>CM077198.1:7985410-8360410 GCA_039654625.1 Rhinogobio ventralis
CTTGAGAGGCCCTGCAAAGACGAGCGGGAGAAACTGCCCAAAAATCGGTGTACCAAGCTTGTAGCATCTTACTCAAAAAGGCTGTAATTGGTGCCAAAGGTGCTTCAACAAAGTATCGAGCAAAGGCTGTGAATACTTATGAACATGTGATTTTTATAAACTTCAACATTTCAGCAAACTCCTTTCACATTGTCATTATGGGGTATTGTTTGTAGAATTGAGGAAAAAAAATATGAATTTAATCAATTTTGAAATAAGGCTGTAACATAACAAAATGTGGAAAAAGTGAAGCGCTGTGAATACTTTCCGGATGCACTGTATATCTGCATATTTAACAATATTTTTTGCTTTTTAATAATTACTAGTGGATCAGTTTCATTGCACATCATCTCAAATGTTGGTTTTGTCATTCTGAAGTGCCTGAGCCAAAGTCTGTCATTATAATGGTTGGGTATGATTCCCTCCCAGAACTCTCACACAAATGTGTTTGACCTGAATGCAAGATAACATAACAGTGTTTATTGTTTCATCTGCACACTCTGAAAAGCAAGTTATTTATAATGTAAGACAAATAGCCACAGTGACTTCCTCGATTGCAGCAACTTTCATTTTTATTACAGATATTTTGCACCAATTCCCCAGAAAGTGATGGTTTTGTTCTCCTGAACACATGGGATGGAAACATGGTATGTGCTTTATTCGCAAATGTTTGATGCGATATTCCAATTTTGTCTGTTCCAAAATCTGCAACTTTAAATGTAAACATAGCTATTGATCAGTTTACTGCCTTTATTGAAAACACTGGGTAAACACTTTTCCACAAGGTGGAAAAGTAGCCACAGTGACTGTGGCATTACATGTAATAGATAAAGAACACCACAAGGTGGAAAAGTAAAGCTGTAAAGCTAGGTAAAGCTGTAGGCTAATGACTTCTCCAAAAGTTAATTGAAGTCTGAAGTCAGCTGAACCTCTCTGCCTTAAAAAAAAAAACAAACAAAAAAAAATGTGTATGCTATTCACAAGAAACCATCCCTTGAACAACACATATCTCTCACATATCTGAGAGTAAGAATTGTTGACTGAAAAAATACAAAATTAGGCTACCTCTAAAAGCTCTATAATACATTTTCCGTGAAGGATGCTAATACTGCCAAAAAAAGCCTTTAAGTTCACAAAAGAGCGATGGAATTCCCAAAAATAATATCCCAAAAAAGCAATTCCAAGGTTATCAGGACATCACGCCCTGTTTACACCTGGTATTAAGAAGCGTTTTCGTCAATCCGATCACAAGTGGACGACTCTAAATACAGGTGTAAACAAGTCTCAAACATTTTGTCTGTGTTCTTCCACAACCAGGCACTGCACACTATTTTGTAATCTTCAACAGCATGTTATTGCTAAGTAGATCGATCCAGTTTAGCGCCACGTAGGCCTTTGTTATTTATCTATTACATGTCATGCGTGAGTCGGTGGGCGGGGCTACAGAATTCTTCTTCTTCTGTTAAGGCAGTGTTTCGCTGCTCTCTGACATCACAGGGAAGCAAATTCGCAGATCTCTCGTTTGATGATTTGACTAACAAGGAAGTTTTCAGCTCCGAAACTTACAAGATATTCTTATATTACCATGACCTTTTATATATCAAAAGCTCAAGGGAAAGTTGATTTCTCAATTCATGCACAATTCATCCCTTTAAAGCTTCTGTTCTCTGTATGTTTTTCTGTAGTCTCCAGTCACATCCATATGTAAATTGTAAAAATATGTAAAAAGCTTATTTTGTCCATTAGATCAAAAAAAAAAAAAAACTATACAGAAACCCCATACACACACCCAACCATAGACCCTCCCCTCGAAGAAATCAGGAAAGAAATGGTCGAAAGTGGACAAAAGAGGGATTAAAACACCAGGTGAAAACAGGAATGTGTCTCCCTCATCTACTTGTGATCTGATCGACCAAAACATCTTAATACCAGGTGTAAACAGAGCTTTAGACCAGTTGATGTCTAAGTTGCGTCATGAGAAGAGTAAAAGCAGTAAATCCAAAAGAGAAGAAATATGTCTTCTGGTGTGGCCCAGTCAGAGTTCTGTCTTCAACCTGATAAAGATGTTTTGCCATGATCTCAGGAGAGTGATTCACAGCAATAATATTGCTGAAGCGAAACTTTTAGTAAGAGGAATGGTGGAATGTTCTTCCTGACACTAGTGCAGATCTGACAATTACACCAGGAAACGGTTATTGCTGCCAAAGGATGGTCAACTAGTCTTAAAATCCAGGTTTACATACTTTTTCTACCTTGCACTTACCTTATGTGAAATACATGGCAAATATATGCTTCACATACTTTTTTTCTGCACCTGTATTTATTATTATTATTGAAGCAGGGGAAAAAAAGAGGGGGAAAGTGTATATGATTCAGTGATTCTGCTAAATACATAATGCATTTGGCTGAATCAAATGGTCCATACATCAAGAAAAGTAAAAGTGACCTGAAATACTCCTCCTAAGTGATCTTTTAAATTTAAATGTGTGGGGCTTGTTTATTCTCAGACGTGCATGTAAATGGATGAACTCTCTGCCATTTGATGTCTTACTTTGGTAATGGATGAAAGCTCTGGCAGACCTGAAAAGCTCTGGCACACTGAGCTGGATCAGAGCCAGCAGCCCCTTAAGACTCCCAACGTCTGCAGTACTTTGAAATAAAAATGAAGAAACTTTTACTATCTGCATAAGATCACCATCATCCAGGTGTTCTGTCCTTCAATACATCCAAATGCATAAATAGGTTCAATTAGTGTTATATAATGATGTTAAAAGCGGTTGTGATGAGATAACATAGCAGTTGTACTGCATTAAAAATGTCACTGCTGCCAATTTATGTAATAATGTTTTTGATGTCAGTAATGGCTCGCAATCTGTATTCTAGACATTTTTCACACTGTCATTGAAATTTTGAAGTCCAGTAGAATTCCAAAATACAAAATCCATCCAGATCTGTTTTCAAAATACATTTCTATGATATTTTAAACAATATTATGTATTAAGTATTTAGCCTTTTTCATGGTAACACTTTAGTTTAGGGTTCAGTTCTCACTATGAACTAGTTGCTTATTAGCTTGTATATTACTAGGATATTGGCTGTTTATTAATACTTGTAAAGCACATGTTAATGCCTTATTCTGCATGACCTTATTCTACATCCCTAAACATACCCAATTCCTACCCAATCACTGTAAAAAATGTACTGTACATTTATAGCAACTTACTAGCAATTTTGGTTGCCAGTAAGACTGTAAATTTACAGGGGTACTGTAAATCATTAATTACAATTGTACTGTAAAAATACAGCGCACTACTGAATATACACTCACCTAAAGGATTATTAGAAACACCTGTTCATTTTCTCATTAATGCAATTATCTAATCAACCAATCACATGGCAGTTGCTTCAATGCATTTAGGGGTGTGGTCCTGGTCAAGACAATCTCCTGAACTCCAAACTGAATGTCAGAATGGGAAAGAAAGGTGATTTAAGCAATTTTGAGCGTGGCATGGTTGTTGGTGCCAGACGGGCCGGTCTGAGTATTTCACAATCTGCTCAGTTACTGGGATTTTCACGCACAACCATTTCTAGAGTTTACAAAGAATGGTGTGAAAAGGGAAAAACATCCAGTATGCGGCAGTCCTGTGGGCGAAAATGCCTTGTTGATGCTAGAGGTCAGAGGAGAATGGGCCGACTGATTCAAGCTGATAGAAGAGCAACTTTGACTGAAATAACCACTCGTTACAACCGAGGTATGCAGCAAAGCATTTGTGAAGCCACAACACGCACAACCTTGAGGCGGATGGGCTACAACAGCAGAAGACCCCACCGGGTACCACTCATCTCCACTACAAATAGGAAAAAGAGGCTACAATTTGCACGAGCTCACCAAAATTGGACAGTTGAAGACTGGAAAAATGTTGCCTGGTCTGATGAGTCTCGATTTCTGTTGAGACATTCAGTCAGAATTTGGCCATCAACTGCAAGATGCTATCCTATCAATATGGGCCAACATTTCTAAAGAATGCTTTCAGCACCTTGTTGAATCAATGCCACGTAGAATTAAGGCAGTTCTGAAGGCGAAAGGGGGTCAAACACAGTATTAGTTTGGTGTTCCTAATAATCCTTTAGGTGAGTGTATACTGTAAAATTAACCCCCCTTTTTTACAGTTGTTAATTGTAATTAATGATTTACAGTACCCCTGTAAATTTACAGACTTACTGGCAACCAAAATTGCCAGCAAGTTGCTGTAAATTTACAGTAATTGTTTTACAGTGAGCAACAACCTTACTAACTATTAATACGCAGTAATTAGGAGGTTATTGAGGCAAAAGCCGTATTTAATAGTTAGTTAATACTGAGAATTAGACTCTAATCTAAATTGGACCATTTTTATAATATTTACACGGTGGTCAAGAGTTTGGAATAATTACATTTTTGATAATCAATGTTTTTGAAAGAATGGCTTCAAATATTGAAATAGTGAAATATTACATTTAAAATAACTGTTTTCTATTTTAATATATTGGCGCAATGTAATTTCTTCCTGTGATGTAAAGCTGAATTTTCAGCATCATTATTCCAGTCTTCAGTGTCACATGATCCTTCAGAAATCATTCTAATATGCTGATTTGATGCTCAATTATTAATAATGGCTCTCATTATTATCAATATAAAAACTGTTTTTGCTGCTCTGTATTCTTGTGGAAACTGTGATCCATTTTTTTAAGATTATTTGATGATCAGAAAGTTAAGACCAACATTTGAAACAACTTTTGTAACATTATACATGCATTTACTGTCAATTGAATCAATTTAATGTGTCCTTGTTGAATAAAAGTAAAGTAAAGTAAAAAAGACCTCAAACTTAAAATGGTAGGTTATCAGTTTCCACATAAATATGAAGCAGCACAACAGTTTTCAACATAGATAATAATAATAATAAATGTTTCTTGAGCATCAAATCATCATATTAGAATGATTTCTGAAGGATCATGTGACACTGAAGACTGGAGTAATGATGCTGATATTATATATATTCAAATAGAAAACAGTTATTTATTAATAGTTCACAATATTATTGTTTTTACTGTATTTTTCATCAAATAAATGCAGCCTTGTTGAGCATAAAATACTTTCTTACAGAAATCTGAATTATTCCAGACTTTTGAGCCCCAGTGTATACATTTTGTATTTTATATTTCTTTATTTTTCTAAACGTATTATGTGCAACTTTAATTTAAAACTTTTTAATAAAAAAAAAAGTTATCACTTGTCTGTTGTGAATCGACTCTGGTTTACAGCAGCCTATACCCACATAACAAAAGGCAGCGAGTCCCATTGGATCCTAATCCTTATCAGTTTTTTTTTTTACCGGTACATCATTTATTCCCCAGGCCTAGAGGAATGTGTATATTTTTCCTGTTTATTAAATCAAACCAGAAGCTTGACACATGCTGCCAGGTTGCCAAGGGGCTCCAGTGGCTTCCTGCTGGATGACAGGCTGAGCAGACTTAGCTCTGTCTATATATCATAATACAAGCTCCAAAAACACAACTAAACCTGCAGACCTCTTCAGTGTCTCCCAAATCCCGAGACCCCGGATGCCCTAATACTACTGCATCTGATGCTTATGGACTTCAGCTGAAAATGTAAATTCTGTCATCATTGACTGTTTACATGCACTTCTTAAAAAGTGTAACTTTGCTGATTTTCATCCCACTTTGCAATTTCGGTAGTATATGTAGATAAACAATGTTCACTCGTTCTCCATGTTACGAAGAGACCTTTCTTTGTACTTGGATTACTCAATTAGCTGGATTTCATTGTTGACGATTTGACATGATCCAGAATTGTTTGGTTCTTCGGAGCTCATCCTGGAGTTGCTGTCAATGGTCTGTAAACTCAAACCCGCTCGGGAGCAGCTTATTTCATTTAAACAGGATTAGATTGCATCTTTTTAAGTGGAGGTGATACTTAAAGTCTGTCTCAGTCAATACAATGAGTACCCTAATGAACCAGGGACAATAAAAAAAAAAAAAAAGATAATACTGATTTAAAAATAAATTTGCTAATAATAGTATAATGTTGTGTAGTCTATCATAATATAGACACAGCCAGTTTTACTCATTGAGATAATAGAATAATAAAATAACCTGAATGGAAGTAGGGAGAAGAAAGTCATTGGCACTGAAAATGTAATTATTTCTGAATGGACAGCTGAAATAGATTTACACAGAGCTGAGTCAGCATATGTCAATAGAGTCAGAGAGATAAAAGTTCACTGTATAAGAGTGATCACTGGTCATGGAATTTCACCCTACTTGACTCTTCTGAAAGGAATCCTTGAAGTCAGTATGACATTCTTAGCAAAGGTACATAATCACTCTATTATTATTATCTAAAAAAACACTGCGGTTACACTCTATTTCGATTGTCCTCTTTAGAAAATCTAATAACTAGAGTGCAACTACATGTCAACTAACTCTCAGAGTATTACCAAACTGTTAGGTTAGAGTTATGGTTAGTAGAATAAGGTGACTTAGGGGATAATTACCTAATTATTTTAGTCTTACACACATAATGTACAGTTAGTCTATGCTGTGCATTCATTTTAACAGTGATAACTATTATGGGAGTTGATTGATCCAGCGCAGGAGATGCAGAAGTCTTCTGCTGTGCCATTAGAAAAATGTTCTTGACCCTTAAGAAACTTTAATTAATGCTGTCATGTAACAAATCTGCTTCACAGGTATTAAATGAATTGCTAATCACAATATTGAAATATAAATATAAAGCCTGTATAAATACTAGAAATTGTGAAATAATAAAAATAATTGGGAATCATGTAACAAACAGTACACATTTTATTGATGTTTATGTTGTTTTGATCTGTTTCCTTAAGGTTGTTTCCTTATAAAGGTCCAGAAAATCAAGTTTTTCCAAGAAGTGTGTGATGTTAATTTTTAATGTTTACGTTGCTGTCTTGCCGCCAGCCAATCGCTGCATTGCTGATCATGGTTTCGAGTATCAATATATCTGCCCTTTCCTGTGAGGAACGGAGAACGGACCCCTAGACAGAGAAATTCACGTTTAGTTGTCAGCAAAAGTCCGCTGGATACTTTTGACAAATCCAGGGCTTTCATAAAAATGACAGATTATGCTTCTACATTTTTGTATCCCTGCCCACGGACAGTTAGATTGACAAAGAGTTATTAACAGAACAGTTGTTGTAAGGGTTTATCATGTTTACTCTTTAAACGGCATTATTGTAAAAAAGGAATGCTATAGTAACATATTTCTTACACGACTCTGGTAAGTGTATTCATAGCAGACTGGTGGGAGTGGCCTTGGGTGGCAACATGCAGTGCATGATGGGTGTTGAAGTTTTCCTACCTATTTGGCAAAAGAAAAGCAAAATGTTTTCTCTGTTTTAGCACTGATTTCAAATGTATTTTTTTTTATTTTTACTTGTAACAAGGTTAGTTGTTCAGGGAAGAAGGTGAACGCTCAACGTAACTTTAATATCATAAAATAAAAAAACACAAAACGAAAGTAAAGCGGCAGCCCCTCACGGACGACTGCCGCATATAGACATAATAAAAACAACATAAATAGTCCAGGCCTGGTCCTCTCTAATCTTTCACTGTCGTCAGTCCTCCTTTTATCCTACCGGAGCTCCTCTGTGAGAGACACGAGGCCGGTGTGGTGCTCCGTTCTCACGGCTCTCGGCCCCGCCCTGCTTGCCACTGTAAAAAACAGTTCCAGAAGCTGTCAAGTTACAAAAAAAAAAAAAAGGACTTTCAATAAAACATGGCTGCCTATACAATGACATTTTTGTTAAAAGAAAATGATGTGAAATATGAAATGTCACATTTACTTGAAGCTTAAATAAGTTAGATGAAATAAAATTACTGCAATAATATATATTACCACATTTTTCACATAATAGAATAATAAAATAACCTGAATGGAAGTAGGGAGAAGAAAGTCATTGGCACTGAAAATGTAATTATTTCTGAATGGACAGCTGAAATAGATTTACACAGAGCTGGGTCAGCATATGTCAATAGAGTCAGTGAGATAAAAGTTCACTGTATAAGAGTGATCACTGGTCATGGAATTTCACCCTACTTGACTCTTCTGAAAGGAATCCTTGAAGTCAGTATGACATTCTTAGCAAAGGTACATAATCACTCTATTATTATTATCTAAAAAAACACTGCGGTTACACTCTATTTCGATTGTCCTCTTTAGAAAGTCTAATAACTAGAGTGCAACTACATGTCAACTAACTCTCAGAGTATTACCAAACTGTAGAGGTATGGTTAGTAGAATAAGGTGACATGTACTTGCAAAGTTACTTATAGTTAGTAGAATATCTGAACCTACTTTATATTAGGTGGCCTTAACTACTATGTACTAACATTTAAATTAATCATTTGATACAATACACTTATTGTGTACATACATGTTTTTACATTGTACTTACATTTTTTAAAAATTACCTGCATGTAATTACATCTGCAATTAATTTCTGTAGTTACATTTATAATTACACTGTTGACCCTTCCCTTACACCTAACCCTACCCTTAAACTTACCCATTTCACCACACCTGTCCCTAACTTTACCTGTATCCCACCTCAATATCAGCAAAAGTGTTTTGCAATACAATATGAACACAATAAGTACATTGTACTTATTTTTTGATGTAAGTACATAGTAGTTAAGGCCACGTAATATAAAGTGGGACCGAATGTCTGTTTGGGGGACCATCAAAATAAAGCGTTAGCAGATATACCCTAATGACTGGTATTTGACATGTAGTTACAAAGTTAGTTATAGTTAGTAGAATGTCTAAAGGCAACTATATCGAAATGAAGTGATACTGTACTGTAACAAATGTATTGCTTATTGTTAGTTAAAGTGAGTTGATACATAAACCAATGTTCACTAATAGGACCTTAATGCAAAATGTTACTAATAACTTTTCTGTAATTGCAAATGAAACTCAAAATGCCCCTCCTTGTTTTAAAAGGGTCCTATAATGCCTCTTTTTACAAGATGTAAAATAAGTCTCTGATGTGTATGTGAAGTTTTAGCTCAAAATACCCTACATATCATTTTATAGCATGTTCAAAATGTCACTTTTTTAAGGGAGAGCAAAAACATGATGTGTGTCCCTTTAAATGCAAATAAGCTGCTTCTCCCCGCCCCCTTTCAAGAAAAGGGCGGTGCTTCAAGAGCTCATGTTAGCAGCTCCAATTACTTCATGCAGACACGTACTGAAAATGTCGGACAATGATGGAGAGATTTTGATGAATTTATCTAGCTGATGTGGACTTAACTATCTTCAAGTCAATGACTTGACTAGCATATTCTGTCATGATAATCTATAAGTTGCTCATTTTGGAAGTTCTGGGAACTGTTGTAAGATGCACAGAGCCAGAGAATATATGCTGCATAAACATAGAACAGATATAGTTTAGTTTCATCTTGCTTTTATGACATTCTATTGCATTTGTGTTACGAACTGTATTGCAATAAATGTGAAAAGACGGATGCAACAGCTTGAACAGACTCCCAAATGTGCTCTACAAACAACTCTTCCTATTCTCAATATGGCCTTTGTTGTGTGTTCTCGGAGGCGGGGTTTATGTAAATTTTAGGGTTCATTAACCCATGAATAAGCTTGTGTAGCCCCTACCAGCCGTTTGTTGTAGTCCTTAAAAAGTGATTTCTGTAAAAGAAAATATCTCCCCTTGCTTTGAACTTTGAGTGTCGTAACTTTGCAGATGTTGTTTATGCTCAAACAGCAACATTACACACTAACTAAAGTTAAAAAAGTGAAATCATAATCAACGACCCCTTTAAATGAGGCAGCACAAAATGAGAATGTCATAAGAACGAAGGACCAGTTGCACCCCCGCCAACTCGATTCCAAACAAAAATGTGTGACATGCATTTGAGTAGGTTTCATTTGAACATCAGCTGCCATTATATTATAGAGGTTCGGTGTTTATGTGGGTGGGAAGTTGTGCTTCTACTTTTGCACTACCGCTAGAACATTTTACAGCTCTGGATTTTGTGCATAATAACTCATATTTGCCTGTAACATGAGCATGTAGTTAAAATTGAGTTCGATCATGGTTTGAGCTAAACTCTGCAGGACAGTGTCTCTCCAGGGCTGCAGAACCCTGCTAGATTATATTACATATAAAGTCTAATGTGTATTCTTGTTCTGTGATACAAAGCCAATATTTGAGTGAAAGTTTATTTTCATATTTTCATATTGTCCACTATAATAATTTGAGTAATCACTATAAGTTTTAAATAACCTGACTGCATGACAGAGAACAAGAGTGAGCGGCAGTGAGCCGTGTAAATACTGGGTAATATTTGTGCAGTAGAATCAGGAAAATGAAGTTGGCGTCTTCATGGTGCAGGTGGAGTGGAGCAGTTGGAAGTGGACTCTTGGCACAGAAGTGTAGGCTGATGATCCAATTCAGTTCAGTCCTCGTCCTCATCCTCCATGACTGAGGACAGCTTTTCCTCATCTCACTCACAGAACGGGGACACTGACACCTCCTGTGTATCCTGCACTGATAAATGTAAAATAATACAAATAATAATAAAAATAAAAATTTACTGACACATTTACTGACCCGTATGTCATTGTTTACAGTGTAACACAAAAATCTTCATGCTGCTGTTTTCCATACAACAACAATTCATAGTTTGTTAGGCTTTAAAATAACAGAAAATACAGTAAAACTTACTGTATAAGTCAGTTGGCAAATGCTATTCAAAGTGTGAAAAGTTTGGTGTTTGTAAGATTGGTAAGACAGAAATATTGTGAAATATTATTACAATTTAAAATGACTGTTTTCTCTCTCTCTCTCTCTCTCTCTCTCTCTCTCTCTCTCTATATATATATATATATATATATACTGTATATATATATGGGAATTTTTGACCATTCTTCTAGAAGTGCATTTGTGAGGTCAGGCACTGATGTTGGACGAGAAGGCCTGGCTCACAGTCTCCGCTCTAATTCATCCCAAAGGTGTTCTGTTGGGTTGAAGTCAGGACCCTGTGCAGGCCAGTCAAGTTCCTCCACACCAAACTCACTCATTCATGTCTTTACTTGCTTTGTGCACTGGTGCGCACTCATGTTGGAACAGAAAGGGACCGTCCCCAAACTGTTCCCACAAAGTTGGGAGCATGAAATTGTCCAAAATGTCTTGGTATGCTGAAGCATTAAGAGTTCCTTTCACTGGAACTAAGGGGCCAAGCCCAACCCCTGAAGAACAACCCCACACCATAATCCCCCCTCCACCAAACTTTACACTTGGCACAATGCAGTCAGGCAATATCGTTCTCCTGTCAACCGCCAAACCCAGACTCATCCATGGAACTGTCAGACAGAAAAGTGTGAACACATCTCCACTGCTCTAGAGTGCTTTACACCACTGTACTTGTTGATGTAAGGCTTGAATGCAGCTGCTCGGCCATGGAAACCCATTCCATAAGCTCTCTATGCACTGTTCTTGAGCTAATCTGAAGGCCACATGAAGTTTGGAGATCTGTAGCTATTGACTTAAGTTGGCGACTTCTGCGTACTGTGTGCTTCAGCATGTGCTGACCCCGCTCTGTGATTTTACGTGGCCTACCAATTTAGTTGCTGTTGTTCCCAATTGCTTCCACTTTGTTATAATACCACTAATAGTTGACCGTGGAATATTTAGTAGTGAGGAAATTTCACAAATGGACTTATTGCACAGGTGGCAACATGGTACCACGCTTGAATTCACTGAGCTCCTGAGAGTGACCCATTCTTTCACAAATGTCTGCATGTCTAGGTGCTTGATTTTACAATATACACCTTTGGCCATGGAAATGATTGGAACACCTGAATTCAATGTTTTGGAGGGGTGTCACAATACTTTTGGCAATATTATATATATATATATATATATATATATATATATATATATATATATATATATATATATATATTCCTGTGATCAAAGCTGAATTTTCAGCATCATTACTCAAGTCTTCAGTCAGCTGATCCTTCAGAAATAATATAATAATATACTAATACGCTGATTTGATGCTCAAGAATCATTTCTTATTATCAGCTGCTTGTTGTGCTGCTTCATATTTTTTGATTTGTTGTGCTGCTTCATATTTTTTTGGAAACCACAATACTTTCAGGATTCCTTGATGAATAGAAAGTTCAAAAGAACAACATTTATTTAAAACAGAAATCTTTTGTAACATAAATGTATATACAGTTGTTACAAAAAATATATTGTCCTTTAATTATTTATGAAAAGGAATTATAAATAAAAGTTAATTTCTTTAAAAAAAAAAATCTTACTGACCCCAAACTTTTGAACGATAGAGTACTTTACTTCCAAAGTGTACATATCAGTGTTTGCATTCTTTGGGAATCAAACTCATGGCCTCTGTTTTGCTATAGAACTATTTTCTACTTTTTAGGAGCAGGAATTATGTAAAGACGATTCAGCATTGAGTTGTGGACCGGTTCCAGTCAGTCATGTGGCTTTGTTTGTCCCCGTGAATGGTGCTGAATCCTGAGGTTCAGTTTGACGGCATGAGCACAAACCGGTTTAGGAAATGAAAAAACCCTTTTCAGTTCCAGAGCACTTGCTCGCAGCCTCGGTCAATTTGTTCCTATTGATGGTGGTTTTTTTACTAGACGTTCCAAATAACACCACTTTATTGCAAATATCAAGAAACAATATCTTCAAGCACAATAAAACAAAAACACAGGTTTAGGAATAAAAAGTCGGACAGGTTCAACATAGCAAAGGTACGCAAATAATAAATGTGTTCAATAACAGCTTGTGTTTACTCACAAAGTTGTCTGAACTCATTTAATCCACAAAAAAGTCAAAGTAAAAATGATGTCGATGCATCAAACTGACAGATTTGTCCCGCTGGGTGATGATAACAAAATCAAATAGTTTCAGTTGTATATCATAAGTCCTCATGTTTTAAACATGTTTTGTGGAAGTATTGGAAATCAGTGTTCCTTTTAATTGCCTGCTATTTATTATCAGACAACTGAGTGCCTTATGCTTATGCAGCAGCGTTCTGCTTTAGGGGATGTGCTGTCATAAAACATGTGAGGCAATTTCCTTTCGTAAAAGAGCGTTCCTGTGCACGTCAAACTGGGTATATCCTAGCTCCATACAACAGCGAGCAGACTTGATTTATGACATGTTAGATACACGGGTGTTGCGTAAGCATATGGTTCCGTCAGCAGGCCTGTCGAGCGCAAGACAAAAGTGGATTTCGGGATGGTGAATTTAGTGCCATGTGGTCGGCTTTCTGGCAGAGCTGCGGGAGTCGTTCCCTCAATGACACTGGCAGAAGTCCACTGCGCTTCAATAATTCACATCGCACTCCAGACATTGCCATTTCATTTCGGAAGATGAAATTAATTGCGTTTAAAAGCAGGAGGGGCTTGGGGTAGTCAAGAGGAGAACTAAAATGATCCCTGAAATGAATAAGGGAATTAGGGAAACTTAGAGAAGTGTAAAAGCTCTGCATGTGATGTGAAGGCATACAGAAGCTGTGAAGCACTTCAGAGGAAAGCAGGAGCTGATGTAGATCACCGCACAATCAAAGACATGCATCATTTGAATGTCATGAAAAGGTTAGGAAGGATTACTTTGTGGCTTTTGATGCACTTTGCTCCATCTTAAATTTGATCTTTTCAAGCCCTGATAGTCGATTCAGATTATACAAAATAATATTTTCTAAGCTAGCATAGGGATCGTAATTATTATTGCAAATCAGATCAGGCTTTACTTGGCATTTCCATGTAATTAATTATATTACTCATTAAAACACTTGCATTATTGCTATTAGGGGAGGGTGAAGGGGGATGGGCAATATACTTTTATCAGTATATTGTAATGACAAAGTTATCACTTTGTATTCAGATAGAATGGGCATTGGGTATATGACAAGCCCATTTTTAGATACAACTTCCATTTAAAGTGTATAACCATAAAAAAAAGATAAAGCTAATGTATGTAAAATGTAATGTATGCTGCATTGCAAGTAGTGAGATTTTGATTAATCTCAATGACAAGATTCATTCAGATTTGGGGCCCTATCATACACCTGGTGCAATGCGACACCAGGCGCGAGACAAGTGTTTTCAGCTAGTTTCAGCCTGACGCAGTTATCATTTTTACGTCCAGCGCCACGTTGTTTAAATAGCAAATCTGTTTGGCCATGGGCGTGCTGGTCTGAAAGGTTTCAGGCGCATTGTTGGTGCGTTGCTATTTTGAGGCAACTAAAAACGACTGCACCATTGACCAACAAAAAGCTGGTCTAAAGTCAATAGCACAGTATTTTTTGTGTAATTTAAAGGGCAGTTAGTAATATGTGCCTATAGGCGGGTGCAAATTCGCAAATTCCTCCATGTAAATGGCAAATCCGCCATGGTGCAAGCGCAACTGGCTTTTAAAGCGAATGGGAGATGAGACTCTGAATGGTTTATTGCACGTTACCCCCGAAACTCAAAACTCACCGATGACTCATTAAGAGACTAGGAACAACCCTTTCAGACCATGAGCCTGGCACGGCGACTGTTTTTTCCATCGTAAAACTAGCAAAAGTGGATTCGGACACGCCCTAAGTGTACCTGCGTCATGCATTTCAGACCATGTGCTCAGAACGTTAAAATAAGGCCCTTGTCCATTGAATCTTTCTGCAGGTTACATATTCACACCAGTAGGTGGCGATAAGATACTTATGACATTATGTATAAATTCTGTGCAAATGAGTCGTTGAATCGCTCGCTTAAACAAGTCACAAAAACCTTCACGACCACTTGTTTCAATATCTTTATTAATTTTGTGTGTACAAAAAAAACAACAACAAAAAAAAAACACAAAAAAAAACAACAATATTCTGTCATGGTTGGTGGCTGTGATGAAAGCACATGACGATAGAAATGCTATAATGACAGTCTTTAATATAATACTCAGGAATAACAGGAGAAGTCAGAAGAATCAGGCAAACAACCACTTCACATAGACTTAAAACAATCCAAGACAAGGAACGGACTGAAACTGAGGGCTTAAAAACATGAGGGCAAACAAAGGAGCTGATGAGTTAATTGCTGAGGGACAGGAGAATAAGATGAATCAATGAAACACATGGGAAAACTGGGTCAAAGGAAAACGATCAAATGGAAAGTGAACACAATAAAAACAAACAAAAAAAAAGAACAGACTGGGAATTGTATTATTTTGAGGAAATTAGGAAATAAGATCCTACAGTACCCTTGGAAGTTTAAAAAGGCCCTGGTTGAGAACCACTGTTTTAAGACATTAAAAGACATTTTACAAAGTAAAAAAATATAAAAAAAAAAAACAAAAAAAAAAACATGTATGGTACTATATAGTATCTAAGCAAGATGCAAGACTTCCCTAATAATTTAGTCTGCTTAAACTCATCCCTGCAAGCATGATGATCTGCCTCCACTTTTGAGTGCAACAGCCAAATATCAGCATCCAATCAACAACCAATGCACAGAACCAAGACCCGCCCTACTTTTCTTTTTTTCTTTTTTGATAATCTGTTACACCAAAGTCCCTCTCAAGGAAAATGTGTTCACTCTGTGGCCATATTTGTACACCTTCGGGCATCAAAGACCAAGTCTTATCTACTTAAATGGGGAGTCCTGAAATCTCAAAAAGTGATTGGCAAACTCATAATTAAATAACTGACAAAATCTGACATGGACTGTCCCATAAATTTGGTTTCTTATGCTCAAATAGCATGCAATTTTATTTTCCACTAATGCACATATGCAGTCCTAAGTGTGCGTCTCAAAACACTGACTGTCAGCAGTCATCCGGTTTGAACTTGAAATCGTGCACATTGTCATTCATTTCCGTTCACATTTATAGCCTCCAGTTGCAAACACGAGCTATTTGACCTTCCCGAGGCCTCACTCTGCCAGATCTCCTTCAATATGACCAAAATAAACAGTATAAGCAATGCTCCACCGCTGACATAAATCATCCTGGGTTAAACTATTGGAGTGATTTAGTGGTCACCATGATGATATAAGACAGCCTAGGATAGGGCCACAGGAAGCCTGGGATGCAAGAGCCAGTAAAAGTGGGTGCACATGGCTGATAGCGCTTAGCAGGAACACATGGAAAATGCTAACGGCTTGGGCATCAATCATGCATGGATTAGTTAATCAATCTTGCAGCCTCCCGTATGGGCGGAGATGCAATTCTGAAAAGAGCCCCAGCCAAGATCTGACAACACAGGATACATCTTAAGGAGAAATAGAGGAGGTTTAGGTTGTTGACGGATACCACTTGCACCAGAGAAAAAGCTCTGCTTATTTTCCAACAGCACATGCCATCCGAACATGTGCAACAGACCGGAATTTCAAACTAATGAGCGGTTCATACAGTCGAGAAAAGTTTTCCGAGGAAAATATACGCATGCCGTTTTTTCCCTAGAGTTTCTGAATCATGAATGTACCGAGCCGCATGATAAGGAACCCTTGGTCATCTGTCTTGAATAGACGGGACAGATATGGATTACCGGTTTGGCCGGCACTTGGGCATGCTCGATATTTGGCAGAATTATCTTCACAGTTCTTCACACACATTTACACAGACAAATTTGAACTCAGACGTGATTTATGTGGAATAATTGTGCGCTGAAAATTTGATTAATGTTAACGACCACTACAAACTCAGTTGAGCTTCCTTTTCCCAGAAGAACCAAAGTTGGAAAAGAAAGTTTTTCTTCAACCGAGACCAATTTGGATGAAAATGAGGGATGCTTAATGCGGCCGAGAAGGATCCGTATAATTATGTATCTAATCGCACATCTGGTGACCATACAGGTTCCTGCAAATTACTGATGAATGATCAGACAATCTTCCCAAATGAGCCATCCATCAAAACCGACAGCTAAGATATCATCTAAATTCTGAATAGATTTGAGGTAATGACTTTGGATGGGTAACCACATGTAAAACTCATCTTGTGCTTCCGCAGCAGTTTATACAAGAATGATCATGCCACAACTGACAGTCCATTTAAAAGTCAAAGGCCACCATTTTCTGGTCACTAGTTTCTGTATGAGGCATAAGCTTTATGATCGAGACCTAGTGTGGAGTAGTCATGTAACATGAGGAAATGTTGCCTGATGGACTGTAGCCTCCGATGCTTTTTATAATCTTTTTGTAGTGTGACTCATAACACAAAGAGCCAGTTAGCCACAGAGTTCTGTGTCTCATCTCAATGCACGCAAGGAGCAAACCGTGTTCTTATCAAAACAGTAATTATAAATCTAACAGCGCTAAGTGATCATGACTCCTTCTGCTTTGGTGATCTAACATGGCTTAGATTTTGACACTCAGTAAAAAGAGCTCTTCTAAAGAGGGTTGCCTTAGTGCATTATGGGAAAAGCTTTAAAAAGAGACATGTTGAAAGTGCAACTGAGCCCTCGGCTAGCCCAGTTTGTACAGGGTGCCGGACAATAACTTTAAGGTCACTTCATGATGATGAATGGACAGTGCTTGAGTTGAATAATTAGATGGTGTGACCCAGTCATGAGGATGTGTACCTTTTTTTTCTTTTCTTGTAAATATTTTATTATCATTTTGTCAATCTGGATACACTCACAGTGAGAGAATAATGGTTAGGTCAGGATGGATAACTAAAGGACAAACTCAGAAATCTAAAGGGATGAAAATTAAAATGAACAGATGATAATAGATCAATGGTTCTCAACTGCTAGGTCATAGATCTGGTCTGATGGGGTTGAAGCAGCAGGGGAAAAACAACTATAGTAAATGCAAACAATATAATGCAACTAACCATAGCAAAATCAATAACGCACTTTGTCTGATTTGTTAATGCATATTAGCATACATGAACTAACAATGGTCAATATATATTGTATTTATTACTCTGTTAATGCTAGTTAATATAAATATAATAATAATGGTAGCACTTTATTTTTCAGTCATGTTCCCCATGTACATACTATGTACGTATTATAGTAATTACAATAACTGGGTAATAACTAGGTACTAAACCTGAACCTACCTCTAAACCTAACCTTAACTCATGTAGTTATCTTATATTAAACAGTATTTTTAGGTAAGTACACTGTAAGTACATACAAGTGCACGTACTGTAAAATAAAGTGCAATCATAATAGAACAATGCTGTAAAATTCATTGTTAGTTCATGGCATGGACTCCACTAGACCGCTGAAGGTGTGCTGTGGTATCTGGCACCAAGATGTTAGTAGCAGATCCTTTAAGTTCTGACAGTTGCGAGGTGGGGCCTCCATGGATCAGACTTGTTTGTTCAGCACATCCCACAGATGCTCGATTGGATTGAGATCTGGGGAATTTGTAGGCCAAGTCAACACCTCAAACTCGTTGTTGTGCTCCTCAAACCATTCCTGAACCATTTTTGCTTTGTGGCAGGGCGCGTTATCCTGCTGAAAGAGGCCACATCCAGCAGGGAATACCGTTACCATGAAAGGGTGTTCATGGTCTGCAACAATGCTTAGGTAGGTGGTACGTGTCAAAATAACATCCACATAGATGGCAGGACCCAAGGTTTCCCAGCAGAAAATTGCCCAAAAGCATCACACTGCCTCCGCCAGCTTGCCTTCTTCCCATAGTGCATCCTGGTGCCATGTGTTCCCCAGGTAAACGACGCACATACACCCGGCCATCCATGTGATGTAAAAGAAAACGTGATTCATCAGACCAGGCCACCTTCTTCCATTGCTCCGTTGGCGCTTTCGGTGCTGGACAGGGGTCAGCATGGGCACCCTGACTGGTCTGCGGCTATGCAGCCCCATACACAACAAACTGTGATGCACTGTGTATTCTGACACCTTTCTATCAGAACCAGCATTAACTTCTTGAGCAGTTTGAGCTACAGTAGCTCGTCTGTTTGATCGGACCACACAGACACACACACACACACACACATGTATATGGATATGGATGTATTTACATACAGCCATCAATTGACACTTGTCACCAGGATATGTAGCATAGCAGGATATGATGTATAGCCCTACTCCTCCACAGCGCGCCTCCCCTGACGTGCTCTCACGCCCCCCTGGGGACACATTGAAAACCCCTGGTGTAGGGTCACCACTCATCCTGAAACAAAACCATTTGGGAAATGCTGATAGATAATAACCGCAATCAGGATGTAGCAGGAACCAGTGAGCTAGAATATACTGTCACAAACATGACATACAAAATGGCACTCATACTGAAGAAAAGAAGTGTGAAATCAGAAAATTAAAAGACAGAAAGAACATGAAATCCCCCCCAAAAATACTTGAGGGATTTGAAATATGTGTGTGTAGATGCAGAAATAGACTTCAGGAGAAGGAGCGTTTGGGAGTTCAGCTCTGAGCTGTAGAGGAGCTATAAATAAACAGCTGAGCTGAGCAAGCGCACGCACACATGCACGCACACACAGATCTAGAGCAAGGGATTCGGATTCATCACAGCAGTGATGTCTCCCACATGTCTAGTACCCACAGTTCTCAATATCTCTCTGAGTGCCTGCCTAGGACTGCCAGGACTGATAGAGAAGAAGAGTAAAAATAAATACCAGCACACACATCAAAGCTCTCAGCACAGCAAACAATCCTATCCGCTCACCTCACCAATATTTAGCAGAGAAATCCACTGGGAGTCTTGATATGCAGACAATCATGGGTCGCTAAGTATGCCGCACCTGCGTCTGTCAGGCCTTGATATGGTGAACTCCTGCAACATTTCTAGAGAGCAAGACAAAGCAATATGCATGATGAGATAAATGCCATTTGCCTGTATATATGTGACTATTTCAGCATTTAGCTGCTTACACATCTAGTTTGTTGAACTGCTTAAACTTGATACGAATTGAATTAAGGCCACCCACATAATCTGCTTAATCAGATTTTAATTTTAGAATTAAATTGGCTGACAGATGGCACATCTTTGATTTTGCTTCTAGTTTTACACTTGTGTTGTTTTTTCTCTGTGAGTGATACTACAACCGGCTGTTAAGGCTGCTAAGCCCAGTTGCGACTACAATTAGCAAACAGATTTAAATTCATGCCGGCCATCGCGATATTTGGTGGTATTTACAATATTCATTGTGCACCTCTCATTAATATTAATATTGAATGATTTTTTTACAAGCACCTGAAAAGGCTTAATTATATGATATTGAATTATACAAAAAACACAAAGTTTCATTAAATTCTTAAGTCCTATTACTATAAAATATTGACACAAATGTATCTTTTGTATTCATGTTGGGTCAAATAAAACAGAAATATTTAAAGGGGATCATTGAGCAAATCAACTTCTGTGAAGTTGGAAACATCAAACGGATTAAATGGTTTTGCGCAGAGTCTCTTGATCTAATCATAAAATAAACAACGTCTGGGATTACAGTAGAAAAGCTCTGTAAATGTGCAAATTTCACACAGTAATAGAGCTTTAAACTCTTCAACAAATGGCCAGAAAAGTGCTTAACCTTCGAAAAATCATCCACATTATGAGGTCAAACTTCGGTTTTATTTATTTTTCTATGAGGTTTGCCATTTTATCAACCTTATTAGTAACATTAAAGGAATAGTTCAGCCCAAAATTAACATTTTGTCATCATTTACCTCAAGTTATTCCAAACTTGTTTCTTTCTTCTGATGGACACAAAAGAAGACATTCTGGAAACCAGACAGTTGTCTGCACTCATTGACTTCCATATAGGAAAAGAATACAGGTTTGGAACAACATATGGTTGAGTAAATGATGACATCATTTTCATTTTTAGGATAACTATCCCTTTAAGAACATGTCAAAATAAATTTTATAGCATTAAACAAACATTTTGGGTAACAGGTTTGGAAGAACAGGGTTGCAAATGTAGCCTACATTAAGCTGTATCTTGGTAGGAACTAGTTGTCACGATTCTCACGTGATTCTAATGTTCTAGGACTCTTATTTTGATATGATATTGTCTTGTTGTTTCTGTTTTTAATTTCATATAGTTTAGTTCCTGTTTGCCTTTGTTTCCATAGTTGCCCTTGTTAGTATCCATAGTCTCTGTGCCTTATTTTTCCTCTTTTTATCCTGTGCATATAAACCCCTGTCTTTCAGTCTTTGTCGGTTGTTGTCTTTACCTGTGTTATTATTAAAGCTGTCGTGTATTTTGTTTAGAGTATTATCTTTGTCTTCCTGATTGTATTTATGTCTCATGTTTGGATTATTGCTCCCTGCTTTCTTGTTTGGATTATCTTAATTTTTGTGTTTATTTAATAAAGACTGTGTGTATATACACTGGTCAGGCATAACATTATACCTAATATTGTGTTGGTCCTCCTTTTGTTGCCAAAACAGCCCTGACCCGTTGAGGCATGGACTCCACTAGACCCCTGAAGGTGTGCTGTGGTATCTGGCACCAAGATGTTAGCAGCAGATCCTTTAAGCCCTGTAAGTTGTGAGGTGGGGCCTCCATGGATCGGACTTGTTTGGCAGGACCAAAGCTTTCCCAGCAGAACATTGCCCAAAGCATCACACTGCCTCCACCGGCTCCACCTTCTTCCCATAGTGCATCCTGGTGCCATGTGTTTCCCACGTGATGTAAAACGTGACCCATCAGACCAGGCCACCTTCTTCCATTGCGTGCAGTTATGATGCTCACATGCCCACTGTTGGCGCTTTCAGTGGTGGACAGGGGTTAGAACCAGCATTAACTTCTTGAGAAATTTGAGCTACAGTAGCTCGTCTGTTTGATTGGACTACACGGGCCAGCCGTCGCTCCCCACGTGCATCAATGAGCCTTGGCCACCCATGACCCTGTCGCCGGTTCACCACTGTTCCTTCCTTGGAGCACTTTTGATAGATACTGACCACTGCAGACCGGGAACACCCCGAAAGAGCTGCAGTTTTGGAGATGCTCTGACCCAGTTGTCTAGCCATCACAACTTGACCCTTGTCAAACTCGCTCAAATCCTTACGCTTGCCCATTTTTCCTGCTTCTAACACATCAACTTTGAGGACAAAATGTTCACTTGCTGCCTAATATATCCCACCCACTAACAGGTGCCGTGATGAAGAGATAATCAGTGTTATTCACTTCACCTGTCAGTGGTCATAATGTTGTTCCTGATCAGTGTAGATCCTCGTTTCTCCTCGTCCCTGCCATACCCGTGACACTAGCTTCTATTCACAACAACTTCTATTTTCCATAAATCAAAGAAAGTATTTGTTTAATCTTTTATTTTATTTTATTTTATTTAAATAGCATTATAATCTAGGTTGAAGGTTGGTGTAGGCAGTGAACACAGCATTTGTAATAAATAAATAAATGGGTGTACTTCAGTTGTAAAGGTATTTTATGAAGAGAGTAAATCCTTGCACTAAAAATGTGGGACACAGCTGAATATGATCTTTTAGTTATTAGTTTTATATAGTTTTGAATGACTATCATTTTAATAGATTATTGAGATGGTCAAGACCTCTGACAGGTGAAATGTGTTTAAACAAAATAAAATCTTATATTAATTCTTCCATATAAAACTGTGAGCTTTTTTTGAGCTGAAAGTGTCTAAAGCATACATTTAGTGGAGAGACTACTCTTCTAGATGGATGAATTTCTCATTATGCATTACAGGTGTTTTGGTGTTTGGATTTTTAGTCTGTGTAGTACTTAAAACACTTCAACTTAAAAGTTCTTAAGACAGGGGAACACAAGACATGAAGTATTGTGCAAAAGTTGCAAGTCATGGGTAGCCTGTTGTCGTCATACTCAACTCTAGTCAGAATATGAGTCTGATACTGCTCCATTGGGCTGTGATTATTGGGGCGTGTTTCAACTGAACCAGGAAAGAAAATGCCTCTGCACTCAATTGGATAGACCTACAACCAATCAGAGCAATGGAGTAAGTGACGTATGTTGAGCGACGCATAGTAGTAGTGGGAAGTTCGGATCATTTTACGGACTCGGATCTTTGAATCTCGTTCAGCAAAATGAACAAATCTTTTTTCAAGTCATTTCATTCATTTCAGCAGAATATAATTAAAATGTCACATGTTAAATTCCCCAACACATCTCGTTCTTATGCAAACGTTGATCACATTTGGAAAAAAAAATAAATTATCAGCTAATGCAGCCAAGGCCAAACTTTAAGAAAGAAATGATTCATTAATTGCTTAGCTGGGTCTTCAGGCTATGCAGTCTGTTAGTTAACCTCACCTCCGAATCCGAGTCGTTCTTTCTTTTGTCACTTCACATTTAATCACGTCTGTTCCCTGGAAAGATTAGTACACCTCTCCTGTCTTCGGGTTCGAGTCGTTAGTTCCGTCATCAGTGTCTGATCTGGGCCGTGACAGCCCCATATGCGATGCATGCAGTCTCGAAAACAGAATTGATTAGTTCACCTCTCGAGTCTTTGGGTTCGAGTCATTCGTTCACCAAATAAAAGCCCCATAGGCTGAATGCAGAAGATCCTTTACAGAACCGATGGCATGTAGCGCATGCACGGTCAACACAAAATGAACGAATCGCTCTCTGAGACAACTCGTTGTTCCCGAGTCATATTTAAGATTAGTTCAAAAAGAACGAATCGTTCATGAACGACACATCACTAACGCATAGTTGTCAACAGATCTCAACTGCATGTGCACTAGAAGAAGTAGAAGAAGAAGATGAGTGTAAACGATCTTTGCCGGTGTTGTAAAAAGAATTTAAGGATACACTGAGTACTTACCAACAAGATCATCATTTTTGAGAGAAATAGTAAAGGTGAATGCATATACGAACAAGTTCTCCGTTTAGTAAACTAATTCAACCCAAGCGCTCTTTGGTGACGTGGCTGATTATGTTACTGTTGATCATCTGTCAATCATCGTATAAAGCCCGCCCTGACAATTTGATTGGTCCAAACTGGTCCAAACTGTCCACGACTGGTTCAAGTATAGTTACTCCACAACGGGTAAAGTCCAGACCGAACTGCCCGACCTCAAATGTTGTGGGCAGGGCTAAGTTCGGCTGGCATCCAGGCTAAGTCATGGGGCTATAAGTTCGAAACTAATGCTTTTTTTATGTTGACTCTGGTGCAACGTCTTGCCCCATAGACTTCCACTGTGCATTACTGTAAACTGAGGGTCGAAGTTGTTTTCTGTGGGGTAATCGACACATGCTGTCAATAGAGCTTAACTTGTTTTGAACCTGAAGCATTCCTTTAAAAGTTATATTAGGATTATTGCTCAGTGTACCACTTTCTGCATCTTATCAACATTCCTCTGTAGTGTTTCACTCTCAAATAAGAGTGGTGGTCTTGGCAAGCAAGATATATGGCAGTTCTCATCATGTGAATAATGATCCATGCTAATTTAAATGCAATTACAGTGACCTTTAAGTAAAGGCATATCCAACATTACAATAAGATGCCAATTAGTGTAATAGGCAATTATTCTAAATCAGAGATGGCAAGGGCTTTGTAAAATGTTTACCTCATTTAAAAGCTACATTCAAATATTTTGTTTTATTGCTGAAACTAGGCATTAATGGGTGAAATGGTATACTGACGTGTCTTAACTTGTCATCTGGTGTGACATGATATGAAAGAACATGATTCAGGTTGTATTAGATTTATGGTAACCCAAGGGGGAAAAAGACCCCAATTTATATCAATGAAAAAAATCTCATAAATCTTCCTAGATGGCTATGTTAAAAGTAATTAAGATTAATTAAGGAAAATGACACTTGCTAATATGGCAGATATAGTGAGATTTATGTCAGTGTCTGAATGATTGACATAAACTAAACACAGCATTTAAATCAATTTAATTTCTTGTACATGTTAATGGACTTACTGTGTATGATTCATCTGTGCACATTATACTAAGACGGAAAAAAGAAATACTTGTTTTTGTGCTATAAATCACTTTGGATAAAGATGTCTGATAAATGCATTCCGCAAATGTCTTCATAGTACAGTTGCAAGAAAAAGTATGTGAACCGCTTGCAGAATCTGTGAAAATGTGAATAAGTTTAACAAAATAAGAGAGATCATTCAAAATGCATGTTACTTTTTATTTAGTACTGTCCTGAATCAGATATTTGACATAAAAATTTTACATATAGTAAATTAATTTATTAAAATTACCCTGTTCAAAAGTTTATGAAACCTCGATTCTTAATACTGTGTCGTTCCCTGGATGATCCGCAGCTTTTTGTTTTTTGATGGTTGTTCTTGAGTCTCTTGTTTGTCCTGTCTCCGATGTTCTTCAAAAAAACCCTCCAGGTCCTGCACATTCTTCAGTTTTCCAGCATATTTTTCATATTTGAACCCTCTCCGGCAATGACTGTACGGTTTTAAGATCCATCTTTTCACACTGAAGACAATTGAGGGACTCAAACACAACTATTAAACAAAGTTCAAACATTTACTGATGCTCCAGAAGGAAACACGATACATTAAGAGCCGGGGGGTGAAAACGTATTGAATTTGAAGATCAAGGTAAATTGTACTTAATTTGTCTTCTGGAAAACATGTAAGTATCTTCTGTTGCTTCTGAAGAACAGTACTAAATGAATAAAAAAATTATATTTAAACAAAATAAGAAAAATTTGGACATCTTCATCCTGTTCAAAAGTTTTCACCCCCGGCTCTTAATGTATCGTGTTTCCTTCTGGAGCATCAGTGAATGTTTGAACCTTTTTTAATAGTTGTGTTTGAGTCCCTCAATTGTCTTAAAATCATAGTCACTGCTGGAGAGGGTTCAAATAAGGGAAAAGATGCTGGGAAACTGAAGAAATTGCAGGAACTGGAGGATTTTTCTGAAGAACACTGGGCAGTTTAACTGCTCTGGACAAACAAGGGACTCAAACAGAACAACCATCACAAAACAAAACAAAAAAACAGCCGTGGATCATCCAGGGAACGACACGTAGTATTGAGAATCAAGGGTTCATAAACAGGGTCATTTTAATAAATTCAGCTTCTATATGTAAACATTTTAATGTAAAATATCTTATTCAGGACAACACTAAATAAAAAAAATAACATGCATTTTGTATGATCTCTTATTTTTTTATTAAACTTATTTACATTTTCACAGATTCTTTTTTTCTTACAACTGTATTTCTTCAAAATGCTATAACTTTTTACACCTCTGAAACCACTTTCCTTTTCGGTTGACGCCACCCGTGCTTCTTTTTTTGTCAACCCCTGACCTCCAGCCACCTGGCTCGCTCCGTTCTGCAGGGTTCCCACATCTCCTGACCACGATTTCTCCATGATT
Source organism: Rhinogobio ventralis (assembly GCA_039654625.1). Taxonomy (NCBI): domain Eukaryota; kingdom Metazoa; phylum Chordata; class Actinopteri; order Cypriniformes; family Gobionidae; genus Rhinogobio; species Rhinogobio ventralis. The sequence goes on from CM077198.1 coordinate 8,011,821, forward strand.
TTCCACAGTCGTTCGTCATTACTTTGATTTGACTACACAAATTTCTAGCCGATGAGATGAGAGTTGAGTGTAATTACAAAGATGTACAGCATATTCACTATAGATGTGTCCATAACTATTTCCAGGCTTGGAAATCCCAGTTTCTTCTAAATTTGTTTCTGTTTGAATATTCTGTTTCACTCAAAAATGCATAACATTGATATAGAATTGAAAATATTAGGTTGCACATTTTTCATGTTGGCTTATGTGTAAAATCCATTATCCTCTCCCTTTAAAGCATCTCTTCAGAGGTCAGTGAACAGATGATGATGGATGAGGAAGGTCTTCTGTGCCAGATATAAGATACTAGCTCATTCTCCACACGTCTTAACTGCACAGGAAGCGAGGTCCTGCCCCTGTGACCTCATTAGCACTGCTTACATGTGAGTATTCTGCTTGTGTGAGGTGTACTGCATGTGCCAAAGGAGGGATATGTGTTATCTTCAGTATGTGTATTTATACGTAGATAACATTATGCAGGATTTTTATGCTTCGAGCATAAACAACTTTAATATACATTTTAATAAATTGTCAGTCTCCACAGTGAATGTGAACTGCCATTTGCAACCTGTTTTGCAACCCTTCCATAATGTGAAACAGGACAATGTGATCTCATGAGTGTGTATTTTTTAATATAGTGTGGTTCTACTGTACCTCAAGTACATTTATTTGCTTTTTCATACAGTCCTTATTTATGAACATGTACATTTATAAAACGTGGCATTATTATTTTGATTTTATTGTATTCAGTTGTCATATCAATGGCATTATGTTTTCAGTCGCATTTATTAAATACAGTTTTCGCAGTAACGTCCTCTGCATAACATAAAGTTTATCTGTGCGCTCTAATCCAAATGTTGGTTTCACGATATTCCCTTTAACACATTCTGTTGACTATATGTAACGTTACACCTACATGTCTATTGACTCTCATTAGAGTGTTAGTAGAGTGTTAGTACACTGGTAGGTTTAGGGTTAGAATAAGTTGACATACAGTTGCAAAGTTACTTACAGTCAGTAGAGTGTCTGTTGGAGGAGAATCACAGATAATAAGCAGACAGTCTACTAATACTCCAATAAGAGATAATTGACATGTTGTTGCAAAATTACTTATAGTCAACAGAATGTTTAACCTCTTAACCTGCGCCCCTATTTTTGAGAATTTTCTGAAAACGACATACCCAAATACAAATGTCTGTAGCTTTTAAACCCTATGGTCTATATTCATAAATCTGGTCTTATTTTAAACTAGACACTTGAAATTGTGTTACCCAAGAGTCATAACTCAAAGTAGTATAGGAACAGAGTAAAACAAGGTGAAATATACATGAAAGTGACTAACGATTTCTTTGAATGAGATTCACTTAGGGAAAAATGGATGAGACTTTAATGTTAAGACCCAGATTCAAGCCTTTATTCAGCAATCTTCATCAAATCATTGCACTCGTTATAAATTTAAAACCAAAATGAAACTTTATGACACGTTTTACACTCATTGGCTCTCGCCAATTTATTAAAAAACAATTTGCTACCTGTACTGTGCTAGACTAACTGGGACTAGTCCACTGATCTATATAGAGAACTGGATTGCTCATGACGTCATATAAAGTGAAGCCGCTGCGCCGCCATATTGGTATTCCCTAGTAAGCTCACGCATTCTATTGAATCAATAGGAAATTATATTATTTTGCTGAGAAAACATTCGCTAAGGAGACACCGATTTTATATCTGAAGTCTCCCTGTGCATTCTTACAACACAAATATCCTAAGCATGTAAATGGTTATCCGTTTCAAGTTAAGTTCATATTAATTTACATGCAACCCTACTGTAAATATATCAAATTATTATTAGTAGTAATATGCATCGCTAAGGATTTAATTTGTACTACTTTAAAGACGATTTTCTCAGTATTTCGATTTTTGTGCCCCCATCCACATATGACTGGTTTGTGGTCCAGAGTCACATATGTAATACATTTCTTGCTATTTTTCTGACACAATCATTTTATTAGCAAAATATCCCACCACTTACTGGTGCATCCAGGATGGATTTGCCTCAACAGAGTATGTGACTGGATAACTGGACTAATCAGCAGATCAATTTCCTCGTACAGCATCTCAAATGTTGGTTTGGGCTGGATTTCTTGATAACGTTATCTCTTAGCACGCTACGAATACTCTAAAGGTATAACTTAACTAAAGGTATACCATTTCTAGTCGTGTTCCCCGAACTATATCTTAGGAGGTTGCTTAAGGTGTACCATCTTAAGTGCGACGTTACTCCTTCATTTACTCCACAAGCAGGGTTAATTGTCCACATCACATTATTGGTATAAATCACTAATGTTTGTCATTGGATGACCTACGTGAAACATATAATCAACAGCTACTAGTGGAGAAAAAAGAAAGAAAGAGGAGAGTGGCCAGCAGCTGAATTTTGGGGCTGACGAAGTCAGAACAACAAGATCTAAAAGCTGCTGAATTTGCTGCTATGGCAGGCAAAATTTATTTTGAATTGCTGCTTCTGACATGGTAGTCAGGGGACTAAGGTTTTCACGGATGAAATAGTGCACATACACTAAATGGATCCGCGGACAGCGCTGTCTTTGATTTAGCACAACTATTCGCTGTATCGCTGCCATAGTTCCAGTGACCAAAACCAAACCCCTCCACAATCATTCCCTTTAAATAGACTCCATAATGGTTTGCCAGCTGATGTAGCAATACCTTTGGATAATATAATTAAAAAGCTAACAAACATCAATGTAATGACAATTGTATTCTTTGCATGGAAACACTTCAATTAACAGAATTATATTGGTATAGACTGAGATGTAAAGAAAACAGTGGTGGCCACTATCGGAATGAACTGTCAATAGTAGTAAGGTATAGCTAAAAGCGGTCCAGACCAACCTTACGAACGAATGATTTACAGAAGGCATACGTAACTGAGAACGCTTCAGGAAACACGTATTAACATTAAGGTACAGCTTAAGGTATAACTTAAGAACAACGTAGCGTTAAGTAGGTTTTTCGGGAAATACAGCCTTGGTCATTCTAAAATGCCTGAGCCAAAGTCTGTCATCAGAATTATTTGGCTTAATTCCCTCAGAAGCGTCTGACATGATTGTGTTTTCACACACACGCATTCATGACGGCACTTATTGCGTTTGGTCTGCGCGCTCTGAGACGCAAGTCATTCATGATGTAAGCAACTTCCATTTTTATTATAGATATTTTTCATCAATTTCCCAGGAAGTGATGTTTTGTTTCGCTTGAGCATAGGAAACATTGTGTAATTCGCGAATGTTACAAATTTGTGCATAAATTAAGTTCGCAACTTTGAATGGAAATAAAGCTAGTGTAGACGGAATGCTAAAACGTATAAAAAGATCTGTTTTCAAAAGATTTAATGATATCAGTGGAACAGGGCAGTCATTTTACATTTCAATTAAGGATTACAAAAAATGTGGTCACATTTTATAACTCTTAACTACTTAACTACTATGTAATGAATCATTTGACACAATATACGGTTACACTTTATGTTTACAATTTATTTTAAGGTGTCATTGTTACAGTGTAAGTATACATTTAAGTACTGAGTAATACTAATAACTACATGTACTTACTAGAGGGTTAGGCTAGGATTAGGTTTTGGTTGAGGGTTAGTTGCATATAATTACGCATAATTTACTGTTATTACTATGGTAAGTACATCTAACATATGTAACAAGGACACATATGTTACCCACTTTATTTTAAGGTGTCTGTGTTACAGTGTAAGTATACATTTAAGTACTGAGTAATAATAATTAACTATATGTACTTACTATTGGGTTAGGATCAGGATTTTATTTACAGTTAGTTGCATGTAATTAGGCATAATTTATTGTTATTACAGTAACTATATGTAATGTGTAAAAAAGGACAATGTAAAATAAAGTGTTACCCAAGATACATATTAAATATATACACATCGGTGCATTTGAATTACATTATTACACTGTTAACTTTACCCATAACTGTAACCCAAACCCTTATCCTAAAATCAAAATCTATAACCCTTTAATCCCAAATAATCCCTACCTTTACTCTTAAACCTAATCATACCTCAAACTCATTAGCAATAAATGTGTGTATTTTCCAGGAAAGCATTTAGTTACACAGCAGGTATTTGATGTTAGCATAGTTAAAGCTGCCTAATATAAAGTGTGACCCAATCTATTTTCTTTTGAATAATGTGCACTAATGAATCAGTTACAATAAAACCAATTTTTTTTTTTAAGAAAGTACATTTTGATTTGATTAGTTGACTTATACCTCTTCTACCAGGGCCTAAAAAACGATGTATTACATCTAGTATTATTAGTGGACAAAACTACAGCACTACAGCTCACACTGAAGCTTCAAAAGCTATTTTTCAGAAAATTACAAGTGTATTCCATTGCTATTCTCTGAACCCCAGGCTTTTGTGGAGAGGAGACAGCGACTTTTTCATCTTGGGCATATAATGACTTTCAGCCAGGCGAAGGCAAATGAGCAAGGAACAAAAAGAGAGAGAGGGGAAGAGAAAGAGGAGATATAATGCGTAAGGTTGAGGAGGTTTGCCACAGGGATATGATGGGTCATTGATCATAGGCTGAGCTCTGAGAGAGGATGCGGCTCTTGGGAGACAGAGCTAAATAAACATTTTCCGGGAAGAGAGTGGTTAAAATCTGCAGTTCCGCACCAGCCGGGTCCTGTGAGTGGCACTGGAGGGAGATAGTGTTACCACATCGGTGATGAGAGACAGAGCAGAGAGGTTGGAAGGTGTCTGATATCGCAGGGATGGCGGTAGATTGTAGTGTGGAGAGACTGAGAGTGTTTCCCCATAAATACCTTTGTGGTTTCCTGAGGGATGTGCATTCTTTTGTAATGCTTTCACAAAGACAACGAGTGAGTGATATCCGTCTCTTTTCAGCCCTCACATGTGTGTGTGCTGCACAGGAGGGGCTTTGAATTTGGGAATTGGGAATTTTCCAGGTGCTTTATGGCCAGAGTCTGTGCCCGCAGAAAGCTCTGTAGATTTCTGCAGAATTAGATTGCACATCATTCACAAAATTTGACGTTTTGGGGCATGATGTAACATGACTGAACGAATTACAGTATGACACGAGATGCAGTATTTCATGGCAAAATGCACTTATGCTTTCAAGTATTTTGTGCACATACATACTGAACAAAAGCTCATCAACATTTCATCAACGAAAAAGGAAAGTCAGCATCGCATTTCATGCACAAAATGATAAGCCTATAACTCCTGAAAGTTCCTTTTATTGCACATACGGTCGAATATGCTTAATTTTGTCTATAGTAGAAAACTTCCTTCATGAAAAAAAATGCACCCAGCATGACAGAATTAATTTCATTCACAAAGTTCTTAATCTTTGAATGAAATACACTACTGTTCAAAAGTTTGGAGGTGGTATGATTTTAAGTCAGGTCTTCAATTATTTGATTAAAAATATATATAAAACCAAATTATTATTTTTTTTTTTAAATAGCGGTTACACTTTATAATAAGCATACAGTAATAAAGTGTCAAGCATAACTGCAGTGAATGGCGCACAAAGACGAATGACTCAAAAGGAAACACTCAGGAGAATACAGCACACAACACACGTAAATTTAGCACGATAACCAACAAAGGACATAAGGCAGGGAGTATAAATACACTGAGAACTAAGCGAGACAGCTGGGGATAATTGGTAACTATAAAAACAAGTTCATAATCAGAAACCAAGGAAACTAAACAGAGCAGGGAAACAGGAACTAAGGGAAAAGGGATTGCAATCGGACTAGTAGCACAATCGGAATAAAAAAGTCACATGTAACCACGTCAATCAGAATAAAGTGGCCAGATCTGATTATAATTTTTTAAAAGGGGGGTTTATTCCTTTTGTAATCCCACCGAGAGCAAACACTTGATCAGATTGAAAACCGAAACTGGAAAGTACTGCACATGTGCAGTGATATAGAAATAGCGTAATGACGTATGACGCGCGGAACGAGTTTATGTGCTTGTCGTCGCCTAATTAGGACCCGAAATAGATAAATATTAAGTCTGCGTTTTAAAAGAAAGTAAAGGAGGATGGTTAGTGTGCAACAACAGTGGGAAACTCTGTATACTCATGTCCAATCAAATGCGCTCTAGAATCTGAAGCCCCGCCCCCTACACTATAAACAGATGCTGTGCTGCAGCTAAAATAGATCACTTGTTCTCACATTTACTATTTTCTACATGGTAATTGGCACCACATAGGGGATAGGGAACGATTCGGACAGTGTAAATATGCTTTCTATTGGGGCGAATTAAGTCTGGTTCCACGTTTGTGTCACGTGAACCGCTGCAGCACACACAGACTGCTCTGGTCCAGAGAAGCGAGCACAGAGCGGATCATATGTGCGAGTCGGCGCATGCCAGAAAACATATCAGTCCCATTCGAAGTCTGCACAAAATGCTGTATTTTAAAGCGATATGGAGGAGATTAGGAGGAGAAACGGTTAGAGGTTTGGAGGAAACTGCGGCTTTGCCGTGCTGAATGGCTCTGTGATATAAATGAAATGCTATTGGATATTTTATAAAAGGGGAGGAGCTGTTCGATATGTCCCGCACTGTCTTCTTGTGTCAGTGGAAATTATGTCAACACATTGAATAATGCTGCGCGTTTCAAGGCACTTAAATCTGCAAAGGTCACAAAATTGGAAATATGTTCCTGTACATCAACCGAGAGTCAACACTAACAACACCAATATCATGGCTTTAAATCCCAGAGAAAGCATATACTGATTTACATTTGCATGTAGCCATTCAGTAGAGCTTTTATCCAAAGCGACTTACAAATAAAGCACAACACAAGCAATTTATGGTAACAGCCAGCAATGTTTGTACAATGCTGTGCACAGTGCTGTAGTACTGATAAAAAATATAGCTTGAATGCACTGCTTTGGATAAAAGCAAAATGCATAAACGTAAATTAATTATGACAATAATCGAATAAAGTGGAAATGAAGCATTTACATCCACAAAACATTGTATTGGGATGTTCACATTCAAGCCAGCTGTGATGTCTATGACCCCTGAAGCAAATCAGATGTCATCCAGAGGCTGAGTGAAAATATAAGTGAGAAGGACAAGCCTGTCATCCAGTAATGACAATGCAAGCAGCATCAATGCAGATATGCAAGCTTTGGTTTCTCACTGACATCATCTCTTCTGCTGCATGGCATGTTCGTTACATAAGGTAAACATGGATGACTAATCGGCTAGTAAAAACGAGTAGTCATGCAGGCTCTACAGATGACAAGGGTTTTAAGACAGGATTCTTTCACTATGTTCCTATTTAAGTTCCAATTATCATTTTGAATTAAAACATCACAAAGCACATTGTTCACAATTAGCAGTATGCTACATAAGGTCCTTAAGGATGAGTGGATTAGCGGACATACAGATTCACATCTATGAGCAATGTTGCTGTCAACGTATGAAATTTGCATTTCCAACCACTCAAGTAACATCATGAAATTAATAGGTAAAATACTCCTCCAGGGCAATTTTTTAGGTTCTGCAGAGACGGTAATTCTTGGCATGCAGGGCAACCAAATTATGCAAACTCTTCTGCTGCCCTTGAGATCTGTTCAATTGAGCTGTACAATTTAACTGAGGCGAACACTTCTTCATTTTGCTCACGGAAGATCCCTTGTGCTAAATGAATCCCAATTTATTAATGCTTTTAGTTACAAAGATAAAGTAATGCGACTTTAAATCTGTACTCAACCATTATTAATAATTATGTATTTTTTTTTGTTTTCCCTTTCAGTTGTTGGTGATATATCCAGCAACTCTGCTGGTCTACATAGCCACCACTCATCATCTTATAAAATATAATGGTTTCACTTTATTTTGATGGTCTCTTTGACACATTCTGTTGACTATAAGTAACGTTACACCTACATGTCTACTAACTCTTTTTAGAGTGTTTAGGGTTAGAATAAGTTGACATGTAGTTGCAAAGTTACTTATAGTTAGTAGAATGTCTGTTGGGAAGCATCACAATCAAGAGTTAGCAGATATTAAGCAGACAGTCTACTAATACTCTAATGAGAGTTAGTTGATATGTAGAGGCAAAGTTACTTAAAGTCAACAGAATGTTCAAAAGGGACCATCAAAATAAAGTGTTACCAATATAATATAACAGGCACACTTTAACTAGCCCATTAGGGCCTTATTTTACACTTTTGGAGTATTTTATTTTCCTTTTAAATCCACTTATAATGTTAGTCAATGTTTCTTGCACCAAAACAATTTAAAATCTCCATATTCCCCATCTCTCTGAACATTAGAATGAAACTGGCTGGTTTTGCTTTACTGTATCTTTAACACACCTCTATGGGCCAGAATTACTAACAGCTTGTGCAAGTGTAAACCCTCTTTTTTTGTTAAAAAAAACTAATGTCAGGATTTACTGAAGACTATTAGCGATGAAAAAGGTGTGGACACAGTTATTTTTGTGGCTGACCTTATTACATTGATACATTTGTAGGAGTTTAACTTTCCGATGCAAAATGTATTGGATGAGAGTATTTAAATTAATCATGCAATGGGATTTACTAAGGTTTGGGTAACACTTTAGAATACTGTTCCTTCATTAATGAATAACTACACAGGAACAAATGAGTAACGCAATATTAACATTCTAGTAACTACTATTAACTAACATGCAACTCTGATTAACAAACCAGTAAGTAATAACACTTCACTGGTAGTTCACTATTAGCTAATCAATAACTATTTTTTCATAACTCCCAGAGGACTACTAAGAACTACTATACAGGTTCATAATTAACATAAATAATGCATTATATATAATTAATTCAAAAGTGAAGGTAACCCACTAGTAAGTGTCACAAGTCATCAAGTGTTGAATGAGATAAAATACTGCAACAGCATGTGTTTGATGGTCAATGGCTCAGTCGTTTTCAGTTCCTCAAAATAGCAACGTGCCAACAATGTGCCTGAACACAACTCGTTTTCAGACCAGCACGCCCATGGGCGAACAGATGGGCGCGAGTGCATTTGCTATTTAAACAACATTGCGCTGGACGTGAAAATGATAATTGCGCCGTGCTGAAACTAGCAAAAAACACTTGAGTCGCGCCTGGTGTCGCATTGCTCCGGGTGTATGATAGGGCCCATAGTGTTTCAAAGCAGCTTTACAGTGATAACAGAAAAAAAAAATGCATTTCGGTTGTTGTTCAGCTGAAGTCAGTCAGAAAAGTCACACATATGGAGATGGTTATGTGATACAAAAGTAAAAATACATACGTTTACAAATCATGCACCATGATAAAAGTGGCCATAACGTAGTATTGTGCAAGGAAACATACATTTTTCCAATGAGCCTATATTGCAAACCCATTATTTATGCAGTTTGGCAAATAAATTACACAGTTTGTCTTTAAAATGTAGTTAATTTTGTTCATCTGGTAGAGCATGGTATTAGCAACACCAACATTTTAACCAGGCATATTATGATGAAACTGCAAGGATCTGCAACAAAATAATAATTTAAAAATGATTTAAAATGAGAGAATACAGTAGAGCATGGCTGGTTCTTCAGATCTAGTGTTTTTCATTCCACCTTCCACAGACACTCTTATCCTACTCAATCTATCATATCCTTTGTGAAATAAGGCTGTGAAAAGATAGTGCTTTGGATATAGAGGAATAAGGAGAGAATGGCCCCACTGTCAGAGCACCTGTCACTCCAATGATATCTCTTGCCAGCTGGCGCTGAAACGGCCCGTTGAGTATGTATGCCTAGAAGCTGGGCTGATACGGCTTGCATCTGGATATTAACTGCACTCAACAGAACTGAAACATCAGAACTTTTTTTGACATGAGGCTTTTTTATTATGTTCCTTGTGGTGCGCTTCAGGACACGTTTATAGGCTTGTGGGTAATAAACCAAACATTCTCTGTTAATATATTTTGAGTTCATTTAAAACGTACAATGATCTGATCCTGTTGCGAGTTTGATGACATAATTGAAATTCATAACTCTAATTTTGTGTGACCTGACCTGTCAGATTCATTTATTAGTCTTTTTAGATTTCTAGTGCTTTGCGATGACTGCCCAGTTACACATATTGCTTTATGAAATTACCGTTCAGTGGCATTGTTAAATCAAAACCCAATCACCATGTCCAATTCCACCAAAGGAGCATATGAAGGAAACATTTGGTCCTCACCCTGAAAGTGCCATTCACCAGCTGGTCTAGGATATTAAAGGAAAGGTTGCCAGATCCTCTACCACTTTTATTTTATAAGGAGGCGAGTGGGGTAAGTTGTACCGAGGAGAAATGCAATGTAGGTTATATTATAATGAATTATAATAATAAATAAATAATATATATAATAAATGATAATAATATAGTTAAATCAAAAATTAATCAGACACTTTTTACTAGTGAGGATAGCAAAATAAAGTAAACTGTGACATATTATACCCCAAAATTCTTCATACAGAGGACTACCAGTAAAATAAAAAAATTGGACCAAAATGATTCAGACACTTTGACCTGACCATGTTTTGCTGAAGTGTTTTTTCTTTAATTGCTAATGCAACCTTTTACACCACAGACTGAACAAAATGAAGCATTACTTGGTAATTGGTTGACCTAAATTGGTATTATCTAATTGTGTGCTTAAATTTAACAGCTGACAGCGGATTGGTTGATTGTAATCCAATGTTTTTCTATGGCGCTGAAACCTAAAGATGTCCGAGTTCCAGGCCCCGTGCAACTGATACTCAATTGCCATTGGCTCATCTGCGTTCGAGGGGAGGGGAGGGGCTTACCGAGTCAATTACAGGGTAATCAACAGAAAAACTACAACTAGACTACAAATACACAGGAACTGAATAGACTTCAAAATAAAAGACACGGTCCAAAACCATGACAATATGCATTTTCTAAAAAATATACATAAACAAGGCAGTTAATCTTGTGAATCAATTCTCAACATTTCCATTGATAAATAGTATTATTCCTCATTATAACCATAACAGTTCATGATTAATAGTTTTAGACTTGAAAGAATTTACCTTGACATAAAACATAAGAAGAAGAAGAAGAAGAAGAAGAGGAAGAGAAAAAGTGCAATTTTAATTTAAAAGTTAATAACAAATAAAACTCCCTCTGCTAAAACAGGATCTCAATTATAATATCATAATATTTTGGACAAGTAATTACTGTTACTCCACATTTACATAAATTTTTTTCCCCGCACATTTCATAGGCTAATAAGGTTGCCCCCAACAAATTAGCAGTGACCTTATTACAATCTCTAAAACATAGCCAAAATGGCAAAAGTCATTAGTATGTGCAGCATTCCCTGACATAATTTTTTTATTCCTTGTTCAACCACCCAAGTATATTAAATACATGTTTGACACACTTGTGTGCATGATGAACCAGAATAGATTGGAATTACTGCTCCTTGACGCATCCACACGATTTGAAATGCCAAACCAATTTCATAATACACTTTGGAATACCTCCAGAGTATTTCTGCAAAGTGATCTTTTCAAAAATATTAAATGACTAGCAATTTATGAATGATACATATTACTGAGGAACCAGAACAACACAAACCCATTATTTGTATGTCAACATCCCACTCAAGATGCTTGACTAAATGCTCCCCTCTCTTGTTTTGCTCTTCCATTTAATATGAATACACATATTACTGTCAGAGAGACAATCAAAATGGTAAAGAAAGAGAGAGAATGTTTGTACAGCCATCACTCAACATAATATATACCCAAAAGAATTCAAATCACCGAAGCCTGGAGAAACTGACCTTACAAAATGGGCACGGTTATAGAATGCACTTTGATAATTGTAATTGTTTAGCCAACAGGAGCTCTCAACCATGAAAACATATTGCTGGCCTGATATTGATTTGCATATTGATGCTTTGCAATATCATACACTGCATAACACATGCCTTAGGGAGTGCCCAAAGGTCAATATTTGCATCAGACAATGTATCTGCGTTGAATAAAAACCAGGGCACAGGTGGGACTGCAGCTGTGCGTCTTATATTGATGCCTGAATTATTGAACTGTACAGGGGAATGTGAAGAAAATGTGAAGATGTTTGCACATATATTGTAGCAATTCCCTGACAAAGCCCTGTGTCATCATTAAAATAAATATTTGATTATCCCGTACATTTGGTTTCATTTCATTTTGTGATTTCACTGGAAGACATGCAGAGCGGTTTGCAGAACTCCTACATAAGTTCCTTTCACATAATCTGTTATGTACAGCTGTGTCAATTCCATCTAGAGACTGTGAGGTCGTAATTCTGCTTTGTCATGATGATTAGACTTTTTGGCATGGCTCAGAACATGATTTTTGCTTTATGGCCTCTTATTTGCCCTCTTCATTACTTTAAGACCCTCCAGACGTGGTGCGCTCATAACGGATGAGCTATGGCTTGACAGGAGTGAGTCGTGCTTCATCTAAACAATGCCTACACCGTTTGATCAGTTCTGATCTCTGCACCCAGAGAAATTGACACTCCAGGTAAGTGTGTTGACTTGACAAAACCAACAAACTGTTACTGTAAAAATGCACTGTGTTAATATGAAGACTTTTTTTGTATTTATCTTTACCCATAGCTTAATTGATTGCATTGTGCTGTGTTTTAGGGTTAAAGAGGACATATAATGCATTTTACTTTGTTTTACAGTAACTTTCTTTAGTGTGTATTGTTGCTGTTTGCCCTTATGAAAAATAAGTGTATTCCAGTTCTTTTAAAGGGCATATTGCAGGTTTTTTTTTTTTTTTTTTTAAATGAATATATAAAATACGTCACAAACGCGCATCACAGAACAGTGCAAGGCAAGCATTTGTGCTTATAAAACGTAAACTTTTTTTTTTTTTTTTTTTTTTTTTTAAATGACCGTTTCGCTAGATGAGACCCTTATTCATCATCTGGTATCGTCTGGTATTTAAAAGCTTTTAAAGCTTTGAAGCTGCACTGAAACTGTCATTTGGACCTTGAACCGTTTGGTGCCCATTGAAGTCCATTATATGTTGTTTTTACGTGAATCAATTTCAACACTGATGAATACAATGTACATTTACACAAATGCATACAGTCTCACACTTTTCAAAACAGTTTTGAATTATGTGCTGATAAATATTGAGCGCACCAGACGTGGTAAAATACTGAGCGCACCAGACATCATAAAATACCAGAATGTTAAAGGATTAGTTCACTTTTAAATAAACTTTTGCTGATAATTTACTCACCCCCATGTCATCCAAGATGTCCATGTCTTTTTTTCTTCAGTCAAAAAAAAAAGAAATTAAGGTTTTTGATGAAAACATTCCAGGATTTTTCTCCATATAATGGACTTCAATGGGCACCAAACGGTTCAAGGTCCAAATGACAGTTTCAGTGCAGCTTCAAAGCTTTAAACGATACCAGACGATACCAGACGATGAATAAGGGTCTTATCTAGCGAAACGATCGGTCACTTAAAAAAATAAATAAAAAAGTTTACGTTTTATAAGCACAAATGTTCGCCTTGCTCTGTTCTGTTATAAAACGTAAACTTTTTTTTTTTTTTTTAAATGACCGATCGTTTCGCTAGATGAGACCCTTATTCATCTTCTGGTATCGTTTGGTATTTAAAAGCTTTTAAAGCTTTGAAGCTGCACTGAAACTGTCATTTGGACCTTGAACCGTTTGGTGCCCATTGAAGTCCATTATATGGAGAAAAATCCTGGAATGTTTTCATCAAAAATCTTAATTTCTTTTCGACTGAAGAAAGAAAGACATGGACATCTTGGATGACATGGGGGTGAGTATATTATCAGCAAAAGTTTATTTAAAAGTGAACTAATCCTTTAATGCAGGATTTAACATTTTTTAAAAAGACATAAGGGTACAAATTTAGTACATAAAGTGACAGTTTCTTTGACTGTTGGTAAAAAACGCTTTTTTTTAACATCGTGTCATTTTACGTCATGAGAGGGAGTTGTTTGCCGGGCTCTGCGTTGGCTCAGTGCGGAGTAGGTTGGTATTCAGTAGGAATCAGTGTGCTTTTGGTAGTTTTTGTATTTCAATTTCAATTCCAGCCTGTCAGGACATCGAGTCCACAGGTTTCCTAACAAGAAAAAGGAAGGTGCTATATCTTCCGTGCCTGGGTGGCGTTTTGTGCCGGGGAAGAGATGGGACTTCACTTCTAAAGGATGATATTAAATGAATAAACATCCACACACGATGCTTCTTTACTGTTGTTTTTACGTGAATCACTTTCAACACTGATGAATACAATGTACATTAACACAAATGCATACAGTCTCAAACTTTTCAAAACAGTTTTGAATTATGTGCTGATAAATATTTTATTCATGCCATATATGTACATTAAAATACATTCAACTATATACTCATGACGACATATACAGTTATTGGCACGCTTGGTAAATATTATCAAAGATGGCTGTAAAAATAAATCTGCATTGTTTATCCTTTTGATCTATCACTCAAAAAATGTGCAAAACCCCCAACCTTTCATTGAAGTTCAAGAATGAAAAGTCGGGGGAAAGTCACATTATGAAATAAATGTTTTTCTCCAAAACACGTTGGCTGCAATTATAGGCACCCTTAGAATTGTTTATGAGTAAAATATCTCTGAAGTATATTCCCATTAATATTAAAAAAATATAGCACACCAGGGTGACTAGGAACATAAAATCGTCCAGCTATGACATCTTGTTTCACAGGAGTATAAATATGAGGAAACACAAACACCAAATTCCCTTAATCATTCATCACAATGAGTAAAACCAAAGAATATAGTTCGGATGTGCAGCAAAAGAATGTTGAGCTTCACAAAATAGAAAGTGGCTGTAGGAAAAAAGCTAAAGCATTGAAAATCCCCATTCCCACCATCAGGGCAATAATTAAGAAGTTCAAATCAACTAAAGATGTTACGAACCTGCCTGGAAGAGGATGTGTCTATATCGTCCTAATGCACGGTGAGAGGAGAGTTTGAGTGGACAAAGACTCTCCAAGAATCACAGATGGAGAATCACAGAGATTAGTTGAGTCTTGGGGTCAGAAAGCCTAAAAAAACAACAACAAAAAATCAAACAGCCCTACATCACCACATGTTGTTTGGGAGGGATTCAACAAAAATCCTTCTTGCTCATCCAGAAACAAATTCCAGCATATTCAGTTGTCAGACACGACTGGAACTTCAAACGGGACCTGGTTCTGTTTTTCTATACATTGACTCACTGGGGGCTCTAACCTGCAATATGCCTTTTAAACTAAAAATAAGAGAGTATACTTTCAGTCTACTTTTTATGTGCTTCTCAGAAATGATACTTAAAATTGCACTTAAGTATACTTGACTTATACTGACAGAAAAATGTAAGTATATTTGAAACTACAGACTGGGAAGAGAGGTGCTGCAACAATAATATATTGTAAATAATGTTTTTTTTTTTTTTTTTACATTCAAGCATAAAACCTATTCAAATAGTACTACTAGCCAACCGTGCTGAGAATTATGGGCCAAGAACGGTTTGTAACTGTTCCTTAACATTCTTAGAACCGCTCGGCCCGACGGTTGATAAGCCGCTATTGTCAAACCAACACTCAGAAATCACAATGCTGCAAATAAATTGGATTTGTTCTTGTTTTTTTTTTTTGTTTTTTTTACTTATCTTGACTCTTACTTCATTACTTTATTATTTTCTGTAATTTGAAAGTTCTGTTATCCAGATACAATTTACTGATTTCAAATGAACACATATTTCTGACATGGTCTGATCAAGTTATAACTGGCCAAAATGCTGAGAGCTAAGAACTGTAAATTCTAAGTCTTGCAACCTGATATAACAATCTGCTTGAATGGATATTTTCTGCTGAGAACAATACAGCTCAATAATTGTAAAAGTGATCAGTTGGAAAATTATAACCAGAAGTTCATTTTGGAGTGAAAAAGTTAAGACCTTTAAATGTAGATATTTCCTCTGGGCAAGTGAGGCATTTGACATTATTTTTCTAATTGTAGGTGATCAGGGTTACATGTGTTATATCGATTTCATGGCAGCAAGCAATTAAACTGTTCACAACCCCGTGTGAAGCCTGTTTGATTATACTGTAGCTTCCTTTACAGATGGGTCAGTAGTCATTGATGTATTTCTAAACAAAATAAACAAAATGTGAATGTACAGTACAGTAAGCAAATAACATTTGCCTGTGTTTGTGGGGGAGGGGGAATGATTATTCCTTGTCTAACATATTTTCAATTAGTTGCTGCACAGGCATTAGACAACAGATAATTACATACAATTATTCCTGGCGCATTGTTCTAAAGTATGATAATCAAGATTAATACGGGCCGGTTGACTTTGCTTATTTCTAAAGCACCGGGGGTGCTCCCTTCTTCTGCATAAATATATAATTAATTATACATTGGCAGGAATAGTGTAATTGCAATACATCACAATTAACAAAATTCCTGTTTCTCATGACAGAACTATTCATTACTGGGTGCAAGGATGTGTGTGTGGTGAAATAAAAAACTCAAAAAACATTATTATAAGCAATGACTACAGTTTACCTTCTTCAAATAAAATATGCACATAATTACCAATAGTGGTCATTTGCTTGCTTATAGAGGTAATAGAGGTGATTTACTTTTTTTTTTTTTTTTTTTATAAGAGTTTAATGCAATACTGTTCTTATTTCACATTTGTATTTATGTATATGGAAATTTAGAGCAGAGAATTAAAGACTTGTTTCTATGCATCGGTTGTTGGATGGATATTGAGATGTGGGGTGTTGCACTAAAAAACTGAGATGAATGCAAGCTTACAGGAGTGAAGTTGGTTTTCCACAATTCAAATCTTGCAGTTCTGGTGTTCCACAAGGCTGTTAGTCAAGTCGAATCAAGTCTGTTATTTATCAATTTATTTATACAGTGCTAATATACAATACAGCTTGTTTAAAAGCAGCTTTCCAGTAATGAACAGGAAAATAATGATCAATGATACTAACATAATTCAGTTATGCTGCAAAGCTACTCTAAAAAGACATTAGAGCTCCGGAGGTCACGTGACCCATTCTGTTTACGACGCCATTTTGGCAGGCGGGAACAGCCGGCGCCAGCATGAGTTTCAAGGCAACAGAGTTCACTGCGCACTTTAATTCAAAAGACATAGACCTGTACATAGCAAAACTTAATAGATTAAACATAACAGATCCCTATAATGTGCTTTTCACATGTATCGATAAATGAACGGATAGCTTTCCTGTCAGGACACCTGTTGCACAACAGGACGAACCCGTCCGAAACAGCGCCGTGTTGTGCATGTCAAATAAAATCAGTCATAATCAATAAATGTCATTTCTTATTTTTTTGTTTCAGTATTTATTTATTGATCCTTAATTTCGTTTCAAATAGCCTACAGTTTCTAAATGTTATTTATATATAAAAGCACTTTATTCATGATTGAGTATCGTATTTAATGGGAGCTTATTTTTTTCATTAGTTACGTGAGGCAAAAGTAGTTAGAATGAAGAATAAACTGAAATTCATGGCATTTCAACAACTTACTACGATAAAATGATTTCCCCTTTGCTTTCCCCCGCCTGTTCTGGCATCCTGCCGCACAGCAGCTGTCCACCATGTTGAAATAGTAAAGTTTAAACAGTCTGGTTTTAAATAATTTTTCGACCACTATATATACCAATGCTACAGACGCTAGCATTACTAAATGCTAACTTGCTAATTGGTAACACAATGCTTTGATAGCATTAGCATAGCATAGCAATTGCTGAAAGAGTATGGCAATATTGAACATTTGACATATCTGTTCTCAAACTCTTCTAAATTAGCATAGAAAAACACTACTAAATCTCCCACTTAAAATTTAAGTACATAATACACACAGTTTCTGCCAATTTCATGTTAATCTTGAGTACCTATAGAGTAGTATTGCATCCTTCCTTTTTTTCCCAGATTTATCAGATACGCTGTACCGATTCTTTCCGAAAACAGCCAAGCTCGTAAGGACGTGCAGTGGGCGGAGCTAAAGACTCACAAGCGCACACACACACACAATACATCAGGGCACTATCCCTGGAACTAACTTTTGATTCACTATACGTTCATGTTGTTTACATTATAATGCACTTATGCGGCTATTGCCAACAAAAAACTGTTTTACTCACCGCCTGCAGTTTCGACTCATGACCGAGATCTTTTATCGCTGGGACTGATTTTAAAACTATCTGCAAATCCAGCTTCGAACTGGGCCTTGTTTATAAAACATTCATCACCGAAATGCCGGGAACAAGCACACATGCACAACTACATTGCTGCTCTGGAAAAACAAATTGCATCCACTGTTTCCTTAACGCTGGGTTATTTTGGGAAGCTGAATAAGGTTATCTTTCCCTCACAATGAAAAACACACTTCTTTAGTGACATTGTTGATTTTGTGGTCTAAATAACAAAATGACAGCCCTGCCAACGGCTTCTGTAACCCGAACAAAGCTCATTGATGGCGTTGCTCTCGCTCTGGTTGATCTGCGCACGCGCTAATTTGGGAGAAGTGCCCATACAAGGAATTCCGCCCTTTATGACGTCATACAGGGCCATACTCAGAAGAAAAAAAAAAACTTTCAGAAACATACACTCACCTAAAGGATTATTAGGAACACCTGTTCAATTTCTCATTAACGCAATTATCTAATCAACCAATCACATGGCAGTTGCTTCAATGCATTTAGGGGTGTGGTCCTGGTCAAGACAATCTCCTGAACTCCAAACTGAATGTCAGAATGGGAAAGAAAGGTGATTTAAGCAATTGTGAGCGTGGCATGGTTGTTGGTGCCAGACGGGCCGGTCTGAGTATTTCACAATATGCTCAGTTACTGGGATTTTCACGCACAACCATTTCTAGAGTTTACAAAGAATGGTGTGAAAAGGGAAAAACATCCAGTATGCGGCAGTCCTGTGGGCGAAAATGCCTTGATGCTAGAGGTCAGAGGAGAATGGGCCGACTGATTCAAGCTGATAGAAGAGCAACTTTGACTGAAATAACCACTCGTTACAACCGAGGTATGCAGCAAAGCATTTGTGAAGCCACAACACGCACAACCTTGAGGCGGATGGGCTACAACAGCAAAAGACCCCACCGGGTACCACTCCTCTCCACTACAAATAGGAAAAGGAGGCTACAATTTGCACGAGCTCACCAAAATTGGACAGTTGAAGACTGGAAAAATGTTGCCTGGTCTGATGAGTCTCGATTTCTGTTGAGACATTCAGATGGTCGAGTCAGAATTTGGCATAAACAGATGAGAACATGGATCCATCATGCCTTGTTACCACTGTGCAGGCTGGTGGTGGTGGTGTAATGGTGTGGGGGATGTTTTCTTGGCACACTTTAGGCCCCTTAGTGCCAATTGGGCATCGTTTAAATGCCACGGCCTACCTGAGCATTGTTTCTGACCATGTCCATCCCTTTATGACCACCATGTACCCATCCTCTGATGGCTACTTCCAGCAGGATAATGCACCATGTCACAAAGCTCGAATCATTTCAAATTGGTTTCTTGAACATGACAATGAGTTCACTGTACTAAAATGGCCCCCACAGTCACCAGATCTCAACCCAATAGAGCATCTTTGGGATGTGGTGGAACGGGAGCTTCGTGCCCTGGATGTGCATCCCCCAAATCTCCATCAACTGCAAGATGCTATCCTATCAATATGGGCCAACATTTCTAAAGAATGCTTTCAGCACCTTGTTGAATCAATGCCACGTAGAATTAAGGCAGTTCTGAAGGCGAAAGGGGGTCAAACACAGTATTAGTATGGTGTTCCTAATAATCCTTTAGGTGAGTGTATATGAATCCTGAAGGAGTGTATTTAGTACAGAAATACTCCGTCATACATCCAACTAATTTTGCTCAACTATGGCCATGTTTAGCATGAGAATTCAACTCTTTAACAGTGTAACTAAGTCAGAATGCATGAAATAGCATTAGACATCCCCTTTAATCTTGCACAAAAAGCATTATATAAAACTTTAGCATTTCCTATTCGAGAGCCATGGCAAAGCATGCTGGGAAATATAAATCACAGCCCAGTTTCAGTTACATTTAAGTTTGTCTAAATTAAAAGAAACAAGTTCATAAAACTCAAAACAATGAAACAATTCAGATTACTTAAAACTCAAAAGAAAAAGAAAGTTCTAAATACTTATAAAAGTTTATTTGATTTAACAAATGTGTTTACCCTTCACAAACCAATTAATTATTTTTGAGCATTAGGGCATTTACAGTGTCCTCTGGCCAAACAAAATAACATAGTGTAATTATGATTCCAGGCTGCGTTATGAGTCCGATTGTGGATAATTTTAATTCTGAATATTTCATCCAACTCCTTCTGTTTGTAGATTGGGATACATCACGCCAGCATACAATTGTGTAGAGGACTTTTATGGTTCTCGTGGTCTTGGCTGAGGTTCTGTGCCGATGGCTGTCTAGTCGATGAGATCTTCACAAGGGATCTGTCTCTAGGGCTCGTCTAGTTGTCATGGTCTCCACTGACATTCAGGGCTGCGTTGTGGTTGTCTCCAAGTGCAGGTCTACCATCTGGTCTGGATACAATCCGTATCCGGCTGACTATGGTAACCTCGGGATAAAATGAGACAGACAGACTAATATTAGCATAGATGAAATTCCTCTTACGATGTAACAAATACAACGGTTGTTATAAGAAGTGTTCCCAGTTCTGGTAATTTATGCAGGCCTAACAATTCTTTAAGGGATTTGAATGATAGAAATGTGATAGTGTGTTATGTGCATGCTAATTAAAGAGATGGGTCTTTGTCACGGTTTGTTTCATGTTCATGTTTCATGTTCTTATGTTGTCATGTTTACTGTCATGTTTCCTGGTTTGTCATGTGATTCCCATGTGATCATGTCATGTGCTTCCCTAGTCTCTTGTGTTCTATGTTCTCATTGGTTCATTGTCTTGTTCATTGTTCACAGGTGTGTCGGGTTTAGTCATTAGTCCTGGGCAGGGCCGGATTAACATACGGGCTAGGTCCCGAGCACGGAGGGGGCCATGATTGGCAGAGGAAATGATTGGCAGTTATAATGCACTTATGCGGCTATTGCCAACAAAAAACTGTTTTACTCACCGCCTGCAGTTTCGACTCATGACCGAGATCTTTTATCGCTGGGACTGATTTTAAAACTATCTGCAAATCCAGCTTCGAACTGGGCCTTGTTTATAAAACATTCATCACCGAAATGCCGGGAACAAGCACACATGCACAACTACATTGCTGCTCTGGAAAAACAAATTGCATCCACTGTTTCCTTAACGCTGGGTTATTTTGGGAAGCTGAACAAGGTTATCTTTCCCTCACAATGAAAAACACACTTCTTTAGTGACATTGTTGATTTTGTGGTCTAAAAAACAAAATGACAGCCCTGCCAACGGCTTCTGTAACCCGAACAAAGCTCATTGATGGCGTTGCTCTCGCTCTGGTTGATCTGCGCACGCGCTAATTTGGGAGAAGTGCCCATACAAGGAATTCCGCCCTTTATGACATCATACAGGGCCATACTCGGAAGAAAAAAAAAAACTTTCAGAAACATACACTCACCTAAAGGATTATTAGCAACACCTGTTCAATTTCTCATTAATGCAATTATCTAATAAACCAATCACATGGCAGTTGCTTCATTTAGGGGTGTGGTCCTGGTCAAGACAATCTCCTGAACTCCAAACTGAATGTCAGAATGGGAAAGAAAGGTGATTTAAGCAATTGTGAGCGTGGCATGGTTGTTGGTGCCAGACGGGCCGGTCTAAGTATTTCACAATATGCTCAGTTACTGGGATTTTCACGCACAACCATTTCTAGAGTTTACAAAAAATGGTGTGAAAAGGGAAAAACATCCAGTATGCGGCAGTCCTGTGGGCGAAAATGCCTTGTTGATGCTAGAGGTCAGAGGAGAATGGGCCGACTGATTCAAGCTGATAGAAGAGCAAGGAGCACCTAAACTTTTCCTGGTGGGGCGCTCGCCGAACCCCACCATGCCCCCACATATTAAGTGCTGTTATTTACTGGAGTGCTGCGAGTGCATTGGAACAAGCACCAATAGCCAGGTGATGAAACGGCGCTACCTGATTAAACCGTGCGTGCATCCAGCAGTCGCAGCACGAGAGCAGCTGGATCGTCTCACGCACAGCGCTGATGAATTCGATTGCCGATTTCGCCGCTCTATTGAGGTGATAACGAGTGCCAGAAAGTCGCTTTATCCATTTATTGAATTTAATACAATCGCAACATCATGTGTACAGTAAAGGCTCTGTGGCGAAACTAGCTAGAAAATAGCGCCGACCATGTAAACTGAAGTGAAGGCTGCCTACACGACTGTATACATGGCCGTCATCTATGAGGTCATTAATTCTATGAATTCGCATTTTGCAGCGCGACGCTTCAGTAAACAGTGCGAGATGTAAGTAGCTAAACTAAACATTTCATATTTGACAGCTGTTTTAGGATAGAAGTGTTGAAAAGACAATGAAAAGACTATCAGCCAGAGCTCAGCTTTAGGAGGAGGAGGAAGGGCAAGAGAAGGAGACTAAATAAATAAAGAGTGAAAGAGTGATGGAAATGAGGAGAGAGCAGATGTCAGATGATCTACTGCCCACTAACATGGTTTTAAAAACTATTTATTATTCCTTTTTTCTTTTCTTTCTTTCACATATGTAGATCAGAGAAATCTAAATTCTCTTGGGGGACCATGCCCTCCAAACCCCCCAAAATAGCTCAAATTTGGGACGTTTCTGGTTTTAAAACTCCTTAAGGCAGTTGTCTGCTCAAAAGTTGTTGCTGTTTCTGGAAACCTGTTTGCTTTGACCTCATATCTGGAGTTAATGCATTTATGCTGTTAATGTGTTGCAGCCTGGAATATTAATATATAGGCCTACTTAATATTAAAATGGAATATTCAGACAGTATATACTCATTGTATCTCTGTGCTTTGAAGATTTTGTTTTTTAAAAATACTAATTATTTCTGTGGTAGAAAATGTTGTGGCACCAAGATCGGCTACTATGGGGGCCCTTGGATTTGTTATAGCCCCAGGGCCCTACGTGTTCTTAATCCAGGCCTGGTCCTGGGGCCTGTTTCAGAAAGGAGTTTAAGTGAAAACTCTGAGTAAGTTAACCCTGAAATGAGGGAAACTCTGGGTTTACTGTTTCAGAATGGGAGGTATGTCAAACCTGAGAAAGCAGGGTAAGTCGAGCCCGTTTCTGAAAGCGGGGTAACTTATACTTAGAGTCAGTTACCATAGTAACTTGTGAACCTAACCTGGGGCACGTTCAAGCTCAAACCGGTGCGTGACGTTTTGCTACGGTTTCCAGGTTGAACGCCATGTTTCCTGGAAACGGTGTGCAACGGGGTTTGAGATACGTTTTCTCTTGTTTGGTGGGTGTGTCAAAAATGTCAGCCCAATCAGCAGCAACATGTATATAAACCGCGCGGTATTAAAGAGACAGCTCGCACAATGGGTCCAAGTAAAGTCGTTTACAATTGTGTCAGCTGTAGCTCGGTATACGCAGCAATTGAAGATATTAAGAAGACAGGTTTGTCTTTCATCCTGAAATGCGAGGCAAATGTTGGATCACAATAATTAGGAACCACAGTTTCCACAAATCCCTTCACTCTTTTATTCTGGACGACAAGGGCAGTGACTGTAACATCGAGCATGTTTTGCAGTATTAAACACGTATTTATACCGATTTCATCAGGCTCTGAAAATTCTTCAAAAAGAACACAAAGAATGGCCTTCTCAGCTGCCATAGTTGCAACTCCTGCGTCATCAGAACAGGGTGTTCAACGCACCACCACTGAACGCTGCCCTGGTCTGGAAATTCTTAAATCAAGATGCATTTTCTATATAAGAAATGATATAAGATATTTAGTCTTGTTTCCTGGGGGGGATCAAAATTAAGTGCATTTTACTTAAAACAAGTCAAATTATCTGTCAGTGGGATAAGAAAAATAATCTTCATGCAAAAGGAAACAATATTACTTTTCTTAACACACTGGCAGATAATTTGCAATATAAGAAAATGCTTTTAAATATTTTTTTCCCCCTGAGGAATCAAGACTAAATACCTATTAGAGCCATAATGCACATTGTGCAAATTTGATAATATTGAAGTAATATTAGATTATTACTTATTTTACTTGAATTTTTTTTTATAAAGATTAAGAATGTTTATACTATAATTATATATGCTTTTGTTATGTCCTTGCTAATGGATGATGTGATTAAGACGTCATATTTGGGTTAGTGGATAGTAAGCAAGTGACGGAGCGATACAGTTTTTGACGGTCGTTCCATATTGTGTTGTTATATAAAGTTAAAAGGTTGTTATTGCTTTTCAGTACAATAATAAACCAGAATTCAGAAGGAATATAATGACTGGAATGAGTTTGTCACGTCAGACCGGTTGCTTTGAAAGAATGGTACATAGAAAACTTGGATAATAAGGAGTGCCATTATGTTATTTTTCTTATGTAGAAAATGCATCTTGATTTAAGAATCTTTAGATATTTTGACTGGAAACAACAAGACACAAATATTAAGAAAAGCATTTTTTGCAGTGCAAGTACATTCATTCATTGCTCATATTTTCATCATGCAGACATTTTTCCTCTTTTTTTTTCTTCTTTTTTTTGCCCGTGGGATACCATGAAAATTAATATTAGTTCAATAACTTACTGTTCTGCCAGTTTTCACCTCTGATATTATAATAGTGATTAAGAATTAAACTTACGTTTGACCCGGAAGTATGCAAATGTCTTTTTGCTGGGTGCTGTTGCCATGGTGAATCGTAATTTTCGGAGCTCCATTGATCGTGCCTTTTCGTAGTCCTAACTCAGAGTCAGTCTACTCTGAGTCGATTTAACTACCTCAATTTAGCTGTTCTGAAACAAGAAACTCAGAGTTTCCCATCTCAGGGTAAGTCAACTCAGAGTTCAAGTTTTAACTCAGAGTTGGTTAAACCTCCTTATTGAAATGGGCCCCTGGTGTATTTAAGCCCTCATTCTTTGTCTAGTATTGATGTTGTAACCTGTTGTTGGTGAGTCCATGTTTGGTCCAAGTTTATGTTTTGGTTCATGTTGTCAAGATCAAGTCATGTGTTCAATTGGAAAAGGACCTACCGCCCGCAGTCAATTTAGATGTTCTAGGTATTATCAACTGGGAAGAATTTTGAGACCGCAGTGGATGTGAAGGACTAGAAAGCGATAGGACCATTAAACCATTCAGGGCTTTATAAGTAACCAGCAAAATGTTTTAAATGTATACAATTTTAATAGGGAGCCAATGCAGTGTCGAGAGATCTGGGATAATATGATCATACTTCCTGGTTCTAGTAAGAACTCGAGCTGCTGCGTTTTGGACCAGCTGGAGTTTGTATATTAAGCCTACAGGGCAATCACCCAGTAAACATTACAATAATCTAGCATTAAGGGTTATGAATGTATGAATTAACTTTTCCTGAATTGACATTAAGAACATATGTCGTCATTTAGATACATTTTTACGATTGAAAAATGCAGTTTTACAAATGCCAAAAATGTGGCTTTCAAAAGAAAGATTGCTATCAAAGAGCTCACCCAGGTTCCTAACTGATGACAAAAACTCTGTTGGATCTTCTGACATGTTAGACAGTGTTAAAGGTTATTACGTGTGGAGGTTTTTGATCCAATGATGATTTTTTTTCTGAAATTAGGAGTAAGAAATTACTAGACATCCAACTATACATTCCATTTTCTTATTTGTATGTTTTGTCAGGCTGTGAAGAAATATAGAGCTGAATATCATCAGTGTAACAGTTAAATCTAACAGGGTGAAAAGCAACGGTCTTAGTACTGAGCCTGGTGGTACTCCAACTTGTGATCGATATGATACCTCTTCATTTACTGCTACAAACTGATAACAGTAGGATAAGTATGATTTGAACCATGCTAGTGCAAGTCCACACATGCCAACATTGGTGCATTGGAACAAGCACCAATAGCCAGGTGATGAAACAGCGCTACCTGATTAAACCGTGCGTGCATCCAGCAGTCGCAGCACGAGAGTAGCTGGATCGTCTCACGCACAGCGCTGATGAATTCGATTGCCGCTTTCGCCGCTCTATTGAGGTGATAACGAGTGCCAGAAAGTCGCTTTATCCATTTATTGAATTTAATACAATCGCAACATCATGTGTACAGTAAATGCTCTGTGGCGAAACTAGCTGAACCAGACTGAATAGCGCCGACCATGTAAACTGAAGTGAAGGCTAAATCTAACAGGGTGAAAAGCAACGGTCTTAGTACTGAGCCTGGTGGTACTCCAACTTGTGATCGATATGATACCTCTTCATTTACTGCTACAAACTGATAACGGTAGGATAAGTATGATTTGAACCATGCTAGTGCAAGTCCACTAATGCCAACATAATTTTCGAGCCTATTCAAAACACAATTCTGATAAGAATGAACACAAGAGCTTTTACAAACACAGATAACATGCAATAAAACAACAAATCTACAAAGGTAGAGAAGAGATCACGATCTTAATTAACCATGTAAACCTGACATATGAAATAATAATCAGATGTTGTTTGAAACCCTAATAGCTTGTAATGTAAATCAATCTTTATAACAGTATCACAGACTACTTACATAAAATGCATATAAATCAGTTTTCTATTTGGATACTCAGGTAAGTTGCTTCAGTCTAGTAAGTGTACATCTTGAAATATTGCTAACAATATAAAAGTTATTCTTACATTGTTTTTGTTTTTTTTAATCATCAAAGAGTCCACAGCAAAAAGGCATGTAAACCAAGGTGGACATTTTTACAGTCATAAACTAAAAGGCCTTTTACTTGCTAAAAAAAGTATGAACTATTAATTAGATGACGAAAGGCATGTAGTAGATTGTGTGCAACAGGTTTTTCAGCCAAAACACTACAAAACCACTAACTGTGCACACAAATGTAAAATATACCACACCATTACCCTGTGTGTGATATGATGTAATTTTGAGAAACTTTTATGTCATGTGAAGACTTTTAGATATGCTTTGTTTGAACATAATTAATGCCGTTCTACATTATTCAAGGAACTGTTAAAATGATTCTAAACCTACTAGAATGAATGTTTTGGTGTTCCAGTACTGATAATTAAAGCTACAAACGACGTATATGCTTTCCATATAGCCTATAATGTTCTTTAGATGTGCTCTTTTACTTTTTTGCTTTTGCATGTCTTCAGAAAAAGTTATTGTCCTATACAAAGCATCTTTTGATTGTGGCACAGCACTGAAGTCTTTATTGCTATGTAAAAAAATAATCGGTTTGTATGAGAAGTCTGAGCATATTTTTCCTGCCTTGTTTCCAAGCAATTTTGCTTGGATTGACATGCTTGGATTGTTAGTTTTCTTTAAAGCAGACAGTCTTTGAATCTCAGTATGTGGCCGGGACACTTCTTATGGATGGGTTGTTATTTTTAAACACAGCGAGAAATCAAAAACCGCATTGTGAGGTAATGGAAAAGAGATTAGCGAGCCAACTTGGTTCAATGAAATCGACAAGATTTGTAAAGCTTGGTTGTTTTCCGTTGATTTCAGATGCAGAGATGCAGAAAACACTGCTCAAGTGCTCATGGGCCCTATCAAACAAAATGCTGCTGTGTTGAATGATAAGATCAGATCATTAGGACCAGCACAAAAAAACCTCATTACATTCATCAATTTACGTTAAAGCTTGTTTTCATACGTGCACTTGTGTTGGTCATGTACAGCTTTGGAAGATTCACTGGAGGTGGGCTATGGATTTCAATACAAGCCCATAATGCACAGTTGGCTTGTGACAGAAGACAATAAGAAAAGACTGCTGGTGTTGTGCGCTGTAGTTTCTTGTCTAGCTGAATGGAGCTAAATGAGCTGCCTACAGCAACTGTACATTGGATGCGGTGACAAAATGTAACCACCTAGCTGGTTGTCATAATTACTGTCTCTCTCAGTACTTTGAGTTCTGTGCTGCCCATCTGACAGCATCCCGTAACCCATATTTAATCTTCCTGGAAAGGGCCTATTCATGTGGGCCCCAGGGGCCAGCATTTACTCCAGTTCTTTAAGCTCTCTGTGCCGACTCAATGGAGGTGCGTCACCTGATGTGTAAAATATTATTTTCTTTATACTGCACGCCATCAGATGACAACACTGTCATTCTGATTATGTGTTGATGAATGCTGCGCATTAAGTTACACCTTTTGTTCCCTGAGAGCTTTTTTTGCTCAGCCCCTATATGCGCCATAATGAGGACTCTGGAAAACGTCAGACAGCCATGAAGTAATTCGTTTTGATATGGAAGATTTTTCTCACTTGCTCTCTCTTGTCACTTACTTCTTCGCCGGTGGCGTCTTAACAACAAAATCCAAACAGTCTATTTTTCAAGTGACAGACGATAGCAAAAGTAGCCTGAATAATTGTTGCATTAATGCCATTGAATGTCCACTGTCAAATAAGTGAATAAACGGGTGTCTGCGAAGTTCTACAGAATGAGCTGTTTTATTAGGACAATAAAACTGCATGGAAAAGCATCTCATTTGTAGACTTTTTTTTTTTTATGTACAAGCAGACATTAAACACACAAAATGAAAACTATCAAATGAGAATCTGTATTACCACACTATGGAATTATCAACAATTATCAAGCAATATCACAAGCGCAAGAGTGGTGTTGTTCTGCAGTAATCATATGTGACCCGTGCTGGCTAAATGAGTCGCAATGAGCAAATCTTCAAAAATGAAACGGACAAAAAATGGCTGAGCTACACCTGTTTGAAGTCGATAAGAGTCAGCAAAGTCAATTTTGAGAAAAATCGAGTTAAAGTTTTCTGAAGGTTCCAAAACAAAATCACCAGCAACCACACCTTAAAACCAAATATCTATTAGAAAAATATATATATATATATTAAACTTTTTTTTGTACATGATACCACAATTGTTTGATTAACATTAATGAAACAGACAGTCTATATATTAAGACCTACTGTACCGCACTGATCTAATATAATGTAACACATCAGATGGTTTTCCCCAAATGATTGAAAGATGATTACTTTAGTGCAACTACCAATAGCTGTGCAGTTAACCAAACGTTTACATAAGATCTAACAGATAATGTTTGCCATGACAGATATTTTGAATTAATTTCGGGATCGCGGCTGTCTAAGGCGTCTTTGTGCACACTCTTCGGATCTGTCAGTCAGTGCGAGTGAGATCGTTTTAATGGACAAATGAAAGGTAGTCCTCTCTGAAAACGTACAAATAAAGATACTTGTAGATGTGTAATTGCTGTTTGGAGCATTGGGATGATTGGGGCTTAATGAATTCCTTTTTGTGAAAACCTCAAAATCGACCAAAATCAACATTCTCACTTGTTTTGTCTGTAGCTCGAAATTATCCTGTGCGCATTCTGACTAATTGCCAGCAAGGGTCACATATTATACAATACTTTAATTATATAATCCAGATAATCATACAGAATATAGTATACTGTACTCCATCCAGGCCATCTAAGATTACTGGAGTGCAATTACCGTAGCTGTGCAGTGTGGCCAGTGCAATTAAAGGTGCAGTGTGTAGTATTTATCTATTGACAGAAATGCAATATAATATACATAGCTATGTTTTCAGTGGTGTATAAAGACCTTACATAATGAACTGTTATGTTTTTATTACCTTAGAATGATCCATTTCTATCTCCATACACCACGGGTCCCCTAACAGTGAAATTGTTTTGCGCCGTCATGTTTCTACAGTAGCCCTAAATGGACAAACTGCTCTACAGAGCGCTAGTCACTCTCTGCTCTCTCTGATGTCTTTTTTGTCCTGTGTCGGCCACCGTAGCTTCTCTGTGTGCTTCAAAAGGGAGGGGTGAGCGGTGGGTGATTGCAATTCACAACCTCACTGCTAGATGCCTCTAAAATTCACTGCACCTTTAACACCTGGGAGAAAATAGCAAGTACTTCTGACAATTTGGGGTGAAATGTTAAATGTCCTGCTTAAATTGGTCTTGTAATATCAGTAACCCCCAATTTGTCTATGATTTTTTTGTTTGTTTTTTTTTGCCCCAAATTCCATTTTATTTTTTATTTTTTTCTCAAATTTCGTGTTTTACTTCTACATTTTCTGGATTCCGTTATAATGATTTAATTAAATGTTAATAATATTTTTAAAAAAAAACAGTCTGATCAATTCATACAACTCTAACAGTTTCATTTTATAATTTATTAAAATTGCAACAATAAAAGAGCCAAATTAAATCTGTTTTATTTTGCTCAAATTCCATTTGTGGTTCCTTACAAACTCTGTTTTATTTTTTTCTGGATTCTTTTTTATGTTTTAATACTAATTTATCATCAACAACAATTTAATAATTTAAAATGTAGCCTAGTAAAATGAAAATACACAAATTTTCTTTACATAAATATATATATATATTTATTTATTTTAAGTGCTGCACAACAATGTTTTTACTGTATAAATTAAAACATGATGATGGTGATGATTAGTTTTACATTTTACTACAATAGCTTATCTTTGTAATAATTTGTTCAAGTTCA
This sequence comes from Rhinogobio ventralis, assembly GCA_039654625.1. Taxonomy (NCBI): domain Eukaryota; kingdom Metazoa; phylum Chordata; class Actinopteri; order Cypriniformes; family Gobionidae; genus Rhinogobio; species Rhinogobio ventralis. Next base: position 8,042,665 of record CM077198.1, read on the forward strand.
ACCTAACTTTTATTTTGACCTTTGAGTTTCTTTGTGTAGATGACTGTATTGTATTTGGCTCTGAAGATGGAGTTGATGCGAGTTGAGTGTCTGCCACTATATTGCTATTCCCACACATTAATCAATAGGAAATCATCAGATATTTTTAATGAGAAAAGTTACCTAAAGAGTCATTGATTTTTATATCTGGAATCTCCCTGTACATTCTTAAAATATACACATCCTATAAGCTTTGGGAATTCCCCCTGCTTATTAAAAAGTTACATCCATATCCATTACATGAATAACCTGATCAGACTGACAAGGCACCTACACTATATTGCCAAAAGTATTGGGACACCCCTCCAAATCATTGAATTAATGTGTTCCAATCACTTCCATGGCCACAGGTGTATAAAATCAAGCACCTAGGCATGCAGACGCTTCTACAAACATTTGAGAAAGAATGGGTCGCTCTCAGGAGCTCAGTGAATTCAAGCGTGGTACCGTGATAGGTTGCCACCTGTGCAATAAGTCCATTCGTGAAATTTCCTCACTACCAAATATTCCACGGTCAACTGTTAGTGGTAATATAACAAAGTGGAAGCAATTGGGAACAACAGAAACTCAGCCACAAAGTGTAGGCCACGTAAAATCACAGAGCGGGGTCAGCGCATGCTGAGGCGCACAGTGCACAGATGTCGGCATCTTTCTGCAGAGTCAATAGCTACAGACCTCCAAACTCAAGAACAGAGAGTGTCATGGAATGGGTTTCCATGGTCGAGCAGCTGCATCCAAGCCTTACATCACCAAGTGCAATGCAAAGTGTCGGATGCAGTGGTGTAAAGCACGCCGCCACTGGACTCTAGAGCAGTGGAGACGTGTTCTCTGGAGTGACGACTCACGCTTCTCTGTCTGGCAATCCAATGGACGAGTCTGGGTTTGGCGGTTGCCAGGAGAACGGTACTTGCCTGACTGCATTGTGCCAAGTGTAAAGTTTGGTGGAGGGGCATTATGGTGTGGGGTTGTTTTTCAGGGGTTAGGCTTGACCACTTAGTTCCAGTTAAAGGAACTCTTAATGCATACTCAGAATTTGTCCTCTGCATTTAACCCATCCAAGTTACTGCTCACACATTAGGATCAGTGCTCATATATCTTTATAGTCTATGAAGTGCTGCAGGAGAATCCCGGAGTCGTCCCAGCAGTTCTTGATTCGAAACTCTCAGATATTGACTCGGATCGGATTAGGAGTACAAAAAACCTGACACATTATTTTGGACATGGGAAGGGGCATTTTTTTTTCTGCTTGATGAATACAAGCGGCCTGGCACAAAGCTTCATATGCTCATTGTCTTCTAATCAGGACCTGAAATAGATAGATATTAGGCCTGCTTATTAAAACAAAGAACAGAAGGCATGGCAGGATGATTGTTAGTATGCACCAACAGCATGTCAAAAGATCAATTCTGAGTTGAAGCTTATGACATATAAATGTGCAGATCAAACCAATCACATTAATAAGTATTCATGTAAACTCTGTACTATGGAAGCTTGTTGACCACAGAATAAAAAAAAAAAAAAAAAAAGAAGATAATTGTGACTTTTTAACTCACAAATCGGACGTTTTTTCCTCGCAATTGTGAGTTTATGTATCGCAATTCTGACTTCATTACTCGCAATCATGAGTATTTAACACAATTCTGAGGAAAAAAGTCAGAATTGCGAGTTTATAGCACACATTTCTGAGATGTAAACTCGCAATTGTGAGGAAAAGTCAGAATTGTAAGATAAAAAGTCACAATTACCTTTTTTATTTTTTATTCAGAAGTGGAAACAAGCTTCCATAATGTTCAGATTCATTCAACGGATTCAGTGATTTCATTACTATAGAAACAAAAAGTGTCCATGTAAACATACTTCAATAGCAGCTTTATTGTGTGTATATACACTCACCTAAAGGATTATTAGGAACACCTGTTCAATTTCTCATTAATGCAATAATCTAATCAATCAATCACATGGCAGTTGCTTCAATGCATTTAGGGGTGTGGTCCTGGTCAAGACAATCTCCTGAACTCCAAACTGAATGTCAGAATGGGAAAGAAAGGTGATTTAAGCAATTTTGAGCGTGGCATGGTTGTTGGTGCCAGACGGGCCGGTCTGAGTATTTCACAATCTGCTCAGTTACTGGGATTTTACAAAGTTTACAAAGAATGGTGTGAAAAGGGAAAAACATCCAGTATGCGGCAGTCCTGTGGGCGAAAATGCCTTGTTGATGCTAGAGGTCAGAGGAGAATGGGCCGACTGATTCAAGCTGATAGAAGAGCAACTTTGACTGAAATAACCACTTGTTACAACCGAGGTATGCAGGTTGTTTATGTACGAGCAGACATTAAACACACAAAATGAAAACTATCAAATGAGAATCTGTATTACCACACTATGGAATTATCAACAATTATCAAGCAATATCACAAGCGCAAGAGTGGTGTTGTTCTGCAGTAATCATATGTGACCCGTGCTGGCTAAATGAGTCGCAATGAGCAAATCTTCAAAAATGAAACGGACAAAAAATGGCTGAGCTACACCTGTTTAAAGTCGATAAGAGTCAGCAAAGTCAATTTTGAGAAAAATTGAGTTAAAGTTTTCTGAAGGTTCCAAAACAAAATCACCAGCAACCACACCTTAAAATCACTGGTAATGACAACAAATTTTACATACAGCAAGTCAAAACCAAATATCTATTAGAAAAATATATATATATATTAAACTTTTTTTTGTACATGATACCACAATTGTTTGATTAACATTAATGAAACAGACAGTCTATATATTAAGACCTACTGTACCGCACTGATCTAATATAATGTAACACATCAGATGGTTTTCCCCAAATGATTGAAAGATGATTACTTTAGTGCAACTACCAATAGCTGTGCAGTTAACCAAACGTTTACATAAGATCTAACAGATAATGTTTGCCATGACAGATATTTTGAATTAATTTCGGGATCGCGGCTGTCTAAGGCGTCTTTGTGCACACTCTTCGGATCTGTCAGTCAGTGCGAGTGAGATCGTTTTAATGGACAAATGAAAGGTACTCCTCTCTGAAAACGTACAAATAAAGATACTTGTAGATGTGTAATTGCTGTTTGGAGCATTGGGATGATTGGGGCTTAATGAATTCCTTTTTGTGAAAACCTCAAAATCGACCAAAATCAACATTCTCACTTGTTTTGTCTGTAGCTCGAAATTATCCTGTGCGCATTCTGACTAATTGTTGTGTCAATTAGTCAGACTAAAACTGAATGTCAGAATGGGAAAGAAAGGTGATTTAAGCAATTTTGAGCGTGGCATGGTTGTTGGTGCCAGACGGGCCGGTCTGAGTATTTCACAATCTGCTCAGTTACTGGGATTTTACAAAGTTTACAAAGAATGGTGTGAAAAGGGAAAAACATCCAGTATGCGGCAGTCCTGTGGGCGAAAATGCCTTGTTGATGCTAGAGGTCAGAGGAGAATGGGCCGACTGATTCAAGCTGATAGAAGAGCAACTTTGACTGAAATAACCACTTGTTACAACCGAGGTATGCAGCAAAGCATTTGTGAAGCCACAACACGCACAACCTTGAGGCGGATGGGCTACAACAGCAGAAGACCCCACCGGGTACCACTCATCTCCACTACAAATAGGAAAAAGAGGCTACAATTTGCACGAGCTCACCAAAATTGGACAGTTGAAGACTGGAAAAATGTTGCCTGGTCTGATGAGTCTCGATTTCTGTTGAGACATTCAGATGGTAGAGTCAGAATTTGGCGTAAACAGAATGAGAACATGGATCCATCATGCCTTGTTACCACTGTGCAGGCTGGTGGTGGTGGTGTAATGGTGTGGGGGATGTTTTCTTGGCACACTTTAGGCCCCTTAGTGCCAATTGGGCATCGTTTAAATGCCACGGCCTACCTGAGCATTGTTTCTGACCATGTCCATCCCTTTATGACCACCATGTACCCATCTTCTGATGGCTACTTCCAGCAGGATAATGCACCATGTCACAAAGCTCGAATCATTTCAAATTGGTTTCTTGAACATGACAATGAGTTCACTGTACTAAAATGGCCCCCACAGTCACCAGATCTCAACCCAATAGAGCATCTTTGGGATGTGGTGGAACGGGAGCTTCATGCCCTGGATGTGCATCCCATCAACTGCAAGATGCTATCCTATCAATATGGGCCAACATTTCTAAAGAATGCTTTCAGCACCTTGTTGAATCAATGCCACGTAGAATTAAGGCAGTTCTGAAGGCGAAAGGGGGTCAAACACAGTATTAGTATGGTGTTCCTAATAATCCTTTAGGTGTGTGTATGTTTATGTAGCAAAATTCGTCAATCATGAAACAAATTCAAATCTGCTATAAAGCAGTTCTTCAGAAAACAGTGATGTCATCATCCAGCTCAATTCAGTTTGGTTCTCATCCAGCAGCAATATGGACACTCAAACACTTCCGGTGGCTTCACTGCCTGCTGGCAGTTTAAAATGAGCAAGATCAGTGTTTGCCTCAGCTTTTCTGAAATGTCCAGATCCAGAGGTTTGGGGATGAGGGAGGTTGTTAATAGAGCTGTCAGTTGAAATCTTCAAGGACGTTTGTTTCTAGACTCATTTTGAAATTTCTCATTTTATAAATGCTTCAGCATAATAAATAATATGACTTGGATTGATGTAAAAACATGCAATTCATCACCAATTTAACCAGTGTTGTGTTTATCTGCCTACCCCTCTGTGGCTGTGCAGTAAATTAGTTTCTCACAGCATCCATGTGTGTGGAAGGAGCAATCTCTTTACCTCACGCTGTGTGTGTTCTCAGGTTCATTCTCACCTAGCACACACTTCGTAGGCTTATCGGATGTGAGGACTGCATGGTTGAGCAGCAGTAACAAGTGCAGACTTCCGTTCTAGCACGCTACACAGAGCGCCTGAATAGAAGTAGATGTGATTGACCACTGCGCATCCAATTAGTTTACGGTTGGATTTCTGTCACCTGTTAGGATGAGATACTGTGTAAGTCTGCATCAGTATATTTGTGGATGCGCTGATTTGACATCAGAAAAATGAATTTGATCTTTCGCATCAGCGGAATAGAAAGATATGAAAGATTTGAAGCAGGCCGAGGTGAATGAATAATTTAAGATTTACACAGGTAATGCATTAAAATGTTTGACTCCTTCTAGGTGTAATATGCAGACAAAATACAGTATATCTTAATGTGAAATTACATGCTGTAATACATGAGAAATGTATCGGGCTCTTAAATCATTAAACATGTTTAAGAGCTGGAGCCTGTTGCGATCAAAAGTTAATTAAAATAACATAAAGAGACAACTTGCATGCCTCAAGAAAAAAAAAGAAAAGAAAACAAGCTCCCAGACTACCAGCGAATTCATGTGGATTAGGGTCAAAGTCAAAGTGATGCATGAAATTTATTCTGACAATTGTGCAAACGAATTAAAACAGTATTTCTTTAACCACAAACAAACATGTCACTCCAATATGCTGAAATATGGATAAATATTAAAGGGAGGTATTGAACCAAGCTTAATTTGAACTGTAAATATGATTACAGTGCAGTAAGGCATTTAATATGGTTTACAGCAGATGTGTTGCAGGCATTTGAATAGATATCAGGATAAACCTTTTTAAAGCAGTGCACTGTTATAAAACATATATATAAGCTTCTCTCGCTGTCTCATACAAATGGAAACATTAAGCACAGAGTGCAAGTATGAAGACAAGGTGATTTTAATAACTCACACTGCAAATATGTGCAGTAACATTATCAAGTGCATGACATGAGGAGGATTTCAAGCGTTCTGCAGTGTGCTGACACAAGCACTGATGTGTAATTAAACTTTAAAGCAACTAATGAAGACAGATGTAGCCAGCAGAAGCTTGCGGTGGGTTTCATTTATAGGGCTTGGGTGTAGTTCGAACATCATATTACGCAGATATTAAGGCTGATAAGATCATTTTTATTCAGATCAGAAATTTGAACAAAAAGATGTAAGGATTTTATATTTTACAGTTCATGCATGGCTGCTTATTTGGGGTATGTCAAAATGCCCCACTTGCCAAAATGGGGGGTGACAGGCAAGGGGTTAACACTAGAACCGCCACGGGCTAAAATTTACCCATGGCTGTTTTTCAAATGTACATGACAAATTTTCAATAAAATATCCAAGTCTCCCACTCATTGACTTTTACTACAATTGTGTTATTTACAATCCCCTGTTGTTAAAAATTGCTTAGATAAAACCAGATTAAAAAAATGGGGCATTTATACCTATAAGCGCCAGCAGGGTCAAATTTACCCCTATATAATTCCTTTATTTAACGTGCAGGCTTAGATGTTTTAGCCTATTTATAAATGTTCAAACTTTGGATTAATTATACATATTTGTTTTGCAATTTTTATCGTGTATTGTTTGCTACTGTGTTGCTATTTATTCAAGTCTGCCGTTTCCTGAAAAATAATATTTCCGATCTATGATATAATGAATAAAACCATTTTCATGACTACCCCAAGTTTATTGGTGTTGTTCTCTTATTCAAATTATGATATAACTAAATAAATTATTAATTAATTCGGTAAAACTGTGCGCTTAAATTTGTCGTTGCACGTCATATATCATATGTCATCCTTTGTCGTACATCCTATGCAGTGCGATGCATTATTATTGCTCTTTATTGTCTGTTTAGGGTATTTTAGTAATTGAAATAACATGGGCTATCTTAATATGTGATTAATGACATTTTATTATAATATTACACCACCCAAATATGTATTTATTTCCTTCTAATTCTTGTTGTCATTGCAGGCTGGTTTAGCCTATTCACCAAAAAGTGATTAGTGTAGCCTGCTTAAAACAACAGGACAAAAACATAGTTGATGACTAAAAATAATCATTTCATGACTCTAGACATTACTTTGTGAAGACAGTGGCATAATACAGTGACATATTATGTTTTTTAGCTGTATCAAAACAGTAATCATGTGCATGGGTAAATTTTACCCGCTGGCGGTTTTAGATATACAGCGACCCCTGGCGGTTCCAGTGTTAAATAATATAATGTTAACTCTCATTTTCACAAAAATGTAATGGCCCTGAGAATATTTTGTTGTATGAATATCTGAACATGCTAAATATCAAAAAAAAGAAGAGACCCTCTACTTTTAAACAACAACAACAACAACAACAAAACTGTTTTATGCATTGAATGTGGGCAAGTTTCCAAAACAAAAAAAATCTACATTTTGAGCAAAATGCTGATAAAATCACCCAGATAAAATTCAGAGTGATGATCAAAACGTAGATGGAGTAGATTGAGTCCATCAACAATCCCAAAGCTTCACAGTCATATCCCAGCAAACACTGGACCAACGGCAATGTCGTGGTAGGACAGCTTTAATCGGTAAAAACATTTTTTACACAGAACATTTCCTAAATTGCATTCAGATATGTCTGTTTAACTTTCATTTCATTCATTAACATTAGGCCATTTTGATTTATATGCCGTTTAATATTGATCACGTTATTTTACATATGATTACATATGATATCGCTTGTTTCTGCTGCTTCTTCGCATGTGTTTTGATCAGGAGATTCAGTACTCTTTCAGAAGATGTGTAATAGAGCCCCCCTAGCGTATAACAGGCAAGTCAAGTCAAGTCACCTTTATTTATATAGCGCTTTTTACAATGCCAATTGTTTCAAAGCAGCTTCACAGTGTTAACAGGAAAATAATGCAACATGGCCAAAACCGTGATGTCATCTAGCTCATTTCAATTATCATATAGTGTCAATGCGGGCAGATCAGTGATATAGTTCAAACGTGTCCTCAACTGAGCAAGCCAAAAGACAAAGGCGATGGTGGTGTAGGACTGATAATAATCGAAGATATTTGATATTTGAAATTGATCAAAGACATTTGCTTACTGTTTTCAACCCCCATCTCTCTTATCAGTAGGGCCATTTGGAATTCCTGAAGACAAAGAGATTCTGAAGGCCTGTAGGCCAACTGTGTGTCACACCTGTAGTACAGTGGGGGAAGTTTGGTCTGATTAGTCAGTTTGAATGTCTCACATTAGGGTTTCAGTCACCTGGTCAAGAAAAGGATAAAAGAAGATTGTAACTGTTGCTCTGGCTCTTTTTATTCTCTCTTCTTTTATTCTCTGGCTCTCTCTCTTCTTGGGGGCCTTCTCTTTGGCTCTTCTCTTCTTCTCTTTGTCTCTTTCTCTCTCTCCCTCTCTCTCTTTCTATCCCTCAGGTAACATTCATGCTGGGTACAGTTAATGGTATAAGTTTTTATCATCTCATACATCTATTTTGTAACTATTTTAAGTGTAACTGTAATCCGATTTTGTCATTAAATTCTTTCAATTACAAATGATTTGCTAACTAGTTTTGATTTGGTATTGACTTTGAAGTGCTACCTATTGCAATACAATATAGTCACACAATAGCAACGCTCTCCCACATATTTAGCTATTGTAACTGTGCTTATTTCCGTCGTTGGTATAAGTTGCAGTGGGTGGTAATAGACGAGAAATGTACAGTTTTCTACCATCTTGCTAATAACGTTTCTTTAGTCATTCGGCAACCCTGCAGCCTGAACCACTGTAGGCGAATCACCCTTACAGTGGCAAGGAACCAAAACTCCTTCAGTGGCCAGAATGGAGAAAAAAACCTTGGGAGAAACCAGGCTCAGTCGGGGTGCCAGTTCTCCTCTGGCCGACGAACAAATAGTGTATGATTATGATTCTGGCAACATTACAGGTCAGAAGTCATATTAGATCGAAAGATATTCGAAAGATTGGAGTCATGACAGTGAAAACATGGACTGCCGGAAAATTCTGTCAATGGCGGGGAAGCGTTTTCTCACAAATGACGGAAATTTCTGTCAATGGGGTTAATGTCAGCCTTCTTGAAACTACTAAAAACTAAACGAAAACTAACAAAACTGCTTTGTACAGTATGTACAATAACACAGGTCACAAAATAGCCAAAGATAATCTAAACTGGTATTGAGCAATTGCTAATAAAACATATAGAAAAAGGACAAGTGCAATCTCACTACCAGAGGAATAAACATGACTAAAGTAATGCTGCATGGTTATTCGAAACAAAACTGTAATCATGATATAGTTTTTCAAATTGCATAGGCTGTGATTTAATTACGCGTTTTGGACTCTCCGGTTCACAGTAAATGCTGCTCCACATAACCTTGTCTTTGCATCTGCTTTGAGTTTGGGTCACTTCAAAATGTGCATTTGGGAACACAACATGCACCAACCATCTACACAAACTTGTAATGAGAAGTGCTTATAAACCAGTTGTTGTCAACAAAAGAGAAGCATTAGTGCTCCCTTCAGTTTTCCTCCAGAATGAAAGCTTGACGCATATAGCATATAGGCCATGGCAAATGGCAAGGCAACATTTTTTTTTTTATGTATAAGAGCACCGAATCAATCAGTACAAGTATAAGTAAGTAATCTCAACAAAAACCTACTTAGACTAATCAGTAACTAAAAGACTAATTGCTCTTCATGGAAACAGAGAGGAGTGAAGCACTAATAATCCCCAATTATGAATGTATTGAAATGACTGATGACCATACACAATTAAAATGACATTAACTTTCATTAGTCTATTGAAAATGCGCTGCTTTGGTGCACAGTGTAATACAATAGTAAATTGTTTTCCAAAACAGTTAAAGAATGTTACTGAAGCACTGAATCATTTATTTAGGCTATTGTTGCTGTTGGCAGAACCTGATTCCACCAAGTGCAACATGTTCCTGGATCAACATCTATTGTTGATTCTGGAACAACATTCCAATCAACCAGTCAAATTTGAGCCACAAGTTTACAGTTTATGTCAAGTTTAGGCTTACAACCAGAGTTAGGTGCTTCTACATCAGTGTTATTCACCTATCATTTCCCACCAGGCATGTACTGGCCATAGGGAGCACCAGGACTTTCCCGGTGGGCCAGTTGAGTAGTGAGCTGATCGGTGAAGCTAGGGGGACCTCCCCCCTCCACTATATGCTGTTTTTAAAATGCAGCGCATGTGTAACTACAAAAGGCAAATACTCCATGTGTGACGAAATGGCTTTACTACCCATTAGTATTGGATTAAATTGTGCATACGCATGGCGCATGCGAAAGCAGATGGAACATGTGCTGCGTTTCTGCTGCTCTATCAAGTGATAAACTGCGCAAGTCGCTTGATCGATTCAGATTTGTTGCGTGGTGAATCTAACTAAAAACAGTCACAACCATGTAAACTGCATGACGAGGTAAAATGTCAATCCAGCACCCTTATTATAGCTTAATTTACCTGGCAGCTACAAACACTGTAGAATTGTGTTTTGGCAGAAATGTGTTTATTAAAAATGTTGCTGTTATTACGTAGACCTATATTAAATATTGGGGAAGATAACTCTCTTTCATCGTTTTCGTAGTTTCCACGTTTACACAATTTTTTTATTACAAATTCTATGGTTTATTATTATTTATTTATTTTAGAAACCATGGTAACGAGGAGCATGGTTTTATCTGTGACTACCATCTTACTAATAGTTGAAATTTTTAATGGTTATAATGAATTTTAATTAAATTAGAGCTTAATGAAATATAAATATCACTGTCTTACATTAGGAGTTAACTTAACTCTTTACCAGTTGTTAAAGAGATAGATCACCCCAAAATGTCATAATTTAGTCTCCATTTACTTCCCAAACCATTTTGGTTACTTTGACTTCTATTTTTATTTTAAAATAGACATTTCTCAAATGATTTTCTTTTACGTTCTACAGAAAGAAAGTCATACAGGTTTGGAATGAGCAGTACATTTACAGTAAATTTTGAATGAGCAGTACATTTACTTTACGGCATAAAGCTCAGTGCATTATACTGTCAAGTGCATTTCTATGTGACAAAAATGAAATATGAATTCAATTCAATAATAAGTATCATTATTTGATTCTGTCCTATTTTATCTATGAAAGTATTTACTGCAATTTAAGGCCCTAACCCCAGCAAAACATTCACGCATGAACTTGTGGGCCAGATGGGCTTTATTTGTCCAGGGCCAAATTTTATCCCCAGTCCAGCCCTGTTTCCCACTGATTTTAGGGATAACTTATGGGTAGGGTTAGGTATAGGGAGAGGGTGAACATGATTTCACCAAATATAACATACTCCTGGATCAACAACTTTGTTGATCCTGGAACAACATTCTAATCAACCAATCAGATTTGAGGGACACGTTTACAGTTTATATCAAGTTTAGGCTTACAACCAGGGTTAGGTGCTTCTTTATATGTATTATTCACCTCTCATTTCCCTCTGATTTTAGGGATAACATATGGGTAGGGTTAGGTTTAGGTAGGGATATGGTTAGGACTACATTTTTGGACAAGAATGTTGTTCCAGGATCAACAATTTATGCAAAATCAGGATGTTCTTGTTGTTGTTTCTGTAGTTTGATAGAAGTCAGCTTTGTTGTCATTTGTGGAGAATGTTAATGATGCTTAAACAGTCTCTGTAGTCGATCTGTAGACATGCTAGTTTTAATAAAGCATAAAAAATAGGTTCAGTCATAAATAATTGTGCTTTTTCACTAATTTGTAGAGTGAAGGACTGGTCACCACCTATTGGTGTACTGGTGTAATCCACAGAATGGATCACGGAATGGAACAATTAATGAATCAATTAACAAATTTGAACAAATATTTTTGGTGAATGGATTCAAATGATTTGAAACAATGGTTGAATCAAAATTAACCTTTTCTAGTGCATATCTGACAGAATATGCAAGTCTTCTTTTTGAAATGTTAAGCACAAATTATTTCCCTTACAAGATTAAGCTTACTGTAGTTTTCAAAGCATTCCCTCAAAAATAAAAAAATATTATCTAGTACTGACCCTCAAAATCTATATGATTTTCATTTATTTCTTGATACAAGAAATAAAATTATATGGTTTTTGAAAAGCATGACGATGAGTATAATTTTAATGTTTGTATAAAGAATCCCTTTAGTATTTAAAGCATACAGTATGTCCAATTCATTGCCGATTTGTGAATTGATTCTGCATTTGTCCACATACAGCCATCACTCCACCACTCCTATCTGAGCAGATGTTTTTATTAACAGGTAATGTCACCCCAGACAGACTCGCTGTGTCCCACTATGTTTTGTTTTGTCGCAATATGCCCCTTTGCGGTCACACAACAACCATTCATGTTATGACTAGAAGGCCGTCCATGTCCAAAAGTGCCATTGCCCAAAGTAAACAGGTGTTAAGACCTTTGGGCACCATGTTGCACGTAAACCTTCCCACCAGGCAGCTCTCATCACTTGTAATTGTTCCTCTGACCACATGGCACCTCATTAGTCAAATACAACCTCTATGAGGTATGAATATTAATGACAGACTCCACAGCAAACTGGCTTCTCATCCAGTGTTAATGTTTCACATCTGTTTCAGCGGGGGGAAAAAAAGTATAGCCTACATCGCTCTGCAGTATTAGAAAGATTTCAATGCTAACATCTGCCCTTTGGGGAAAAATTGTTGTTTCCTAGTCATTTATTTAGAAAGACCTGACCAAAGTGATTTAGAAAAAAATCATAATGGGATCAAAGAAGAATTTTCTAAGAATCAAAGATTCTACAGGCTAAACTGAAATGAATAGAGCATTGTTTGATTCGTAGGGCCCTATTTTAATGATCTAAGCGCATGGTCTGAAGCACATGGCTCAGGTGCACTTAGGGCGTGTCCAAATTCACTTTTGCTAGTTTAACAACGGGAAAAAAGGTCGGCGATCTAAAAGGATTGTATCTAGTCTCTTAATGAGTCATGGGTGAGTTTTGGGGGTAACGTGCAATAAACCAATCAGAGTCTCATCTCCCATTCCCTTTAAAAGCCAGTTGCGCTTGCACCATGGTGGATTCACTATTTGCATGGAGGAATTCACGAGCAGAAAGACTGAACGCTTCTCCTTTCTTTTATTTTTAATATTTAAAAATGTTTGTGTGCTGCTGCACATCCCTGTGTGTGTAATAAGCAGAGTGTACGGCGTTGTGCACCCGCCTAACGCGCTCTTTAAATAACACAAAAAATACTGTGCTTTTGACTTTAGACCAGGTTTTTGTTGGTCAATGGCGCAGTCGTTTTCAGTTCCTTAAAATAGCAACGCGCCAACAATGCACCTGAACACACCTCGTTTTCAGACCAGTACGCCCATGGGCGAACAGATGGGCGCGAGTGCATTTGCTATTTAAACAACGTGGCGTTAGCAAAAAACACTTGCATCGTGCCTGGTGTCGCATAGGGCCCTTAGAGTCTTTCTTGATATCATATAGTCTTTATCAAAACTCTTCTTGTGATTTATGATTGGGACTACTGGATTATTAATTGAAATTCCACATGGAGCTATGGTTTTAAACTTCTGAAAGATGTTCTTAGAACTTTTAAAGTGTCCTACAGTGGCATTTATCCTACTGGGAATTACAGCAGTCCTAATGGGAACTGGTGTTCTAAAAGATCTAGTTTTTCCTTTGTTTTTGCTAGAATCCTATTAGAAAATTCCCAGTAGGTTCTATTAGCTCCAGATTATGATAGAAATTCCAGCGGGAATCCTTTAGCATTTTTGACAAGGATTAAAAACATTAGGGGGATTCTTTAGGGATGATCTAAAGAACAGAAAAATGTGGTGTCAAACAAATTGTTTGTATAAAGTTCTGTGCAGTTTAAACGCCGTTTTTGCCTCAGGTCTAGTTGGAATCTGCTGACGTTTTCTGCTTTTTCTGCAGCACTTCTGGGGAAAAATCTGGGGAATTTCGCTGAATGGATTTAAAGTGTGTTAAATGGAGCTCATATTATTGCATGCTGATTGGTAGCTGAAAGCAAAATGAAATTAGCCAAACTATTTTATAAACAAACACACAAAGGGATGAGTGAAATTGGGTTGAAATTGGGAAAACTTTGTTGTAGTGAGCATTTCACTCCACTTTTTTGCGGACGCATCGCCTTTGAATGTCATTCTAAAAAAATAAAAGCTCTTTATTGCCATTGATGGTTCCATGAAGACATTTTAACATCTATGGAACCTTTTCATTCATCAAAAAGTTATTAATAGTAGAAAAAGGGTTTTTAAGATATACTTCACACTAATAAAAAAAAAAAAAAAAGTTATTTTAAGAAAAAGTTATTTGGGGAACCTGAAAAGTTATTCTACTGCATTGCTATGAAACCCCCCTTTTGGAACCTTTATTTTTAAAGGTACACTATGTAATGCGAAAACTAAAATATAAACCCTTTTAATAGTCTTACCATAGTGAATCAGGGTAAGACAAAACCACGTTTTGGAAGAAGTATTGATCATGTATTGCTGTATTGATTTAAAGTTTGTTCATTTTAAACATTAAAAGTTACATAGTGTGTTCCTTTATGAATATGGATTGTGTTATCAACATAAACAGTCATATGGTGTTCAGATATCATGAAAATCAGTTCGGTGTGATGATTTTCTGTATATACACTCACCTAAAGGATTATTGGGACACCTGTTCAATTTCTCATTAATGCAATTATCTAATCAACCAATCACATGGCAGTTGCTTCAATGCATTTAGGGGTGTGGTCCTGGTCAAGACAATCTCCTGAACTCCAAACTGAATGTCAGAATGGGAAAGAAAGGTGATTTAAGCAATTTTGAGCGTGGCATGGTTGTTGGTGCCAGACGGGCCGGTCTGAGTATTTCACAATCTGCTCAGTTACTGGGATTTTCACGCACAACCATTTCTAGAGATTACAAAGAATGGTGTGAAAAGGGAAAAACATCCAGTATGCGGCAGTCCTGTGGGCGAAAATGCCTTGTTGATGCTAGAGGTCAGTGGAGAATGGGCCGACTGATTCAAGCTGATAGAAGAGCAACTTTGACTGAAATAACCACTCGTTACAACCGAGGTATGCAGCAAAGCATTTGTGAAGCCACAACACGCACAACCTTGAGGCGGATGGGCTACAACAGCAGAAGACCCTACCGGGTACCACTCATCTCCACTACAAATAGGAAAAAGAGGCTACAATTTGCACGAGCTCACCAAAATTGGACAGTTGAAGACTGGAAAAATGTTGCCTGGTCTGATGAGTCTCGATTTCTGTTGAGACATTCAGATGGTAGAGTCAGAATTTGGCGTAAACAGAATGAGAACATGGATCCATCATGCCTTGTTACCACTGTGCAGGCTGGTGGTGGTGGTGTAATGGTGTGGGGGATGTTTTCTTGGCACACTTTAGGCCCCTTAGTGCCAATTGGGCATCGTTTAAATGCCACGGCCTACCTGAGCATTGTTTCTGACCATGTCCATCCCTTTATGACCACCATGTACCCATCCTCTGATGGCTACTTCCAGCAGGATAATGCACCATGTCACAAATCATTTCAAATTGGTTTCTTGAACATGACAATGAGTTCACTGTACTAAAATGGCCCCCACAGTCACCAGATCTGTAGAGCATCCAATAGAGCATCTTTGGGATGTGGTGGAATGGGAGCTTCGTGCCCTGGATGTGCATCCCACAAATCTCCATCAACTGCAAGATGCTATCCTATCAATATGGGCCAACATTTCTAAAGAATGCTTTCAGCACCTTGTTGAATCAATGCCACGTAGAATTAAGGCAGTTCTGAAGGCGAAAGGGAGTCAAACACAGTATTAGTATGGTGTTCCAAATAATCCTTTAGGTGAGTGTAGTAGTAGTATAGTAGGCCTCCTAAATCTTTTTGTAGCTGAAAATCTCGTGTTTCTTGTTTTATTATTATTGCTGAGTATGAATCATTAACCTCAAAATGACTCTCAAACTGTTTGTATGTCAGCGGCGTGTGTGTGTTTACAGTTACTAAAACAACCGAACGATTTACAAGTGTCCCTCAGTATTAACCGCATGAAATATATAGTGCAATCCAAACCAGCGTATCTTGATCTAAGATACTGTTGAACTTCAAATAGATGATAGAGGTTGTGTGATGTTTTTGAACATTATGTAGTGAGGGTAATTTCCTGAATGCAGAGATGATCTCTTGGTCCGCTCATCAGGGACTTTACTTTAGTTTCCCTCTCTCTCTTTATCTGCCTCACGCAAATGCACAGAGACACACATACATGCAGAATCACTCATGAACACACCACCACCATCTGCTGTTCTACCCGGTAAAATGGTTACTTAGCAACTGCCATTTTTCCTCTAAATCTTTCCATTCTTGCACATTGTGACAAAATGCGATGGATGTGTTTACTCTGCTCTACAGTAAAGAACCACGTTGTTTTGAATCAATAGAAAACACCTTAGCACCTTTCGTGGGCTTTGCTGTATAATGCTGAGAAGAACCAGAAGATGTGTGTGACTGGTTGACTAATGTCCCTGTGGGAATGAGAGAATCTATTCTTAAGTGGGAAGTTAAAGAACATCTGTGTGGTAATGTGAAAAAAAGATCCCAAACACCTTCAGTAACAGTGCATTTATAATGGAAATGACCAATAATTAAATAACTGTTCTGTATCTTTTATTCTGCAATGTCTGTATTCAATGAATTAAGGAATAATTGACATCGGACAATTAAATTGAGAAAATTTAATTCACGCCAGAGGTTATATTCAGCTGAGATACTGATGTATAAATTCAGCAGTCTGGGCAATATTATCCTGCTTATAACACAGTTACCCTATAGGGTAACAGGGCTAAAGGTCCCCCAGGGAAAAAAGGCACTTTTAATTTGACATTTTTCACCCTTAGAGCATTAAATAGCAACAAACACCACCACAGCACTTTCCTGAACATATGTTTGTCACTATGCACTATTCCGTGAGCTCATCTAATATTTTTCAAAATGCAGCTAAAATCTTTTCTACCTAAATCCTGAGTTGAGCCTTTTGGGTCATTGTTTGGGTAGTTTTTGTGTTACCCAGGTCCTGGGTCAGATGTAAAAACCCATTGTTTGGGTAGTTTTTGTGTTACCCAGGTCCTGGGTCAGATGTAAAAACCCAGTGTTTGGTTAGTTTGTGTGTTACCCAGCTCCTGGGTCAGATGTAACAACCCATTGTTTGGGCAGTTTTTTGTGTTACCCAGCTCCTGGGTCAGATGTAACAACCCAGTGTTTGGGTAGTTTGTGTGTTACCCAGCACCTGGGTCAGATGTAACAACCCAGTGTTTTTTGTAGTTTTGTGTTATCCAGCTCCTGGGTCAGATGTAACATCCCAGTGTTTGGGTAGTTTGTGTGTTACCCAGCTCCTGGGTCAGATGTAACAACCCAGTGTTTGGGTAGTTTGTGTGTTACCCAGCTCCTGGGTCAGATGTAACAACCCAGTGTTTGGGTAGTTTGTGTGTTACCCAGCTCCTGGGTCAGATGTAACAACCCAGTGTTTGCGTAGTTTTTGTGTTACCCAGCTCCTGGGTCAGATGTAACAACCCATTGTTTGGGCAGTTTTTGTGTTACCCAGCTCCTGGGTCATATGTAATAACCCATTGTTTGGGTAGTTTTGTGTTACCCAGCTCCTGGGTCAGATGTAACAACACAGTGTTTGGGTAGTTTGTGTGTTACCCAGCTCCTGGGTCATAACAACCCAGTGTTTGAGTAGTTTGTGTGTTACCCAGCTCCTGGGTCCTATATTTACCAAGCCCTTGGGTTAAAAACAACTCAAATTGTTTGAGTGTTTTTTAGAGTGTAATAGAGTGTAATAAGTAACCCTGCACCTATCATATGTATGATACGAAAAATAATTTTCAGATTTGTTCAAGGTGATTATAAAAATAATAGATCCAATAAAAATGTATTGAAAATAAGGGTCCCAAAAGGGACTTTTTTGACAGTGATGCCAATGAAGAACCTTTTTTTTTTTTTCTCAGGATATGTTTACACAACAACAATGTATTAAATACAGAAAAGTTTTTCCTTTTGGGTTTTTGGCGTAAAGACGACAATATTTTATAACACTGTACAGGGAGTGCAGAATTATTAGGCAAGTTGTATTTTTGAGGATTAATTTTATTATTGAACAACAACCATGTTCTCAATGAACACAAAAAACTCATTAATATCAAAGCAGAATATTTTTGTATCAATATTTTAAGTAGTTTTTAGTTTTAGCTATTTTAGGGGGATATCTGTGTGTGCAGGTGACTATTACTGTGCATAATTATTAGGCAACTTAACAAAAAACAAATTTATACCCATTTCAATTATTTATTTTTACCAGTGAAACCAATATAACATCTCAACATTCACAAATATACATTTCTGACATTCAAAAACCAAACAAAAACAAATCAGTGACCAATATAGCCACCTTTCTTTGCAAGGACACTCAAAAGCCTGCCATCCATGGATTCTGTCAGTGTTTTGATCTGTTCACCATCAACATTGCGTGCAGCAGCAACCACAGCCTCCCAGACACTGTTCAGAGAGGTGTACTGTTTTCCCTCCTTGTAAATCGCACATTTGATGATGGACCACAGGTTCTCAATGGGGTTCAGATCAGGTGAACAAGGAGGCCATATCATTAGATTTTCTTCTTTTATACCCTTTCTTGCCAGCCACGCTGTGGAGTACTTGGACGCGTGTGATGGAGCATTGTCCTGCATGAAAATCATGTTTTTCTTGAAGGATGCAGACTTCTTCCTGTACCACTGCCTGAAGAAGGTGTCTTCCAGAAACTGGCAGTAGGACTGGGAGTTGAGCTTGACTCCATCCTCAACCCGAAAAGGCCCCACAAGCTCATCTTTGATGATACCAGCCCAAACCAGTACTCCACCTCCACCTTGCTGGCGTCTGAGTCGGACTGGAGCTCTCTGCCCTTTACCAATCCAGCCACGGGCCCATCCATCTGGCCCATCAAGACTCACTCTCATTTCATCAGTCCATAAAACATTAGAAAAATCAGTCTTGAGATATTTCTTGGCCCAGTCTTGACGTTTCAGCTTGTGTGTCTTGTTCAGTGGTGGTCGACTTTCTGCCTTTCTTACCTTGGCCATGTCTCTGAGTATTGCACACCTTGTGCTTTTGGGCACTCCAGTGATGTTGCAGCTCTGAAATATGGCCAAACTGGTGGCAAGTGGCATCTTGGCAGCTGCACGCTTGACTTTTCTCAGTTCACGGGCAGTTATTTTGCGCCTTGGTTTTTCCACATGCTTCTTGCGACCCTGTTGACTATTTTGAATGAAACGCTTGATTGTTCGATAATCACGCTTCAGAAGCTTGGCTATTTTAAGACTGCTGCATCCCTCTGCAATATATCTCACTATTTTTGACTTTTCTGAGCCTGTCAAGTCCTTCTTTTGACCCATTTTGCCAAAGGAAAGGAAGTTGCCTAATAATTATGCACACCTGATATAGGGTGTTGATGTCATTAGACCACACCCCTTCTCATTACAGAGATGCACATCACCTAATATGCTTAATTGGTAGTAGGCTTTCCAGCCTATACAGCTTGGAGTAAGACAACATGCATAACGAGGATGATGTGGTCAAAATACTCATTTGCCTAATAATTCTGCACTCCCTGTATTAGTGTATACCAGGCCAGTAGAGCACATAATAGGGGTGCGCATGATGTCACGGTTTTCACAAATTAACATTTTTGTAGTTTACACAGAGACGATAATAGTATCGTTTTAAAAAAATTGCACTTTGAAACCCATTTTCAAAAGTTTTCAGGCCCCCAAAACGTTTTCTGTTTTTTTTTTTTTTTACCGTGTCATGTAAATGGCCCCTTAGTATGGAAGCCCGTTTCCGACACTAAATACAAAAATTAAAAGAGTAATTGCAACTTTCAATCTCAGAATTCGGACTTTTTTTTCTCACAATTGCGAGTTTTAAAGTCACAATTCTGAGATATAAACTCGCAATTGCGTGATATAAAGTCACAATTCAGAATTCTGACTTTATATCATTGCGAGTTTATATCTCAGAATTCTGAGATAAAAAGTTGCAATTACTCTTTTTATTTATTTTTTTTAATGGCGGAAATGGGCTTCCATACCTTAGTGTGAAGAACATCTAAAAAAAACTTCTTCCACTATAAAGAACCTTTTGTGGAATGGAAATGTTCCTTGGATGTTAAAGGTTTTTCATGGAACCATTGATGCCAATAAAGGGCTAAAGGCATTGCAGAAGAAGAAAATGCAGAATGCCAATAATGCAATTTTAAAATGCAAAAAAGTTTATTTTTTAAAAAATAATCTTGTCATATGATCTAAGGCAAGAAAAAAATATATATTTCAATTTCTTTTCTTTTACATTTTCCTTCTTATAAATGCTTTTGCATTTTTTTTCAGGTTATCATTTCTACAACGCTCTGTGTTAAGGGCGACTTTTGTATGCAATATTTTTAATCAGTGACATAAGAAAGTATACCTAAGTCACCCTTTACTGGTTTTACAGTTTAGAAAGAATGTTGTGAGATGATGTAGATCAGTAATGTTGAAACTTTATGGAGGAATTAACCCACAAATGGCATACTTACAGTTGACTCTATCTGCTAAAGTTACACTGTATAACTGTTTTTTTTTATTTTATTAAAAAAAAAATGTAAATGTGGGATTTTGGAAAGTCTGTATATACATATGTCTGTGTGTGTCTCATCCATAAATAGAGAAAAGTTGCTCCGGTTACTTTGACACATGTATGGTGCATTGTTTTCCTGTTATCACTGTAAAGCTGTTTTGAAACAATCTGTATTGTAAAAAGCGCTATATGACTAAAGGTGACTTGACTATGGTGTGGGAGTGGCATAGGTTAGTTGTCACAACGAGCGAGAAAGGTTGACATGGAGCAGCTAAATCTCCAACCTCTGGGCAATCCCCTGTCTACAATACATAGTGTACAATTAAGATAGGAATGGAGTAAAAGGGGGGAAAAAAATCACATCACCTGGGTTTTCATACAGTGTAGTAGTGCATACATGTAATCAAGCTATGAACTGTCAAAAAAAACGTACGATTAGTGTCATAACACCGCCCAAAAATAGTAAGGTCTATCAGTATCTATTTTAGTTATGCTATTCATGCATAATCAAGGACTTTGCCAAAACCCCCAGCAATCCCTCATGGTGACAAGTGCTAAAGCATAGTAAAAGAATGAGAGTTCAGTGTGTAGAGAGAGAATATGCGTGTGTGCGTATGTGCATGCGTGCGTGCGTGTGTGTGTGTGTGTGTATGTGTGTTAATGTGTGAGAAAGAACAAACTCTGATGCGTTGCATTGCAGTTCATAATGCTCGCATCCACTGAAACCTCTCATGCATAGATGCCTTGTTACATGAAAACTGACATTACATGTTGACTAATATAAAATTATGACATTATAAGATTAAAGGGATAGTTCACCCAAAAATTAAAATTAGCCCATTATTTACTCACCCTCAAGTCATCCTAGGTGTATATGACATTCTTCTTTCAGACGAATACAATCAGAGGTATATTTAAAAAAATGTCCTGGCTCTTCCAAGCTTTATAATGGCAGTGAATGGCTATGTGTGAATGCACATTTTTATGGACTTCAAAACAGAACCAGCCATTCAATGTCATTATAAAGCTTGGAAGAGCCAGGACGTTTTTTAAATATAACTCTGATTGTATTTGTCTGAAAGAAGAATGTCATATACACCTAGGATGACTTGAGAATGAGTAAATCATGGGCTAATTTTCATTTTGGGGTGAACTATCCCTTTAAGGGAATATTGCTCCAAACCTGTTTTTTTTCCTTTTCTTTTGGTCAAAAACCTCAAACTGCTAAGTGTTTTGTAACAAACACATCACAGAATGTTTGAATATGCACACACACACTCATGTGAAAATGAAAGAAAATCCCTTTGAATTCTAGGGTTTTACGAATCAGGACATAATAAAAATCATCTGTTCCTCGGCAAGTCTTAAAATGAGGTAAATACAACCTCAGATAACAACAAAATGTGACACATTACACCATGTCATGGTTTGATAGTTCGGTCCGATGGTGTTGAAGTTGCAATAGATTTACTTTTGCGTTGACTGAAGAAGATATGATGAACTTGCAGTTATTTTGACTCCGTCGAGGTCGAGGAAGTTGCACACGACTTGAGGCGTTGGGCATGCCGGCCCGCAACCGTTTGGTCGGGGTTTCCTGTCCCACACACACATGGCTTGATGTGTGTGTAGGCCTCACCAGCCTGGCCTGCTTGGCCAGCTGAGAGACAGCCTAGGTGACGCGTCAAGTTGTCGGTCCAGAGAAAGAAAAGAGAGAGAGAGACGGATCTGTGCGTCTCTCTTCAAGGTCTGCGAGAAGTCACACCCCCTAGGGTCGACTTGATCAATGGAATTGTTGGGATTTTCCAGCGGGAAATACCTCTGTTGGCGATTTTATGGCTCTTTGTTTCGAGCATGATTAAACTGGGTTTGTGCCCATTTATACTCCATTTAATACACCAAACACACACTGCCTCCTATGAAGAAGTGACATACACGAAAGTGTAAGTCATGAGATGAGCATTCATTTGATAGGAGTCACGACATATATGAGGTTACATGAACAGGTTTACTCATAAGGCATGCATAAAATGAAATACCATACAAGAGACACTTTACAAGACAGTTATATTCGTACACACAATGTCCTGGGGTGCATGTTCATTTATAGAACAGTTTTTCTATAAATGAATGCAGAAAAGTCTGTTTAAGGGCATTGGGTCTCCCCTTTTCACATTATTTCAAGCCATAAACAAAGTCTTATCTGATGGTAGCCCTGCAACGGAAACCTTTTCTGCTCTTTCGGGGTAAGGTCTGTTACTAAGCATAAAGCATTTGAAGCATATTTGTTAAATGTAACAAGTGATTAAGTGATTAAGTTAATGCTGGTTCTGATTAAAAGGTGTCAGAATACACAGTGCATCGCAGTTTGGAGGTGCATAGCCGCAGACCAGTCAGGGTGCCCATGCTGACCCCTTTTCACCTCCGAAAGTGCCAACAGTGGGCACATGAGCATCAGAACTGGACCACGGAGCAATGGAAGAAGGTGGCCTGGTCTGATAAATCGCATTTTCGTTTACATCACGTGGATGGCCTGGTGTGTGTGTGTCGCTTACCTGGGGAACACATGGCACCAGGATGCACTATGGGAAGAAGGCTGCTTTGGACAATGTTCTGCTGGGAAACCTTGGGTCCTGCCATCCATGTGGATGTTACTTTGACACACACCACCTACCTAAGCATTGTTGCAGACCATGTACACCCTTTCATGGAAACGGCATTCCCTGGTGGCTGTGGCCTCTTTCAGCAGGATAATGCGCCCTGCCACAAAGCAAAAATGGTCCAGGAATGGTTTGAGGAGCACAACTACGAGTCTCAGCAGTTGACTTGGCCTCCAAATTCCCCAGATCTCAATCCAATCGAGCATCTGTGGGATGTCCGATCCATGGAGGCCCCACCTCGCAACTTATGTACATGACTTAAAGGACTTGCTGCTAACATCTTGGTGCCATATACCACAGCACACCTTCAGCGGTCTAGTGGAGTCCATGCCTCAACGGGTCAGGGATGTTTTGGCAGCAAAAGGGGGACCAACACAATATTAGGTCATAATGTTATTCCTGATTGGTGTATATACTGTACAGTCTGTAGGGATGTGGGACATTGACTACATGATAAGGAGCAGTTCTGTAGTGACCATTTGGCAGGGCTGTTGTTTAGTTGTGCTTTGTGGTTTGATGCATCTGAATTATGTCTTTGAATGTCATGTTTCAAAGAAGTGGTGACCAGATTTGAGGGACTGCCAGTGATCCTGACTGCCCACATGTTGGACATTGGCTCATAGAGGTCATGACATAAAAGCAGGCTAATGACTCTATTTGGCTGTCTTTGCAGAACAGGTGATGCATTAAAAGCTAAAAGTGTTCTTGTGTAGTAACTGACCTATTACAAAAGAGCACAGACTGAATGCTTCCCATGAAGACCTAAACTATCACAGTAATGGAATACGAATTTCTTCAGATGTTGCAGAAATAATCTCTGGAGCTTTGAAACTGTTGATTGCTGAGATATCAAGCTGATATCATTCATATTTGTATGTATAGAATACACGTTTGTTTGTTTGTAAATAGACATTGAAACATGCGTTTTCAACATGCTGACTGACAGCATCTACCATGTAAAGCCTTTTCTGTCTTATAAATTATGCGTGAATCCCTAATTCATAAACGTATGCATGTCTCTGAAGTCCATTCATTAATATTGTACGTTTTAGTGACTATGTCAAAAATGTGTGTGTGCTAAAACCACACTATATGAATGATAATCAGATCACGCTGGAGATATTGATTAGAGTAGAGCAGGTGTTTGATTCGGCTACAGAAGTCCACAATTATCTCTGTTGTCTTGAAAGTATTAAGCAACAGGCATTTGTGGCACTAACACCAGTGTTTCACACTAACACCAACCATTAAAACTCCCATCTGTAGGCAGATTCATGGCTCCTGATTATGAAGCCAATTAGAGTTGTGTCATCTGTTAGCTTGAGGAGATTTGAAGAGGGATCCAAAAAGATGCGGTTACACCAGTTCAATTCCTCTGAGACCTACAAAACAATCAATACTCTCATTGAAGCTTGTTATAATGTGACAGTCTCCACCTCATAACATTTTAGAAATACACCACTGATATATACTGTAGATGGGTAGATACTGTGGATAGGTAGATACTAGATGGATAAATGCTGTGGATAAATACTGTAGATTGTAAGATAGAGACTGTAGACTGATAAATACTCTCAACAGATAGTGTAGATGAGTAGACACTGGATAATACTGTGGATAGATACTGTAGACTGATTTATAAATACTGTGGATTATATACTGTGTAGAATAGATGGGTAAATACTGTGGATACTGTGGGAATATACTGTAGATGAATAGATTGGCCAAAAGTGATGTACAGAGGGGATTTTTTTGTAATGATCCTACAAGTCCTTAATCTTTTGACATGTAAAAGGTCATTGGGCATTACTCCAAGCTTTTAACGAATCCAAGCAAAGAAAATGACTTGAATTTTCCCATTTTTTATCACATTATGATGTCATAGTGCGTCAAAAGACCACCTCTGCAGAATCAACGCCTACTTCAGCATCATCACAGTTTAAGTTCTGGACTCTCACCAAAACTCCCTTTATAATCAATGACGCTGTCTACACTGCACAATGAATCTTATATTTGCATTGTGTTTGAACAGTTAGTTGCGAAAGCATTCGTGAGAGTGCAGAAATTGAATTGCAATGACGAGATCATTCATGCACTCAACAGATGCTGTGATCGGCTAGAATGCTCATCGCTGCAACCTTTCATGCGACGGGAGTACTGTAGATATAAATATAATGAATTATAAAAAATTTTCATGATTAGTTCATCTCAGCTGCTGTAATAGTAAAAATGTAGTAAAGATTTTGAGAAGGTTCCACATGTAATAATTATTTCATATGCCAAGATGTCAGCCAATCACAGCAATGGGCGTTTACACTGAAGTCTAAAAGCAGACACGCCCCTTCAAACAGAGCGTTTAAATCAGAGGGCTAAAATCAGGGTGGGAAAAATGCCTTTTATTTCTAAATTATGAAAAAAAAAATCATACTAACATTATAAGTGTACCTCAGGAAACATAAAATATGCAGTTCATGACCCCTTTAATCCATCAAAATATCTATTTTTAAATATGTTAAATATAAGCAAAGAACAAAACACAAAAAAGGATTTATCTGACAAAATTATTTGACAAAAAGGGGCAAACTACAGCCACAGGTTTTATTTTATTGTGCAAAAAAAATAAATAAAAATGCACAGAAAAGCAAAAGAAAAAAAAAATGTATGACATACAGTGACTACAACAATCTGTTATTAATATTTAGTTGATTCTCTCATTTTTGTGATGGATTGATAGATAGATAGATAGATAGATAGATAGATAGATAGATAGATAGATAGGGTTAGTGAAGTGAGGTGTTCTATTGCTTGTGTAAGTGATCTAACTGGTATGCCATAAAACAGGTGTAAATGAAAAATGTCAGGCTTCCACAGGGCCTAAAATGCACATTGTTCGGGCAGGAAAAGAGAAGTATAAAGCAATTATTTTATGATGGGATTCACAGTCCTTTCAATTGCATCATTGCATTTAGTCAGCACCTCGGCTTATGTGAGGAATCACCCTGCTGAGCTGTATCTCTGCTCCTTTCCGGCAGGCTCCTCTATCTAAAAGACGATTCAGTCTGCAAGAATGAAAAATCTTGTCTTATTCAAGACCCTTAGCTATGGGGATTTGGAGACGGGAGGGTTAGAGAGGATGAGGTGAGAGAGAGAGACAACATCCTGCTCAGTGTCGGCTTGGTAGTGTGTACCAGTGTTGACGTACACTCAGTGGACCAAAGTGTTTCACTTCTGATAGCATATCAAACAGCACATGACAAGCACTCACAAGGGACAACAGAACTCTGAACTGTATATTACAGAGCTCAGCAATGACCGCCCACATCTTCAGTGGCCTGGGTCCCGGAAGTACAACTCTCATAGGCATTTCAGAAAAATCTTAATACGTAATAAGATCGAAGCCGCAGGCCAATTAATGTTACACTGTTGCAGTCATTGTCATTTTGTTTAAAAGAGACATCTGTGTATTTCATTGAATTATGAAGATGCTGTAACAGGGCATATATCCAAAATGCAATTGAACGCACACTTTAGGCTTTTTAAAGAGCTTACTCAGGTGCCTGGATCGCAGTGGTGGATTGATGCTGTACAAATATGCTGGATTGTAGTAGGCTTCATCTTCGACAACACTCATAAACAGCAGATCCAATTCATTCTTAGTGAATTCCAATTATTGTGTAGTAATTGTTTGTGTTTGTGTATGTGTGTGTGTGTGTGTGTGTGTACAGGTTTATACTACATTATGGGGACCCCACAAGGATAGTAAAACCTGAAATCACCCACAGTGTGGGGACTAGCCAGCGTTTTTAGTGACCCGGGACATCATTCACTAACCTCCTCCTCATTCATTTTTTTAAAGTTAGACATCAACCTTCTTAGTATTCCTCAATCAATTCATTATAACCAATGTGACAAGAAAAAAAATTATAAAATAATACCCGTTTTCCTATTAATTTTTTGTAAAAACTGTATAGGGTCGCTAACGACCCGAGGTGTGTAACAGTATAAGTATTTTTTCTTTCTGCACAACAATAATTTAATCTTTGATGACTGAATAAGTGCAATTCACCTTTATTCCACAAGGTGGTAATATCCAACGCTATCTCACGACCAATTCGTACGTATTTGTACGAGGTGGCTAATTCGTACGAATTTGTACGATCTCACTCGCAGTGACGGGTAGGTTTGGGGGCGGGGTTTGAGGTTAGGTCATTAGTACGAAATCATACGAATTGCCGTGAGATTGGGTTGTAATATCTGATACACAATGATGAAGTGATGAGTTACTGCAGGCAGAAAACAAAAGAATAGGAAACTTTACATTTCTGAGCAATTTACGGTAGAGCAAGAACTGAAAGCAATCAAATATTACTGTCACTTGATGGTGGATCTGGTGAAGAAGCTGTCAGCAATCAAAATATTGATTTTGAGGACTTTGAAAATGATAGTTCTGTTGTGTTGTGGCTTGATTTCGTTGTGATATGACATTATGTTTGCTTTTTAAAATTTGCTGTGTTGTGCACTACAGGGCCACAGTAATTTAGGGCTGTGTTTTAGTTTCGTTTTTGATTTCCTTTAAAGCGTTGCGCTGTCACGCATACGTAACATCCAAATCAGTCGAGTCTTGTAACTTCACATGTAAAAGCATTTTGAGCTGCGAAAGAGACAGTGTTTAACAGGCAGCTTTCTGTCTGCGCAATCCGAGATGGAGAGAAACACAGACAAGTACATGCTACTTTGGGCTTTGGGCACGCGCTTAAACTGACAAATAAACGTACAAATATGTCAAAATGTCTATCTTGGGGACTTAAACCCATTGAGCTTAAACTTAACTTGAACTTAAACCCATTAAGTTATGTCTTTAGTGAACAAAGACAGCTTGGAAAGTAATTGAATACTTGTCAGTTTTTTAGGTCTGTGCATTAGTTTTACCCTATAAACCTTATGCTCTCTTGGCATTTAATGTTAATCAAAAAAAGAAGAGAGAATTATTCACTGCTCTTCACTGAATAACATTAGTAACTTTAATAAGAATCAGTGTATATTTAATTAATTCAGTTTTTTTTTTTTTTTTTTTTTTACATTTGATTACTTTATTAAATTTCTGTATAGTAGGCTATTATTAGTAGAAGGCTAAATTGTTCATTTCATGTATATATTTTTTTCTGTTGTATTTGTCCTATTGTTTTTATTTTTTTATTGTATTACTGAACGTTTCAACTCACTGCTGTTGGTTGAAAGTGAAACTGCTCTGAAAGAACAGATGAAGGGATTGGGGTTATTTCGGAGGGTTTTTATGAACACACTGACAGTGGCCCCCGGACAATAGGGCCCCCAGAAGTATAGGATCACCACTGAGTATATGTTTTACTAGTACATGCATATGGATTATTCTGTCATGACAACTCAAGATAGGTATGGTAATAGAGATTGCCATAGTAATGGATATGGCAATGTAATTGTATTTGGTCTTGGCAGAATAGATCTGCTATGCTGCAAGTACCGAGACTTGCTACTGCCAATTCATTCACAGACATAGCTGTGAGCATGTAAGAAACCTTGTAAATTTCATGCCAGAACTAGGTAATTGTGTGAAATGACTTGGAATTAGATTTTTCTTTGTCTGTTGTCATTGGTAGGATAGTCACTAACTGGCTGAAGAAAATAAAAAAACCTAGATACAGAACTGAGCACCCGTGAGCCAAGATGTCAGATTTCAAATCACATATTTCTGAGGGATCATGCACTAGCCAAGCAATTGGCTTTGAGGTTAATGGGAATGCTGATGGATAGCTTTCTCCAGGTATTATACAAGCTCCTTGGTTTGCACTCACAAAGCATGCTTGTGCTGTGGAAGTGTTCACATAGTAAAACTACCCTAAAACTAATCAAATGTTGCCCAGAGGCTGACAGAAACTATAAGTGAATAGGACATGCCTGTTTTTTGCACTATTTATGACAATGCAAGCAGCTTGGAACTGTCAATGGAGATATGATATGCTTTTGTTTCTCACCCGCATCATCTCATCTGCCTGGACATCGTCTCCACTCACACTGTCGATGCAATACTGGACTTGCCAGAAATAGCAAAGACTGCTGATGCTGCATGTTGTACAGTGAGTCATTTACATAAAGTAGACACAACTGCTTTTCAGTATGAGTAGTTGACTAGTAAACATGAGTAATTGTGTAATCCCTAGTCATCAGTAATTTCCAGCAATAACATAAAAACATTTCAGGACAGAACCAATAAGATTTTGAAAGTTAGAAGAAGTTTGCTGAGTAATTGTGATATATTTGAAATTGTATTGTAATTATTTGTTTTTGCTATGAACATTTTTAATAGCATTTTTAGAAACTTTATTTACTGCTGTTTACTGACTCAAAATTAGATTACATTTATGGTAACTTATGGTTAATTAAGCAAATTAATTACAATAAATGTATTAATATTTTCTGTTAAAAGCACCCACATTAACTCTTTCCCCGCCAGCATTTTTTTTTAAAAAGTTGATCATTCTCACAAAAATCTTATAGCCCATAGAATATTTTGTTGTATGAATATCTAAGCATGCAATATATCAAAAGAAAAAGCAGACCATCTGCTTTAAAAAAAAAAAAAAAAAACGTTTTATTCTAGATTCATGCATTCCTTTTTTATCAACACTTGAATATGGGTAAGTTTAATAAAAAAGGCAACATTTTGAACAAAAAGCTGAGAAAATCAAGTTTTTGTTCTTGAAAATAAAGACTGCATCCAGAGCAGATTCAGAGTGATGATCAAACACAGATGGAGTCGATCGAGTCCATCAGCACCCCTAATGCTTCACAGTCCTAGAGCTCGTCCTGCGTCCACATTTCATTCAGTAACATTAGATAGTTTTGATTTATATGCGGTTTAATGTTGATGATCACGTTATTTTACATGTGCATCTGCTTACATACGATCGCTTGTTTTGATCAGGAGATTCAGTACTCATTCAGAAGATGTGTAATAGTGCCCCCTAGCGTATAACAGTAAAAACACGGAAAATTCTGTGTTTGGCGGGGAAAGAGTTAAGATATTTAAAATATATTACAATAGTGTGGCAGACAAAAGCATAATATATTGTAGATTTTAAAGTGTGTCTTTAGAACGTCTTGGTTACGTATGTAACCTTAGTTCCCTGAGAAGGGAACGAGACGCTGCGTCACCACTGAAGCATGTATATAATCATAATAAATGAAAAACTAAAACTAAGCAAAACTAACAACACTTATTGTTAACTAACTGAAATAAAATAATAATTAGCTTGTTGACAAACACCAAGGTTGTGTGGTAATTTAATTGCCGTCCGAATCCACATCTCTGAGTTTTCAAGAATATATCACTTCAAAATTCACTGTTTATATCCTTTTTGACCACAGCAGAGCACCGTACGGTTACGCTTCACTGTACTTTGGATACATTTTAAAGATCTAGACTTCTATTACTGGCAAGTATTTACAAGAGCAATATATTTCATCACTGCTCAAAAACTAAAAAGAAGAAAAGCACGTAAACATTTGAAATGGGCCGTTATTACGGCAGCAATTATATATGTTAAAATAACCAAGCAAGCATCATGTAAATAAGAAGCTGTATTAACTTATTTCCACTCATTTCCATGTGGAATAAAATGACATCCTTTATTTTGAGATAAAATACAAGACAGAAAACCATTTTTAACTATAATGTGCGTCTATATATCTATATATATTTTTAAACAGATTTGAATAATTAAATAATATTTAGGATATTATTTTCCTATTATTAAATTAAATATGCATTTATTCTTATTATACCAAGCATATGACATTTTATTTAGAGCATACAATCATGTTATTGACCATGTGAACAGCGCAGGATCGCAAAACTTGCTCCTCCACCGTGAATAAATCACCATCCGAATGCACGAGGTTTATCACTGAGGTGGCATGCAAATGTATTTTTACGGACTTCCATGTGAGAAACAATTAGCGTCCGAATATGGCTAAAGAATGCGTTTGTGGCAGTGGAATGGGAAATGACACAAGGCAATGAGAAGCACGATGAACTTCTTTTAACTTGAGCGCACTGCTTTTAGAATGGCGTTTCGTGCATGACGAGAGACGCAGGTTCAACAGACACTACTAGTAGCAAGTCGCTACTACTGTATGTTTGAGATTTCATGTTTGCATAATATTGACAGGCTGAAAGGTGTTATCATCATTGTTTTTACAAATAATTACCTACTAATAATATTACTATCCATGTGGAGACATTTCCCCACTAAGGGAATACCAGGACACACACACACTGGATATACACTTCATTATTTAATCACACTGGCTTCACAGCAGGTTGTGTTGGCTGTAGTCAGATGACTAGCTGTTTTTTATGTACTAGTGGTCACACTGCTAGCCTACATTGTAATGCTGAAAAAGATTAAAATAGTCAAGTCAAGTCAACTTTATTTATATAGCGCTTTTTACAATGCAGACTGCTTCAAAGCAGCTTCACAGTGTTAACAAGGAAAATAATAAAACCGAATTTCATGTCATCTAGCATTTAAATTATCATATATATTCAAGTAATGTAGTTGACATAATTAATTTAGTTTAGTAATTACATTTATTTGGATATTTATTTGAAAATTTAGTGTCCCCAACTGAGCAAGCCAAGCCAAAGGCGACAGTGGCAAGGAACCAAAACTCCATCAGGTGTCCTAATGGAGAAAAATAAACCTTGGGAGAAACCAGGCTCAGTTGGGGTGCCAGTTCTCCTCTGGCCAATTAACAAACAGTGAATGATTATTATTTTGGCAGCCTTACAGGTCAGAAGTCATATTAGATCGGAATATTTGAAAGATCGGAGGCATCACGCCGGAGACGGGTTTATTGAGGATGACGTGTCGATTAAACAATTAATAAATAGAATTATCGAAAGATCGGAGTCATCACGCCGGAGACGGGTTTATGAGGATGACATGTCGGTGAGGCAATTTCAGGGGGAAGTCTAATTGACACGGTCTCTGCAGACACTTCAGAGATGCGTTGGTCATGTCTGGGCGCAGGTCCACCATCTGATCTGGATACGGCCTGGATCCGGCCGACTGCAGTAAACCTCGGGATAAACAGAGAGACTAACATTAGCGTAGATGCCATTCTTCGTATGATGTAATGAGTACATCAGGTGTCATGGCAAGTGTTCCCGGTTCCGGCAGGCCTAGTTGATGCAGCCTAACAATCATTTAATTGATTTGAATAAAATATAAATTAAAAATGTTTTATGTGTATGCCATAGTAAAGAGATGTGTTTTTAGTCTAGATTTAAAGTGACAGAGTGTGTCTGCTTCCCGAACAATGCTAGGAAAACTGTTCCAGAGTTTAGATGCTAAATAGGAAAAGGATCGACCGCCTGCAGTTGATTTTGATATTCTAGGTATTATCAACTGGCCAGAGTTTTGGGACCGCAATAGACGTGATAGAGTATAATGTGTTAAGAGCTCGCTCAAGTACTGGGGAGCTAAACCATTTAGTGATTTGTAAGTAATTAGCAAGATTTTAAAATGTATGCAATGTTTAATAGGGAGCCAGTGCAGTGTTGACAGAACCGGGCTAATATGGTCATACTTCCTGGTTCTAGTAAGAACTCGAGCTGCTGCGTTTTGGACCAGCTGCAGTTTATTTATTAAGTGAGCAGGGCAACCACCCAGTAGAGCATTACAATAATCTAGCCTTGAGGTCATGAACGCATGAACTAACTGTTCAGCATTTTGCATTGAAAGCATATGCCGTAATTTAGATATATGTTTAAGATGGTAGAATGCAGTTTTACAGATGCTAGAAACGTGGCTTTCAAATGAGAGATTGGTATCAAAGAGCACACCCAGGTTCCTAACTAACGACGAGGACTTGACAGAGCAGCCATCAAGTGTTAGACAGTATTCTAGGTTACTATATGTAACCAATAATTAGTAAAAAGTTTTTTCTGAATTAAGTTGCAGGAAATTACAAGTCATCCAATTTTTTATATCAGCTATGCATTCCGTTATTCTTGTGAATTGGTAAGTTTCGTCAGGGCGTGAAGAAATATAGAGCTGAGTATCGTCAGCATAACAATGAAAACTAACGCCATGCTTCCTAATGATATCTCCCAGTGGTAGCATGTACAGGGTAAAAAGCAACGGTCCGAGCACTGAGCCTTGCGGTACTCCATACAGAACTTGTAATCGGTGTGACATCTTTTCGTTTACTGCTACAAACTGATAACGGTCAGATAAGTATGATTTAAACCATGCCAATTCAATTCCTCTAATGCCAACATAATTTTCGAGTCTATTC
The DNA here is from genome assembly GCA_039654625.1 of Rhinogobio ventralis. Taxonomy (NCBI): domain Eukaryota; kingdom Metazoa; phylum Chordata; class Actinopteri; order Cypriniformes; family Gobionidae; genus Rhinogobio; species Rhinogobio ventralis. The sequence continues at coordinate 8,076,267 of CM077198.1, forward strand.
AAAAGAATGTTGTGGTCGATAGTATCGAATGCAGCGCTAAGATCGAGTAACACTAACAGAGATATACAACCACGATCGGATGATAAGAGTAAATCATTTGTAAATCACTCTAATGAGAGCAGTCTCAGTACTATGATGCGGTCTAAATCCTGACTGGAAATCCTCACAGATATAATTTCTTTCTAAAAAGGAGCATAATTGTGAGGACACTGCCTTTTCTAGTATTTTTGACAGAAAGGGTAGATTTGAGATTGGCCTGTTATTGACTAATTCTGTAGGATCAAGTTGCGTTTTTTTAATAAGTGGTTTAATAATAGCCAACTTAAACGTTTTCGTTACATATCCTAATGACAAAGATGAATTCATCATATTAAGATGAGGATCTATGACCTCTGGAAGGATCTCTTTTAGTAGTTTAGTCGGTATAGGGTCGAGCATACATGGTTGATTTTGATGATTTAACGAGTTTAGCCAATTCTTCTTCTCCTATAGCAGTGAATTTTTCCTCAGTGACACTACAATGCACTGTCTGATGTGATACAGTAGACGGCTGCATGGTTATAATTTATTTCCTAATATTATCAATCTTGCAAGTAAAGAAGTTCATAAAGTCATGTTAGCGAAATGCTAACGCGTGATAGTGATTTAGATTAAAAGCTAGGGATGTCAGATTGAATGTGGTAGGCAATATTAGACAATATATGTTGATGGGTAAGTTATATTTAGCAGTTTAAACAACAGGGAATGATATCAAATAAAGATTCAGAAGTGAACAGAGCACACGCGAGCACAGCAACAAGACAACAGGAGGCAGACAGGAGCAATCGAGCAATCGAAAATAGGCATGTTTAAAAAGAGTTTGTCTGGAATTTTCATAATTTTTACTTTTATATTTTTTAAGTAGCATTTATTTGGTTGTTTGTTCATTCTCAGACCATTATTTGATTTGTATTATTAAGATGTCTGCTCAAAAGTTAACTCTAATCTGTGCAAACAATAAACTTTGCTGAAATTAATAATCTTGCTTTGGTCTACACTTCGTTCTGGTAACTCTGCTCTAAAACAAAAACTGAAACTAAATATATAAATCTAAATAGAAATGTGATCACAAAATAAAAACTAAACTAAAACCAGCTAAACAATTTATGAAACTAACTAAAACTAAACTAAAATGTATAGCAAAATTGAAAACTATATTAAATTGCAAAACTATAATAACCTTGGGACATGGTGTGCTCTTAGAGGTTCGGAGCTTTCAGGGATGATGCAGACTCGGGAGAGAGATGGCTCGCAAGCGTCTCTTCCAACCTCGGCATAGCCCCATACCCATGCTTTTCAGCCCCACAATATTACTATATGTGGATGTCTGAGGGCTGAAAATCCTGAATGAGACCGGCTTCCTCCATTAAAAAAAACAGCATGCCCCGATGTGGAGTTTGGGTGTTTCTAGTGGGCAGGAAGCGTTCGTCTATTTTGCTTTTCTTATGACAAAGCGGACTGCAACACCTCCACAAGCTCCTCACATGCAGGAGACTGAAGTGGCGATTTTTCAATATCATCTGTAGCAACACTAACAACTCAGAACTGGATAATTGTAATGCCGGTGCCTCAAAAGGGGCGAAAGAAACCACAACACGTGCTTCCAAACCCTGGATAGAGGCACTGGACCTGACAGGAGAAGGCAGAAAAAGGGCGGTGCCCGTCTCTAACCCCTCTGTCAGATTAATTTGCGATCCCCATGACTGAAGCAGCCGCTCTGCCTCGGCAGAAGCGGGACCCGAGCCGAAAGGAACGCGAGCCGAAGCGCCCTCCTTGAAGAGCGCTCGGTGGGAGCGCAGCGTTCTCATAGATAAACGCTCTCATAAACGCTTCCCAGAGAACTGCCTGAGCGTGCTGCGCTCCCATGCAAACAACACATAAGTGTGTGTATCCCCACCCGTTATAAAATGAGGGCAGGGATGAACACACTTTCTGAACTGTTGTTCGCTCGCCATCCTCAATGTCACTTCTTTTTAATCACACAGAGGCGTTCACGCAGCGGTAAAGCAGGGCAAGTTCCCTTCAAAGGGAACTCAATATATTGTTTGTTTTATTTCTGTATCATTGAATCTAAGCCCATCAATCAAGTCTGAGGGAAACTTAATGGCTGTTCTTGTGTTTCATTGAGATGTTTTAATTGTTGTTCACGTCTCACTGTTTTTCAGCATCTCACACCATGAGTGCCACATTAAAACCTGTATCATTTTAAGTGAGATTTGGTGAGGCCTATTGCTTGATTGGTACTACACTGACTGCAACACTAACTTCCAAAAGCATGAAAGTTGTACTTCAATCTTGAATTCGATGGTAGGAAAATCCTTTATCATGAAAGGTAGGAGGGCTGATCAATTATCTTTTAAAGGCACAATGTCCTATGTGGGCCAGTATCAGGTCACTATGATTCTCAAATCTGTGAGATAAAAGAAAAAAAACTGATAATCTGTGAGGATACTGATAACAGGATCAACTATTGTATTAACCTTAATAAAATGTCCACTCTTAACAGAAAACATGATTGCTGATATTGCACAGCATGTGAACAAAATGTTGTATAGGCCTATTATATTTAAATTATATACAGTACCGGTCAAACGATTGGACACATTACTATTTTAAATGTTTTTGAAAGAAGTCTCATGGTCATCAAGCCTGCATTTATTTGATCAAAAATACAGAAAAAACATTAATATTGTGAAATATTATTACAATTTAAAATAATGGTTTTCTCTTTTAATATACTTTAAAATCGAATTTATTTTGGTGATGTAAAACTGAATTTTCATCAGCCATTACTCCAGTCTTCAGTGTCACATGATCCTTCAGAAACCATTCTTATATGCTGATTTATTATCAATGTTGGAAACTGCTGTGCTTTTAAATATTTTTAATAACCTGTGATACTTTTTTCAGGATTCTTGTATGAATAAATGAAGTAATGGCTGATGAAAATTCAGCTTTGCATCACAGAAATAAATGATATTTTACAGTATATTAAAATAGAAAATAATTTTTTTCTGACAAAATATATACAACAAGTAGCCTATTGAACACAAAATGTTTGACTGGTACTATATCTGAGCAGAAATTTGTAAACAAAAGCTTTATTGATATGACACTAGGATATTTTACACACTTCATAATCTGTCCAAAACAGGACAAAGAAATAGTCTAAACAGTCTTACGTCTATGACATTTTATATTGCAGCAGGATTCATATTTAAACTTTTTTTTTTGGCGGTTTAATATTCACAGGCACTAACAGAATAAACTTACCTCGCAATCAGCGGCTGTATCCGTTACTCTTAGAAATAAACAGCTTTTCTTCTGAGATAAATTATTCCAGGATTATTCCCTACCGCATCTCAAAACGATGTAAAGTACATGCACGAATCTGGATGTGTTTATTTGAGTTAATGCGGGCGTTGACTCGCATGGATCGCGTCATTGTTTAACTTTCAAAAGAATGCGCGCTCCGTGGGCGTGGCCGCATTAACACTAATGAAGAGGCTCGCGAACAACTGACATCTCTCTTTTCAAACAGATTACATAAGCACAGAATATTTGTTTTCTAAGTTACAGTTCAATTTCTAAAGAGTATCAGAAAATACTTCATTGAGAGAGAAGCTGAAGATCGCGCATCATGTTTGTTTTCTTTATTTTGTAAAAAGCACAACAATTTGTTTTATTGTAAGTATACACAAATAAAAGTAGAAACTTAACAGATTATAATGATGTATAACACTTGCCTGTATGATCAAAATCGACAAAGTTTTTTGAGTCTCTTTCACACTAAGAAAAAAAACGAGGTGGAGGCGCCTGGCGCCTTTGCCGACTTCAGAGAGTTAATATTTTACATTTACTAACCTTTTTTTTTTTTACTTTTATTGTTTTTATTCACAATGAAACTACTTTAACATTTTAAATGTAGCTAGTCATATTTAGCTATTTCATGCACAAGAAGGAATTAAGTTTTGAGCATTTGCGTTACTTGTCTTTCTCATGTTCTCTGGTGCATCGTCTCTGCCACAGCCTAATGGAAAAGGTCAAACTAGCCTGACAAACTGACATTTTCCCCCACTCGATCATGCAAATATGGCCTCTATAAATCAGTCACCTTTTCATAAAAACTGCTTTTGTCTAGGCCATCATTTCTTCCAGTGCAAATACCTAGCCCCGGAGAGCTAACCCGCTGTGGCAAACATCAGGGCAAGAGACGGACAATGGTCCCATTGAACTGTGCCATCATCCAAATGAGAAGTGACATTATCCACCGTGACCCAGACAGAGCTGATGAGAAGATGGAACAGGTCCAGAGGGTCTTTGGCTGTGTAGCGTGACCTAACGTCATATTCCTCTCTCAAAACAAATCAGCCAGATCCGTCGTAGCCCTGCTGATATGAATCTCATAGCATGAAATTTAGCTTTGTCGACTGAAATTATGTATGTTGGAAATTTTTGTATCATTGATTTTCTGCTTAACTACTCTGATTGACTATACAGTCCCACAACATTTACATTTTCTTGGAAGATAATGGATGTTTTTTTTGAAGTTTTCTTACTTACAAATAAACACACATGTTGAGCCTTCGTGCTCTTTTGGGTGGCACAGGTTTGAGTCTGGTATGTGATTTGTTACGATTCCTCGCTCTTTCTCTTCTTAATAATTTCCATTTTCTGCACCTGTCTAATAAAGTGACAAACATACCTAAAATTATTCAGATCCCTGATTTTCATTTCCAATGTCTAAAATGTTTGATCGATTGAATGATACAACTGTTCACAACAATGATTATTATGTCTCAAAGAAATAGCCAGTGAGTTGGAGTGTGATTGGAGTATTATTCAAATAAATAAAAGCATGTTTTGAGAATGCATGTGTTAAAAAGATACATTTTCAGTTGGGACTGTCTAAAAAATATCAACATAATACACAAAAACTTCTGAAATAATAGCATATGTGTATACTTAAGTAGCTACTGTTTAGAAGATACTATGTTGTGGATTCTTCATGCTTTTATTGATTTTCCTAGCCTGGATGCCAGCCGAACTTAGCCCCGCCCACAACATTTGAGTTCGGGAAGTTCGGTCTGGACTTGATCCGTTGTGGAATAACTATGCCCGAACAGGAGCTGTTCGGACCAATCAAATTGTCAGGGCGGGCTTTATATGATGATTGACAGATGATCAACAGTAACGTAATCAGCCACGTCATCAGAGAGCACTTGGGTTGAATTCGTTCTAATCCTAAACGTTCGTATATGCATTCACCTCTCAAAAATGATGATCGTGTTTTGTGTTGACTGTGCATGCGCTACATGCCATCGGTTCTGTACAGGATCTTCTGCATTCAGCCTATGGGGCTGTGAGTTGGTGAACGAATGACTCGAACCCGAAGACTCAAGAGGTGAACTAATCAATTCTGTTTTCGGGACTGCATGCATCGCATATGGGGCTGTCACGGCCCAGATCAGACACTGATGACGAAACTAATGACTCGAACCCAAAGACAGGAGAGGTGTACTAATCTTTCAAGGGAACAGACGTGATTAAATGTGAAGTGACAAAAGAAAGAACGACTGGGATTCGGAGGTGAGGTTAACTAACAGACTGCATAGCCTGAAGACCCAGCTCAGCAATTAATGAATCATTTCTTTCTTAAAGTTTGGCCTTGGCTGCATTAGCTGATAATTTATTTTTTTTTCCAAATGTGATCAACGTTTGCATAAGAACGAGATTTGTTGGGGAATTTAACATGTGACATTTTAATTATATTCTGCTGAAATGAACGAAATGACTTGAAAAAAAGATTTGTTCATTTTGCTGAACGAGATTCAAAGATCCGAGTCCGTAAAATGATCCGAACTTCCCACTACTACTATGTGTCGCTTAACATACGTCACTTACTCCGTTGCTCTGATTGGTTTTAGGTCTATCCAATTGAGTGCAGAGGCATTTTCTTTCCTGGTTCGGTTGAAACACGCCCCAATAATCACAGCCCAATGGAGCAGTATCAGACTCATATTCTGAGTTGAGTATGACGACATCAGGCTATAATTTTCCATGTGTAGAGACGGTTTAGGATATTGCATTATGTGTAGCATGTCGTTACAGGAATGTATTGTGACTTACACATTCTGAGTAGCTAAGTAACCTGCTAGAAAAGCAGCTGTTTCAACTTAAGCAAGTCAGTCCCTAACATACTAGCATGATTTGAGCATTTGATTATCAATTTTTAATTAATAAAGTACGATTATTTTGGTAACACTTTATATGGAGTCCATGCTTATAATGCGCTATAGCTTAACTATAACTATATTTATGAGTAAGTTTTACTATTCTATAAATATATTTATAAAGACTCGTTAAGAAATATACTGCATTATAAGAACAGTTATAGTTACATTTATATTATTTTTAATACAACTTATACTTATAAGTCATGCATCTGCTTTTTTAATGCGCATGCTCATAATCCATTATACACTAATACGTATTAATTAGTCAGTTGTATGGTTCCATGGATGTATTTATAAATAACATGTTGCTATAATGTTATAATATTACAGTTACAATGACTTTTTAAGTAATTCCAATGTATTTTTTGTCAAATAAGTGAATATATTGTTGTGTTTTTATAAATGCTTATTGTGAGTAATAATACAGTTATTAACCTCTATAACTGCATCATTGATGGCTTTAAGTAAAGTGAAAACATAGGATGCGATTTTCCTAAAGCTAATATTAAGAAATCATAAAGATGTGCTCATTGTACAGTTTAAGTTGTTTTTTTGTAAATGTAACTAATAAACAATAATTCCAGTAATAAAAAAATAAATAAAAAAAAACTGAAATCATTCATACAAATGATCTTGTTTTAATGTTACATACTAAACACTGCAACAATATTTTTAAAAAAAGTTTAATTTCCCCTTTTCCCCCATTAACCCCTCGAGGTCAGCGATCGCACAGGCGCGACTGCCTAGATTTTTTTTCTTATCAGTGTCAAAGAAACTCAAATAACTCTGTAGATTTGTATCATACATATACGTGTTACACATTACTTAAAACTGTTAAGTATCTACTTTTATTCGTGTATACTCACAATAAATACAAAATGTTGTGCTTTTCGTAAAATAAATTAAACCAACATGATGCACGTTCAGCCGCCTCTCTCTATGTAAAGTCGATTCTGAAATGTGTCTGAAAATGAACTGAAACTTAGCAAATACTTGCCACACACACATAATATGTCTACATAACGCTTGAAATGTCAAAAACAAATATTCTCAGTTTATATAATCCGTTTGATTGATAACTAATTGGTACAGCAAACAAGTGTCTCTGGATTTTATATCTGATCATTTATAAATCAGTGTGTAATGGATTATGAGCATGTGCATTGAAAAAACAAATGCATGACTTATAAGTAATTATAAAAAAATATTTATAAATGTAACTATAACTGTTATAACGTATCATGCAGTAGGTCTTTATAAATATATTTATAGAATAGTAGTACTTATAAATAAGTATACATGGGGCTATAATTTATAATAAGCATGGGCTTCATAGAAAGTGTTACTGTTACTTTCCTGCATCTTCTTCCAAACATGCTGTTAGTGCATTATTAATAACTCAGTGTTTTTGCCTCATGTTTTTGTCAACAGTATGTTTTTAATTAAAACTGTTTAATTTTCGTAAATAATTGCTTCTTGCATTTTGTCTTCATTATTGTTGACAAAATAAATAATAAAAAAGCCTTCATCAAGTAAAACATTTTTTGTCAGCAGTTTCATTAACAAGATTAACTGGTTCCCCCAAACTGTGCAGAAAACAATGGCAGTGTCTGGAGGGGTGATAATTAGCGTCTCAAAAATGTTTCTCTCATTTGCAGAAGGGGAGAAAGCTCCAAATACACCTCCATAATAACAGTGACATGTTTCTGCCTTTGGCAAGAGGACAATGTCATCGGATAATGATCTTGTAGGAATCCCCTGGAAAGGAGGAAATCTATCAGCACTTCAGTCTGCGGTTGTGAACCTGAGAGCACTTACACTTACACACAACTTTTTTTTCTCAGGTAATTAAAGCGCAAGGACACAATAAAGGTTAGTTTAAGATCATAACTCAATTATATGAGCCCTTCTCATGAACCAGTGGCTTTTATTTGCAGCTTTTTTGGTCCTCAAGGCACACTGAATCTGGTGACGGAAGCTTTATGACAAATCGCAATGGCTAATCCACGGATACAGCCATTGCTAATAATCTGCACGTTGGCAGCCTTCTGACAGCTGCCCTTGTCATATGGAGGATGTAATTAAAACAAACAGTGAATAGGCCCTGTGGTCAGCGCCATTGCTGTGACTGCAATAACTTCTGACAGGTACACTGTAAGGGGCCCACATGATTTCACGCCACGCCGAAGCGTTTTCAGTTTACTAAGGTAATTCTCTCATTTTTGAGCCCCGAGCTCTTCGTTCAAAAGTTAAGTTTGAAGAGTTTTTATCGATTTTCTTCACAGCCACACTGGAATTGGCTGTTACCCTTCAGAAATCTTCAGATCAATTCTTTATTTAGTCATATATTCAGTAGAGTACAAGCTTGTTTTACTGTAAATTAGCTTGGGTTTTGCGGTTGCTTACTTGCAGATGTGTTTAAGCTCCTTTTTTGTCGTAGTCTAGGTGACTGTAGCTGCGTCATGACTACAGCAAAGCCTAAAAAAAGTTTGAACAGCTGAGATCAGGGAAATTCACAAGTACTCTCAGGTGTTGTGAAAGCAGGCCACGTTGATGCACATCACCGCAGTGCCTGAATACATGTTCAGCCGCACACACACACACACCAATACCCTCTTGAGGACGTTTCTCATGCTTTGTGTGAATTAATCATCATAATTAGCAGACCTTGTAGTATGCAACTTTCAAAATAGAAATGGCCTCACAGTGATGTAGCACTTTCTATTAAAACCGAAGGTGCTCATATGTGTGTGTGCTGTCCTCTGCTGTACCTTATCGAGTTGAGACCGCGTTTTGACCTTGTATCCCGTTTTGTGCTTATTTAGCTGTAAATTGGCACAAATTGTATTTTCCTGTTCTCACACCCTGCTGTGGTTCTGCAGTTTGATTGTATCACATGTTAACCCCCCATCATGCAGTGCTGAAACGGAACCGCGCTGCAGCTCGCTTACTGTGATTTACTCAAGTAGGACATGTTCCTGGATCCACATCCTTGTTGGACCTCAGATAGCATTCCTATCCTGACAGTTTAGCTAAGGATTGAGGGTTCAACAACATGTTGTAATGTAGGAGTAGACCCTATGATTATTTGGTAAGAATGGGTCTCATTCACTAAGCATGTGTACACACAAATTTGTGCGTGAAATGTGCATACCAGGAACAAATCATAAATCATCAATAATTTCGTAATAAGATTTTTTCTAAATTTACAACTGAAACCACATGTACACAAAAAGAACTTACTCTGTACAGCCTTATAATCGTGTTTAGGAGTTTTATACTACGGGGCTGTTGAATGCTTGAATCTGATTGGTTGACGAACGTTCTAAGATATGCAATCATTTTCAGGGAAACGCACGGCTAAAGTAGTTCCAGGCAGGTCTTGACCGCATAATAGTTCAACATCACTTCGCCAAATTATTTCAGTTATTTCAAAGGTCCTTACAGCCAATGACAGCAAAAGAACCAAAACCCACAATGACACTGAACAAGCAAATACATATAGTAAACAATAGGATAAAAACAACAAATTATTTCCATCTTTTTGTCACAAAATTAAGTTTTATTATGTACAGAAGCATATACTGTCTTTCTCCCGCTCTCTCTGCTCTGCAACACACACACACACATACAGTACGGACACACACTTGTGCAGAAACGTGTATTTTATCAGTAAAATAGTTAGCGAGGTAATAAAGGCACTGTTCTTACAGTTTCGTATTAGTAGACGCTGCTGCCGAACACGGCTGAAAGAGACGCACATACTGAGGTAATTCACATACGCTCTCTCTCTAATAACTCACTGCATTAATAACTGCATTAGGCTCAAGCCTCCGTTACTATAGCTCTAAAATGACGTTTTGGAATTAGCAACTTTAGATGCATAGGAAATTAGTCCTGCACACAAGAGCATTTTAAGGACCAAACCTGACAAATGTCTTGAAATAAATCATCTGAACAATGTTTTGAGGTGTAGTAACCGTAGTATAAGCGTAATAATAATCTCCAGGCCTTTGAATTATTAGAAAAATAATGCACACTCCGTTTCGCGTTGTGACCACATTACCATTTTTCTAATAATTCAACGGCCCATCGTGAATTATTCCTTACATATTTCATCCTAACATGACTATAATTATATTGAAGTAGGTTGCAACAATTGTATTATATAATGTATTATATAAAATTATTAAATACTACAATTTAATTTAATCTTAAAAACATTCCATCAGACATTTAAAGAGTAAGAAAAGCATGCGTTATAGCTTCAGTTGCAATGTTTCTCTGAATATTGCAGATGTACACGTATGTAAAGCTGGCTAATGAGAGCTCTGTAATCTGGGTCTGTATAAAAGGGTGTTTATTGTAAGAACTGGTGATAATGGCACACTTGGCATTGCTCGAGGATCTGGGCGAGAGCACGTCTGTGGCAAGTTTGACGAGAGTGACGAAAGACTTTAAGGAAAGCGTGTGCAGAAAGCCCTTATATGGAGATGGTTTGGGTGTGTTTTATGCAAATGACTAACCCCGTGCACACGGCCACTCATTTAGAATACTATAAATTCACTAACATCAGAACAAGAATAAGAAAAAATGTATGTGCGTACGACCATGTGAATTAGGCGGAGATTTTTCATGAGAAGTTCTCCTGTGCGTACAAATACGAAATAATCTACGCAATTATTAGTGAATGAGACCCAATGATTTTTCCAGGACTAAACGAGGATGTTCAATCAGGAACTTGTCCTACTTTGGTATATCACAAATGCATTTAAGCTGACTTCAGATAAAACTGTTATACGCAAATCTTGAGGCTTTCAATTATGCCGTAGTTGTCATAGATGGTGCGTTCAAGTCCTCCTGGGATGTTAGTATTTACGAGGTGAGAAGTCGTGTTTACGACATCAAGTGCGCTCAAGACTCTTTGGTCGGAGCAAGATGGCGGTGTACCTTCTTTTAATGAATTTCATGAAATACAGCAAGGTTTGTTAACTCTGCTTGTAGAAAATAAAGAACAAAGAATGCGCATCAGGTGAGTTTTAATCTTTTACGTTTTTAATTAATCTATGAAGCCACTGTAAATGGTATTGTTATATATTAGGCTAATTGTTATATTACAATGCAAGCTTACTTTGTTGTAAATGACAAAGCCTGACAGTGTCACTGCTAAAAACCGCGTTATATTCAACTACAGACATTGCATTCATTGATTCCTCCATGTTTCTCACTGACACGCCCCCAACTTGTACAGGGGTGCGTTTCCCGTACAACGACGTTACTCACTGCTTAACTACCATAGTACGTTGCATCGTTGAAGAAATCAACTAGCTAGTCGCGACTGTTTCCTGAAACCTTATTGTCGCAAATCTGTTGTTCAACCATGTTGGTTAATGATGTCACGCAGGTGGTGGAGTAATAACGGCTTTAAATGAATTAGTTTGAGATCGAATTTATGCTAGATTTTTTGGTATAAATTATGGACATGGCATCTGAGGAATAATTCTTACTTTTCTCAGTTATTTTGCTTTATTTCCTGATTCAATCATAGGCTTGTTCTTACGTACTAGAGCACGTCCGCACATGCGCACTCTTCAAAAACGGTGCTTTAAATCTCTTGACAAACTAAAAGACGTAAATGACATTTGTATGTATTCGAAATAAAAGATATAGATTGCACTGAATGTCAGCTTCCTTATTTTGCTCAAGATAAGGATTTATTAAGTCCACATGTCATGCAAACAAGAAACTATGCTTCTACACAGGTCGAGAGCTGTCGTTCCAACCACACAAGTTTGCGATGCTGTTTGCGAATGTTCATTGGAACTATGGTTTCGGGAAACACAGACTTGTTAAACTATGTTGATAACGACGGAATTTACGACCATAGTTGGCTAACGATGCTTTTGGGAAACGCACCCCAGATTGGGGCTTAAAGAAAATCCCGAACTTCCCACTGGTATTTACGACTTTGTGGTGGCGTTCATGTGCGTTCAACTCGTAAATGCGATCTTTACAACATGACTTGAACGCACCATTAGTCAACATAGGCTCATTGAAAAAACTCAACTTTTCAACTTTTGCTAAACTCTAAAACATACTTCCTTGACACTGTCGCTTGAACTTGAACGATAATGACATCAAATGACATTGAGCTGACCTATGTATAGCTGCTTATAGCTGAATTGAACTCATCTCATAATTGATGAATAAAACATACAACAAAAAAACACACATTAATCCAGCTGAAATGAACACTAGTGGCAGTAAAACACAAACAACTTTGCTTATTTTTCACACAAAGTGTGATTATAGGGACAGGTTATTGATTAATAAGACTTATTTTGCATGGTTCCAATACTTTATGACCTCAAAACACTTTTACCATAGTGCATGAATTTTAAACTAATACATTTTGATGTTTGCATTCCTTTGCGTTTTGTCCCCAAAACGTTGTTGTTGTGTATGAACGGCCAAAATGCATAGAGTTTTCAGTTTTTAGCTGAAAATGGTAGTGTAAAGGGCCTTTCGATATATATCCCCAATCAAACACACATGATTCAACTCATCATCTTATTAGTAAAGACTCCAAGATAAGACATATGTGTTATATAAAAGAGACATCGAAAATGTGCAGTGTTGGGAACCACTGGAGTAGGGTTTAGTGTAGGTGGTACATTATTTTGTCTCAACAGGCACGTTTTTCCAATGAGCATGTATTGCTTTTGACCATAAGCAACTGGTAGTACTCTTATTATTGGGCCAGTTCCCTGGTGTAATCTAGTGTTAAGTGTTTGGCTCAAGGTCACAATGCTCACTGTTCATAAATTGCACCTTGCAGGGTTTGAACTGACAACCCGTCAGTACTAGACCTTAGACCACTAAACCGAATGGCAACCCCTTGTACCTTAACAAGGTTAAATTTAAGCTTACAAAAGTAAAGCAGAGTATCTTTTTGGGTAATATTTATCACGCTGTGCTGTATGTAAGAAGCAGAAGTGTGAAGCTTTTTTTTTTCAGCAGTAATGATGTACAGTCATTTGGGGCTAATATTTAGCTGGAGGCATTATGCAATTCCTCTTGCTGGAGTTTGTTTCAAGCACAACAGTGATTTATGAATTGTTAAGCCTAATCCTGGACAGTTCATCCTTGTTCCGTCCCTTCTATGTTTCTTACTGGTATCTTTGCAGAGAGACAAAGCAAGCATAACAAGTTTTTTTTTTTTTTTTTTGAGCAGTGCATCTTAGTTTGCATATTCCACTATCCAATTTAGTGTGCAAGATTACTAAATTACAATAGGTGTGTCACCAGATGGTATACTACTTTTTATTATTTTGGATTTTTGCATTTGTGCTTTCTTACCTACAAATCCTTTTGCAATAGAAAATGAGCGGATTGCAGTGCTTCTCTTTTCACTTTCTGAAATGTTTAAAGATGATGTAAAGAGGACATTGAGAAAATTGTGATTAAACATTTTTTCGTAACAAACTTTATTCAAGTTACTTTGATGAGAAACTCTTATCTGTCTCTTGATTGCATCAGTCTATTTCAAAAGCTAAGAAAAAAGTTAATGTTTTACTATTAAATACTTAAAAAATATTTAATGTGGTTACTATAACTGCCATTCATGACCTTTTTGGGCAGATTCTTAGACTTTTAATTGAGTAAAATTTTGGGTTAGACTTTATTTTAAGGTGATGTAGTGACATTGTACTTTGTACATTGTACTCAAATAAGTACTGAGTAATATTAACTACATGTACTTACTATAGAGTTACGGCAAAGACTATAGATATAGAAAAACATTCACTCCTATTACTCATGAATGGGTGAAACTGTAACGTGCAATATGGCAGAATAGTCTTGCCATCTAAAGTAAAAGAGCCAATCGCTAATTGGTAAAGTCATTGCGTCACTGCAGCTGCCGTTAGAAGCTCCGGTTCCCATAGAAACCTGAGACTGCACATGCACATTGGCTCGTTTAGCTTGAAAAATAAGCTATTTGAGCATAAGAAACAACATTTATGGAACAGTTCATGTCAGATTTTGTTGCTGATTTGACGTTATTTAATTGTGAGTTCGGCTAGCAGTTTTTGAGATTCCATGATTCCCCCATTCAAATAGATAGGACTTGGTCTTGTATGCCCGAAATAGCTGCCCAGAGGCGTTGCAAATATGGTCGCCGAGTGAACAGACTTTCCTTGATAGGGACTTTGGTTATGGTTAGGGTTAGTTACTTGTAATTATGCATAATTTGCTGTTATTACTATAGTAAGTACATGCAGTAATGTGTATGTCTTAAAAAGTGTTACCAAATTTTGCCACACTATCAGTAATTGTAACTACAGCTCTTATTACAATAATACAATACTTACTTGTTTGTACACCACTGAAGTATGGGGTATATTGTTTCTGACTGTCCATTTTGTACAGAATAAATTAAATCATCAGTGTAATGTAGCAATATATGTAATCGGCTTCATGCAGATTAGTAATGAGATAAATTTAAACTACAGTTCACTGGCATGCTTCAAATATTTATCTATAAGAAATGTATTCAAGAACGTGCTGCTTTAAAATTTAAAATGACAATCCATAACGTCTTTCATAATTAAATTGCAGTTAGCATAGTCAGTTTCCCATCAAGGACAACAACAAAATTAACAGTTGTTTGTAGTAAATGAGTAAAATTAGATAAAAAGGTCACAGATGGTGCTGCAATAAATATTGTAACTGCTGGAAAATCTAATTGCAGCAATATTGCAATGTCTTCGGTGTGAATATGGCAAATGTGTTTGTTTTGTTTGCTTCACAATTTTTCATGCACATGACAAAAAGAGATCGAAGGAGAACATTGCAAATAAATGCTTAAAACAAAGCTGAAATGTAACAATTATTCATGGTGTTCTCACATAAGGAACCACCAATCATGAGTTGCAGATATGGTCTCATCAGTTTATTGGCTGAAAGCCTGGTGAGCAGGTGTCAATCAATCACTCGGTGGCCGTGCAGTGGTGGAGGTGGAGGTGGATTGATGGGAGTGTGCCGATACTCTCTGCCATACCTCCTCTTGTGCATCAAATATCCTGGCTCACAGAAGCCTGCATGCCAAAGGACAAGGCATCCATCAGACGGGTGTCACTGCTAATTACCAGACAGTTCCTGAAAATTGGGTTTTAATTCAAAGAAAAATAGGATACCCAGCATTCCCTTCAAAAACCAATTTGGAGAGCGGCATGTCATATTGCTCAGTCATGATCGAGTTAATGCTTTTGGAGTCAGTTATCATTAATAAGATTTGGTGGGAATTAATTAACCCACAGCTACTGGATGTCATCCAACCCTATGGGTTGTTTGCGTTTGAAGGGAGTTCATGGGGTATTGAAGTCCTCTCTAATGTGAGATGAATGTGTGTCAGTCACATACTGCTCTGTGTCATAGAGATAATACTGGAACTGTGTGACTGAGTGTAAGATGATGTGTTAATGTGACGCCATTGCCAGAACTGCTCAAATCAACTTGAAGGAAAAGCTTAATGGAGAAGAGTGTCCCAAATGCTGTTCCTGACCTTACAAACACAGTTCCAATTTGGTGCTAAAAACAAACTTAAAGGAAAATCCTCAGTGTGCCAACCAACCAACGAGAAGGGTAGCTTAATCCGATATAACCCGAACATGTCACTTTCTAGACAACAATTTTAGTGGTATTACATAGCTTCTTTTGGCAGTTCTTGCAACTAATGGAATCATACAACAGTGTTTTTTTTTTTTTTTTTATGTCTACACAAGAAACGGCCCATATAATAATGCAGGAAAAATATGAATGTGCAATTCTGCCCAAGAAAAAGACAGATCATTGCCAAAATTATACAATAACCAAAAGATCTTTTATCATGGCTATAAAAAATTTTACACATTAAGTGCTCTCTCTCTCTCTCTCTCTATATATATATATTAGGGGTGTAACGGTACACATATTCATACCGAACCGTTTTGGTATAGGGCTTCTGGTATTTTGTAACGTGTGTACCGAACGGTACAAATGCAATCTTTAACAGTTAACAGTTGGCTTGTTTTAAGCGCGGAACATACTTAAGTCTGAGTTCCCACACGAACATGTTAAGTAGCTATTCTGTCCATTTTATCACGAAGTTCAAACGATAAATGCTGTTTTGATGCTCTTTAATGTGACGTGACCGATCACAGTATAGTGGCGGCAGCGTGGCACGAGTGAACGCGATCATCTCTTCCTAGTCAAAGAATAAACATACCGTCAATATCTGACGGTATAAGGATACGTTACAACTTACTGAAACGTATAATATGTTGTGTAATCTCTCAATGTCACATGGTTAGTCTGTTTCTGTTGTGTTTTTGCATGTCACATGTTCCTTTGTTAGTTTTCCCGCCAGTCCTTTGTTACCATAGTTACCCTCGTTAGTAATGTTTGTTTCAGCTGTGTTAAGTTCATTATCTCGTTTCAGTTTGCTACTTAAGTTCCTCCCTGTTCCTCACTCTTTGTCTGTTTACCGTTATACTAAGTTGTGCTGTTGCCTGCCTTTGTTGAGTTTATTTAGGATTAAAACCCATTTGGATTGCATCTCCTGAGTTTCCTGCCTGTTCACACACACAACCGTGACACTCAGTCAGTGTTTCAACAGTGGAAAGATGTCAATAAAACAGCTTGTAAACAATGTCACGTAGCATTAAATTTACCTCGGTCAGTGTCAACAGCTGGTTATTCACTAGAGAAATCAACTCTTTCACTAAATATATGCTCTATATTAGCCTATATATTCATTATATTCTACTTAACCTGTTGGTGATGTCTTGATTATTTAATGTATGTTTAAATGAATCTGTACTGTATTAATTGTACCTGTAACGGGAACCGGCGAACGTTCAACAACTTTTTAATAAAATAAACCAACAAAATAAAATAACGGCGGCAGACCCTCATGGACGACTGCCGCCTACATACAAAACCAAACATAAACAAAACACAACATAATATCCAGGCCTGGTCCTCTCTCGTCTTGCACTGTCGTTGCTCCTCCTTTTCTGCTCCCGTCACACCCCGCTCTCACGGTCCCTCGTCTCGCTGCTTGCCACGTACCCACAACGCCCTTTGCAGGCCGGGGGGCACTCCCGAGACTACGCTCTACTCAGGGGGGGATCACGCTGGCCGCGGTACCTGGGGGTAAGGACAGAGAGGCGAGAAAAACGGAACCAGGAGCATGAGGCGCGACAAAACGAGAGAGGGGAGAGAGGAGAAACGAAAAAATAAAAAAAAAATTATTCTGGTCCGGTTCCCAGACACACTGCCGCTCGGTCCTCAGCCAGCCGAGAGGCTCTTCCTCGTGGTGCCATGCGATGGCACTGGACGCTTGGTGGACGGCTCGATCCTCCTCCGCCCCCTGGCGGCCGGCGGTGGCTCCTCCTACTGCTCCACCCCTAAATGGCTGACGGCAGCAGGCGCCGGCGACTCCTCCGCTCCCTCTCGGACGGCAGCCACCCCACCTCGACCCAGGTCCCACCGGATCTTCACTCGCTCCAGCACCACCGCCTCGGGCAGCCCCTCGCGGTCTTCATCCATCCGTGCTGCCCGACCTTCTCAGCACCGCGATCCCCCTCAGCAGCGAGGGCTCTTCGACAGCATGTCCCTCCTTCCTCCCGGGCTTCGGCACCAATGTAACGTAGTTCATATGTTCAGGGAAGAAGAAGGAGGAAACCGGCGAACGTTCAACAACTTTTTAAAAAAATTAACCAACAAAATAAAATAACGGCGGCAGCCCCTCACGGACGACTGCCGCCTACATACAAAACCAAACATAAACAAAACACAACATAATATCCAGGCCTAGTCCTCTCTCGTCTTGTACTGTCGTCGCTCCTCCTTTTATGCTCCCGTCACTCCTCCGTGAGACGAGACCGGTGTGGTGCGCAGCTGGCACTCATTACCAGTCGCCACCGGCCCGCTCTCACAGTCCCTCGCCTCGCTGCTTGCCACAGTACCGAACCGTCAGTTTTGTGTACGGTTACACCCCTAATATATATATCAGGGGTTAGCGGTGACTTTTTTTAACCGGGTATGCTGGGTGCGTGTAATGTTAAAAATGCACCTGGTGCAGATACGTTGGATGGATCGCGTTCACTCAAGACAGAGTGTTAGCTGCTCAGTTGCTTATTCTGATGACACATAGCAACACAGATAAAGTTTTCCTAACATGTTTGACCTTTTATTGAAAATAGTCTACATTTACCTGTTGGTGCCTTCACAAGAACCCGTAAAAGCTGTATTTTTGTAGCACTTTAGGTGGCACTAATGTCGCATAAACTATATGCTTCACCTTTAAATGGGGACTGCGCATTGGCTGAGGACACGCATCTAAATCAGAGTCGACCAATAAGAAACACCATGATGGCCGGCGTCAATTTAAATATATGCCAGAAGTGTTTTTTTATTGAGTTAAAAATAAGCATAAAATAATCTATATTAGTAGCCTATTATAAATAAAATGTAAGTAAAACATAATTAGAATAAATGTAAGTACAATAAAAAAAAAGATTATTCTTTTAAAGTATTTAAAAATATGTTGAAATAATGCAAACTGATGACTAACAAAACACAGACTATTGATTAACAGCCTTGAATAGTTACAGTAGGTCTGTCTTTAACAGTTTATAAGCTTTCGTTAAAAAATTATTTTCCTTATGGAGAAAACGAAACACTGTGAAAATAGTTTCACTTATGACTTTATTCAATTGATTTAGTCTATTTAATTCTGTATCAAATATAATGTGATTTTTAGCGATCGAGTTCTGGCAGTAACAGCTCATTTTTCCTCTTGGGCGAGCGATCCGCTCACAGCTTACCCTGCTCATTAAATCCCTCATATGCCAGCAAACCAATGAGAACGCGGGACAGTGATGATGATACGTAACAACAGAGCGCACACTCAAAAAAATTATTTTAGCTGTTTGCTGAGTTTATTTAAATAAAATAAGCTTAAACAACACAAATCTTTGGTTTTTTACTTAATTGCCATTTGCACTCAATTTCATTACGTTAAATGAAATGAAATGTATAAAATGTTAAGTTAACCTAAACCATTTGTGTTGGGACTACATGATTCATTTCTGTTGCACTGACTGAAACTGGGCAGTGTATTTCTAGTTCCCAGCATGCTTTGCATAGGGATAGATCAGGGGAGTAAATGTTGAAATTAAGTGCTGTTTAATGTGTTTTTAGTAAAGGGAAAGACCTGTTAAAGTTTGATGTTATATTTGACAGTTACATTTGACATTTAAAAGTTGTGTTATGTTGTGTCGATTTTTGAGGTTACCATTATGCTGAAGTGTAGACCTTGTAGCCTTAGGCTATGTTGTTCTCAATGAGCTGTAACTGCTAATGCCAGTGATGAGAAACCAGTGATTTTACTTGCATCTATTAGTTTTTATAGAAATAAATAAAATAAATTAGTTTGACACAGTTCCCACAGTCTACATCTGTTCTACCCCTCTTTATCATACTTTATCCGGTAGGAATGACACTTTTTTTCTTTTTTTTGTAGTTCATACAACAAGATTAAAACAAATAATTTCAAACCAATTCGATTTTGTTGGAGAAATGTAATTCAATTTCGTGGAAAAGTTTATTATCATGTAAACGTTTATGGTACACCTCAAACAAGGGAATTTATACTAATTTATAGTGTTAATGTTAATTAGCGAGCCCATGAATGGCTTGGGTATGCAGAGCATTTGCAGCTTATATGGACCCCTGATATATACACTCACCTAAAGGATTATTAGGAACACCATACTAATACTGTGTTTGACCCCCTTTCGCCTTCAGAACTGCCTTAATTCTACGTGGCATTGATTCAACAAGGTGCTGAAAGCATTCTTTAGAAATGTTGGCCCATATTGATAGGATAGCATCTTGCAGTTGATGGAGATTTGTGGGATGCACATCCAGGGCACGAAGCTCCCGTTCCACCACATCCCAAAGATGCTCTATTGGGTTGAGATCTGGTGACTGTGGGGGCCATTTTAGTACAGTGAACTCATTGTCATGTTCAAGAAACCAATTTGAAATGATTCGAGCTTTGTGACATGGTGCATTATCCTGCTGGAAGTAGCCATCAGAGGATGGGTACATGGTGGTCATAAAGGGATGGACATGGTCAGAAACAATGTTCAGGTAGGCCGTGGCATTTAAACGATGCCCAATTGGCACTAAGGGGCCTAAAGTGTGCCAAGAAAACATCCCCCACACCATTACACCACCACCACCAGCCTGCACAGTGGTAACAAGGCATGATGGATCCATGTTCTCATTCTGTTTACGCCAAATTCTGACTCTACCATCTGAATGTCTCAACAGAAATCGAGACTCATCAGACCAGGCAACATTTTTCCAGTCTTCAACTGTCCAATTTTGGTGAGCTCGTGCAAATTGTAGCCTCTTTTTCCTATTTGTAGTGGAGATGAGTGGTACCCGGTGGGGTCTTCTGCTGTTGTAGCCCATCCGCCTCAAGGTTGTGCGTGTTGTGGCTTCACAAATGCTTTGCTGCATACCTCGGTTGTAACGAGTGGTTATTTCAGTCAAAGTTGCTCTTCTATCAGCTTGAATCAGTCGGCCCATTCTCCTCTGACCTCTAGCATCAACAAGGCATTTTCGCCCACAGGACTGCCGCATACTGGATGTTTTGCCCTTTTCACACCATTCTTTGTAAACTCTAGAAATGGTTGTGCGTGAAAATCCCAGTAACTGAGCAGATTGTGAAATACTCAGACCGGCCCGTCTGGCACCAACAAACATGCCATGCTCAAAATTGCTTAAATCACCTTTCTTTCCCATTCTGACATTCAGTTTGGAGTTCAGGAGATTGTCTTGACCAGGACCACACCCCTAAATGCATTGAAGCAACTGCCATGTGATTGGTTGATTAGATAATTGCATTAATGAGAAATTGAACAGGTGTTCCTAATAATCCTTTAGGTGAGTGTATATATATACTCCATTTCCCAGCATCCTTCCAGGTTTTCACCTGCACTCAATCAGCCATCACCTGCACTATAAAAGCACACACTCCTCAATCCCTTACCGTCTGATTTCCAATGTGGACGACAACTCTCCTACCAGTCTACCTAACAGTTACCTGTTCTCCAACAATTATCTCCTCTAATCCTCTCCTGCAATCTCCAGCATCTTCCTTGAACCTTACCTGTTTCACTTACCTGTCCCCAGCTCCTGAAATCCACCAATCTTGTCTTCTGAGGTGTGTGCTCTACTATCTGTGTCAGATAGAAGATCAGACCCACCAAAATGGACTCAGCGGACGATATTCTGTTCTTTATTGTTCAGAATGGCTGGGTGATCGAATTCTATGTGGACCATTGGTGAGGGGGATAATATGTTTTTTTTTTTTTTTTTTTGAGCAGCAAATCAGCATATTAGAAAGATTTCTGAAGGATCATGTGACACTGAAGACTGGAGTAATGATGCTGAATATTTAGCTTTGCATCACAGGAATAAATTACATTTTAAAATATATTAAAATAGAAAACTCTATATTTTCTGGGAATTTATCGGTTAACTATAATTAGACGTTATTTTGCCGAGTGTGTTTATTGTGTTGGTACCTTGGCAGGTTTAGGACTGCCGTGGACTCCCAAAGCTTTTGATATGCTTCATATTCTGTGGTGATCAGTTCGTAGCAGTGACAGACATTATTTTTTCCAATAAGATTTTTACATTTTATGTGCATTTTTACCAAATCCATTTTTTCTAACCTAATTAAATGTATGCATCATATTTTGTGTCAATTACATTTAATCAAAAAATAAATATTAGAATAATAAGACACAATTGGGCTGTTACCAATCAAATAAAATAGTCTATCAACAAAATTAATCTTTGCAAAATCAAGGAAACACAGATGCTGCATCTGAAGTGGAATTTAGATGCATTTACACAGTCTGTAATTAATTTAACATGCAGTTACAAATGCATAAATAATGTTTGGATTTTTTAAATATAAAACATTGAATATTGATATTTGAAATGATTTTAAAAATGAAAAGATACTTTTATAAAATTAAAACCTCCAATAGGTGGCAGCAAGTCATTGTTAATAAGTGAGTCATTGAATCATTCATTCAACCGATTTGTTCAAAAAGTTGATTCATTCAGTATTGCGAAATGGAGCAAAAACTGGCAACATTGTGTCTAAAATGTAAGTCACTTAATATTAACTTCTTGTTTATTGAACTGTTGAATAAAATCAAAATCACATTTGTAATCATGCTAATATTTGTAGAAAAAACGGCACTCTTCGACGTCAGATTACATGTACTATCACATGAAAGAGGCGAAGGGAACGAACATGATTAATTTGCAATGGGCCTTACAGCCAGTGTACAACAGCCTCTGGTTTCTCCAGCTGGTTCTGTGACACAATGCCACTTGGATGCTTTTGATCAACTCCACAGCGTGACACTCATTTGAGCAATCCATGTCTGCAGGCTTCCACTAAAGGCCAAGGTGTCTCATATGATAAGAGCCCTCTGATCAGGCTGATGGCCTTACAGACTTAGTGAATTCAATCAGAGGCCACATCGCCTACAGCACAGGCTAGCACAGAGCACACGCAAGGGCAAAAGCAGGACATTAGTAAAAGCCAATGTTTTCATGGCGAGAGACCCAGAAAATAGTCAGATGAGAGGTCCAGGGCCCTGCAAATCAGCCAGGACTAGATCCATAAATGATCCATGAATGCTGGACATTTGAAAAGACAGATGAAAGTGGTATTTGAAGTGAACTACAGAGTACAACAGGCTTAGTCAGCTACGCTAGAAGGGTTTGTGTTGTGTAAAAAAAAAAAAAAAACCTTTTAACTCTATTTGTGCTGCCAAAGTCTGTTTCTCCAACACACTCTCATTAGTATTCATATAGCTATTTGCAACCGTTGTGAAAGAAGACAAATCTGTAAATGTGTAACACATTAATGTTACACTTTAAATAAATTCATTATTTTTGTAACACTTTAGTTTAGGGTCCAATTCTCACTATTAACTAGATGCTTATTAGCATGCATATTAGGATATTGGCTGTTTATTGGAATTTATAAAGCACATATTAATGCCTTATTCTGCAAGACCATATTCTACATCCCTTAATCCACCCAATACCTAAACTTAACAACTACCTTACTAACTATTAATAAGCAGTAATTTAGGAGTTTATTGAGGCAAAAGTCATAGTTAATAGTTAGTTAATAATGAGAATTGAGAATTGTGATCAAATAAATGCAACTTTGCTGAGCATATAAGAGCCTTCTTTTAAAATCATTTTTTTTTTTAAATCTCACCGACTTTTTAACAGTAGTGATAGTGTTTTAATATATTACATACTTGTTGAACTTTGATATTAATATGATACAGTTGGCCAATATAAAAATCTGACCATCATTTCTAATAAAAGAGAGTCCTGATATGAGATTTATTTTGCATGCTGTCAGTTTGTTAATGTCATTGTACAGTGTTTTTCAGTTTCTGGTATATCTGGTGCAATTTTTGGTAAAATATGTACAGTATAACTGTGTAACAGTGTTTTTTTTAGAAATCCACTCTTAGCTTCTCATGTAAGATTGACAGTGATAAGAGCAAGAAATACGCATTACACATACCACTGGAAGAGTAATATGCATGTAATTGTTTGAAGTAGTACACTGAAGAGCTTGTCTCTAGATGGGAGAGGTAGCGGAGGTAGGAAAAACAATATAAAGGTACATTCATCTTGTCAACATGTATAAAAACCTACTCTGTTAAAGATAGACCAAACATGAAAGAACATGAAGGAAAGTTTGGGTGGCTAATCAACACTCTCAGGGGTACAACAGCTTGTCAGGGCAGTACCTTTAAAAGTACATATTTTTACCTTATTTACCCCTATAATGTTCATAGTAGTACCTTAAGGTAGATATGGCTACTCAAAGATACTAATATGCACCTTTTAGGGGTAAAAGGGTGCAAAGATGTCCTTTTAAGGGTACTGCCCCATTGACAAGATGTTGTCAATGGGGCGTGGAGACTACTGCCAAACATATCTCCTTGGGCTTTGAGAACCATTGAAAAAGGCTACAGAATACAATTTGCGCACTGCCCTCTGTGTTTCAACAGCGTAACCGGAGTAGGTGCATTTGCTGTCACAAGAGCTGTGGCAAAGGGGCCACAGAACATGTTCCCCTCTCAGAATGGAAATGCCATCTGAGGTAGTCAAACAGAGGGGGACCTCTCCGCTTCAGAGGAGCGCAACGTCCCCTCTACTTCTCTCTGAATTACCCAGCCCCCCCTAGGTTTGGATGCCATGGCCCATGCGCGGCCAAGACTACGTTTATGCATTTCCACCAATCGCTCTGCTCCCAGGAGTCCTGGCCAAGGTCTGTCAACAAGGGTCTTGGCTCTTATTGATGGCGCCTTGTTGGCCAACCAGAAGTTGGTTCTTGGAAATAATATCCCTCCATAGCAGTTTTCACTGGCCAAGGACCACCTAGAGGCCGTCTGACTGACATGTAAAGCAACCAATTGCAAAATATAAAGTCGATGTCCCTACAATAACAGACCTGCATAAATCATTCATTCAAAAACACAGTTCAAATTTACTGCAACAATGGCACATCAGTCTACAAAAATTTAGAAAATTCAGTATTTCGTTAATTATTACAGCTGTAAACACAGCTTTCTTCTTCTGTGGGTGGTTTGGCGTCACAAAGCCTTTGTTTCCAGGCAGACTGTTAAAGAACACGACATGCACGATATCCTGTGGAATTCAATCAGTCATATGACAACTTTGAAAATCACAAAGTATTTCCCATTTTGTGTGCCTTATGCATCAGATGTCTGAGGCTGAGACTAGACCTTGCAGTATACCTAAATATATTTTTCTGAAAAGTTAAATGAGGATTTGAGTGCTTTTCTCGATTTCTTGCAAACACTGCAAATTCAGATATAAAGAAGAGAGAATAGTCCACAAAGAATAGTCTACTTTCATAGTTGAAAGTGAAAAACTATGGCCATTTTCAAATGTCGCCCCAGAGGTCATCACAATACATAAAATATGCATGGCAGTAATGAATTTCATTTAGAGGTACCTGGATATATTGTACCTTTAATTTGTCTGAACTGCAAAAAATAACCACAAACCACAGTTTTCTGAGCTATTCTCAGCCTTTGCCGAATGAGCACTTGAGGTGAATACAATTCATGCAGCATCATTATTCATATCTCTGTTTTGTGCAAGCCAAGTTTACATCTCCGGGCATGACAACAAAACAAAACAGAATGTGTAACGGGCAAGTCTAGAAAGATTTATTTTGTGTACACAATATCAGGTGACCTATCCATAAGGGAGGCCGAATTCAGAAAGTACTACTAAGCTGTAATGAAATATCTAACCAGATTTTTCCTTTTTCATTGTGAGACAGGAGTAGAGAGAGTAGGAGTGGAGCGTCGACATTTCTGACCTAGATAGAGCTGAGTGGAGGCAGAATGGAAGGGCTTTGATTAAAAAGGCCGCTGCAAGGCAATGTCGAGCCCTAGATTAGGCAAGACGCTTGAGCAGCAGTTGATGTCTATTCTGAGTCTCCCTTATTCTCTCTCTCTCTTTCTCCCTCGCTTGTTCTGTCTGAGGCCTTTCATTCACCCTAAGTGCAAATGTCATCTTGTATGCAAAATGCATTGTGTGCTTGGAGAATGTTTTGCAGGCTGTTGTCTATGTTACTGGCAAAGACAATTTGTTTGAAGGAAATAGATAACATTTCTGTACACTTTAATTATGTTGGTGTGCACAGCCTTTAAAGGGATGGTTCATCCAAAAAATGAAACAATGAAAAAAATGTCATCATTTTCTAACTCTCATTTTCAGCAGAACACAAAAGAAGAAAATTGGAAGACACTGTTTTTCTTTCTTTGTATGCAATTATATTGAACTGAAGCTTTAAAAACAGACACAGAAGCACCATTAAAAGTGGTCAATATGAGTCATGCACTATATTCCAGGTGTTCTAAATCCATAAGGTACATTTGTTTGAGAAACTGATGTAAATTTAAGTCAATATAATGATTCAGGAATAAATAGTTCTTTGAGTCAGATCTTTTTTTACCAGTGTGAATGTTTGGTAACACTTTATTTTAAGGGTCCAGAATAATGCATTAGTTAAACATTAATCAACGATTAACTTGTTCACAATTAAGCATTAGTTAAGCATGAAAACACTAGTAATTAATTATTAACTTTACATTTTAAGGGTCCGGAATTATGCATTAGTTAAACTAGTAATTAATGATTTGCTTTTTCACAATTATGCGTTAGTTAAGCATGGACACAATAGTAATTAATGATTAACTTAACATTATAGTAAAGGCATGTAAATAATGTCTAACAACTTAATAAGCCATATATTATTTTTGTGTAGTGATGTAATTATATTTCTGTGCCAATCTGTTAAGTTAACTGAACAATAAGCTAGTTATTATATTTAATTACTGCTGATTTTGCTGTTATAAATTGCTAAAATAGTGTAATAAAGACAATTTGACCCTCTATTCTAAAGTGAAAGTTTTATCCACATTAGTTATGGCACTTATTGAGTGATAGTTAAGCTTAATAAGCCAATAATTAAGCCTAACTACCATTAATACAGTACTAATAAAGGCAATTTGACCCTCTATTCTAAAGTGAGAGTTTTATCCTCATTAATTATGGCACTTATTGAGTGATATTTAAGCTTATTGACCAGAATAATGCCTTTATTAGTACTGTATTAATGGTAGTTAGGCCTTATTATTGGCTTATTCTGGTTAATAAACTTAAATATCACTCAATAAGTGCCATAATTAATGAGGATAAAACTCTCACTTTAGAATAGAGGGTCAAATTGTCTTTATTACACTATTTTAGCAATTTATAACGGCAAAATCAGCAGTAATTAAACATAACTACTAGTTTATTGTTCAGTTAACTTAACAAAATGGCACAGAAATACAATTACATCACTACACAAAAATAATATATGGCTTATTAAGTTGTTAGACATTATTTACATGCCCTTACTATAATGTTAAATTAATCATGAATTACTATTGTGCCCATGCTTAACTATTGCATAATTGTGAACAAGCAAATCATTAATTACTAGATTAACTAATGCATAATTCCAGACCCTTAAAATGTAAAGTTAATCATTAATTACTAGTGTGTTCGTGCTTAACTAATGCTTAATTGTGAACAAGTTAATCATTAATTAATGCTTAACTAATGCATTATTCTGGACCCTTAAAATAAAGTGTTACCGAATGGGTAATATCCAAATCAGACTGATCCCGTTCAACTCATAGTGATTAATGACTCACAAGAAGGAAAGCTTATTTGTGATTATAATTTTCAGTTGGAATATAACACACATCATATAGACTACTTTTATGGCGCTTTACTTTATTTATTTTGTGTAATTCATTAGAAAAGAGCATGGGAAACAGAAACTCCTTTCTGTTCTGGAATATTCATTTTTGGTGAACTATCCTAACCTGAGCCCTGTAATATAATAGTTATGATTTATGAACTAAGTGCCAGGCAGAGCAGAGATAGAAAGACTTACTCAATTTCAGTTAGTGACCTTGTTTGAAATCATGTGCTTGACACTGTTGTGCATATTTCAGAGGCCATGATTAAAAGATTGCAACATTGCAAAAGAACATGTCAAATTGCATCAACTTCAAGGTGCAACACTGGGATTTGGGCGCTGTTTACTGCGAGTCTAATAATGAGTGCAGAGTAACTTCAATGGATTTTTTTCATATAACAAGACTTCATGAAAACTATCATGTTTTACAAGCCTTCACATCATATGCTCTCAAGTGATTACAAATATTCATGTACAAGCTTGAAATAGTAAAGTAATAACAGCATATTATATAGTTATTACATATTTATAGGGCTTTTCCCTTGGATCTAAAGCATAAAGTCCATGAATTTGTTTAGTCACTGCGTTAACTGACTTAAACTGTGTGCCGATATTTATAGCCTCTATTCATGGATGGTTTACCCTATCAGTATATTGTTTACTTTTTACTGAATGACTAACAGGTTTGATAATTTAGGGTGGCACAATTAATTACACTCAATTAGATAAGCAGATGGTCGATGGGCATGTGGGACTTCATTAACCCTTTTGGTGACTTTTAAGGTGGATTGTGCTGGCACCTAAGCTTCCGATACGACGAGCATGGCAGCTAAATAGCTTAAGATGGAGGTTATGAGACAAACTTCCTGCAGTGAAATACAGTTAATTGCCTGAATAACTTCTGCTAAGCTCTCATTCACATCTTCTAAATTTGTTGTGAAATGAAAACAACACACCTGCAAGATGTTTCTTAGCAGGGAAACTACTTTGAAAGCTGTTTGCTGTATGAGCTACTGAAAATGTACCATTGTTAAAATATAGTAAATCTACTCTTTTGAAAAAAAAAATATATATATATGTTACACTACAAGCTATGAACATAAGTTGACACATTAAATGTACTTAAGAGGGCAATATCAGATTATGGAATTTGTTTTTGCAAATGTTCTCAAATGAAGATCAAAATTAGGTGGAAAGCAATATTAAACGAATACATGTTTAATAAATGTACAGCAAATGTATCTTATACCACATTATAACTGAACAGAAAACATGACAGCAGTGTTTAACTGTCACATGTACACTCACCTAAAGGGTTATTAGGAACACCTGTTCAATTTCTCATTAATGCAATTATCTAATCAACCAATCACATGGCAGTTGCTTCAATGCATTTAGGGGTGTGGTCCTGGTCAAGACAATCTCCTGAACTCCAAACTGAATGTCAGAATGGGAAAGAAAGGTGATTTAAGCAATTTTGAGCGTGGCATGGTTGTTGGTGCCAGACGGGCCGGTCTGAGTATTTCACAATCTGCTCAGTTACTGGGATTTTCACGCACAACCATTTCTAGAGTTTACAAAGAATGGTGTAAAAAGGGAAAAACATCCAGTATGCGGCAGTCCTGTGGGCGAAAATGCCTTGTTGATGCTAGAGATCAGAGGAGAATGGGCCGACTGATTCAAGCTGATAGAAGAGCAACTTTGACTGAAATAACCACTCGTTACAACCGAGGTATGCAGCAAAGCATTTGTGAAGCCACAACATGCACAACCTTGAGGCGGATGGGCTACAACAGCAGAAGACCCCACCGGGTACCACTCATCTCCACTACAAATAGGAAAAAGAAGCTACAATTTGCATGAGCTCACCAAAATTGGACAGTTGAAGACTGGAAAAATGTTGCCTTGTCTGATGAGTCGATTTCTGTTGAGGCATTCAGATGGTAGAGTCAGAATTTGGCGTAAACAGAATGAGAACATGGATCCATCATGCCTTGTTACCACTGTGCAGGCTGGTGGTGGTGGTGTAATGGTGTGGGGGATGTTTTCTTGGCACACTTTAGGCCCCTTAGTGCCAATTGGGCATCGTTTAAATGCCACGGCCTACCTGAGCATTGTTTCTGACCATGTCCATCCCTTTATGACCACCATGTACCCATCCTCTGATGGCTACTTCCAGCAGGATAATGCACCATGTCACAAAGCTCGAATCATTTCAAATTGGTTTCTTGAACATGACAATGAGTTCACTGTACTAAAATGGCCCCCACAGTCACCAGATCTCAACCCAATAGAGCATCTTTGGGATGTGGTGGAACGGGAGCTTCGTGCCCTGGATGTGCATCCCACAAATCTCCATCAACTGCAAGATGCTATCCTATCAATATGGGCCAACATTTCTAAAGAATGCTTTCAGCACCTTGTTGAATCAATGCCACGTAGAATTAAGGCAGTTCTGAAGGCGAAAGGGAGTCAAACACAGTATTAGTATGGTGTTCCTAATAATCCTTTAGGTGAGTGTATAGCTGTGTTTCCACCGAAATTACCCAGTATGATTTGTCCCAAGAACTTTTTCCCCCCAGACCTGTTGCTGTCTGCATTTCAATTGCGGTCTAAAGTACTCCGCAGATAGGCTTAATTAAGCCTGAACCTCGCCGCCAGTCCTTTGGTCGTATTTTTTAAACTCCATTGTTGATTTAAAAATAAACTGTTACTGCACGCACTGCAACAGACTTTTAAAAATGCTGGTTGAAATACAATGCTGGGTGGAGTCAACCAATCAACCTGTTGTCTTTGAAAAAGTACTACCTCACGAGCAGGGACTTATGTCCACGAGACACAAGGTTTTGGTTTACTTCTAGTTCCTGTACCTGTTTCCTTTGTCCCCATTTTCCCGCCACTAGTTTGTTTCTATGGTTACTGATTTGAGTTGCACACCTATTTTCTGTTTCTGTTGATTACTCCCTGTGTATTTAAGCTTTCAGTTCTCCCGATTCTTGGTTCGGTGTATTGTTGTCACCGTTTTGCTAAAAAAAAAAAAATCCTGTAATCTCCTGTGTTACCTTTTGGATTTATTAAAGACTGTTTTGTTTCTTGGATTCTCCTGCGTCGTGCAATCATTGTAACCACCCGTGTGTGACATTAACTAAATATTTTGCAACAAAAAGTATGTACTAAAATGAATCTTTGAATCTGACTTCCTAATGCTTAGAGTTCTGTTGTGTTGCACTGCTTCTTTGAAGAGAAACCATGGGAAAAGCCACACTTCTATGTCTAAGTAGCTTTACTTAGTACAGTTAGTTATTCACCAACACTTAGAACAGTGGTTCTCAAACGGGGGATCTTGATTGAAAAATAGGTTGCACTGTTCTGATAGCATCATAGATAGCAGAGAGAAAACAGTTCTGAATGCAAACAACAAAACACAACTCACCATGTATTTGTGTAAGGGAGAGCGGGGAACAACCTAAAGGCCTGTTCACACCGGGACGATTTTCGCACACGTTTATCGCCGACGTTTAACGCCTCGTGACTAAACGAAGGGTGCCAATGTGAGTGTGCACACCAACGTGCAAAACGGCAGCCGAAAAATCATCATTTTTAAAAAAACGCCTTGGGTTTGTTTTTTTTGTTTTGACGCGGCGCATTAAAAAACTGGGCGACCAATGAGATCGCTGCTTTTGTTCATGTGCCTGGAGCTGCTGAAGTTACAGTAAAACACAACTTGGTGGCGCTCAAGCATAAAACGGTCTTGCCGAGCACACATTAGCGAAGAAGAAGATGCAACGAGGAAAGATGAATGTAGAGGTGCTGGTCTCATTGGTGTCTGAACACAGAGAGTTGTATGACAAACGCCACAGTGACTACAAAAATCTTGATAAGAGGGAGCTGCTATGGAGAGGAATCGCAGATACTGTAAATACTTGTCCCTCTTCTTCTTCTGTGTGTGTCAGAAGCAAGTTGCGCAATGCCACCTTGTGTACCGGGCTATTTCTGTTTTTCAATAAGCGCCATCTATTGTCAGGGAGTAAATTTGCACGTTCACTGGCGATAAGCGCGCACGATAATCGCCCCAGTGTGTACAGGCCTTAACGCTTTTTGACTTTCTCAGTTTGTGTAAATCCACTTGTGGTTCAGAGAATTTATTTTTCCCCACATTAATTTCACACATGTCTAGTACAATTTATGTGGTTTTGCGTCATTAATACAGTGTATACTTTTTTCTTGATTTACCCCGAAAGAATGGAAGTGAAATGTGACAACATGCCCCATAGGTGGGGAACATTGTAATGTGAGGGGCACATTGTAACATTACATCCCTCTGGAAAAAACTTCAAAATTTTCCTCATTTTTACAGAAGTACTGCAAACAGGGAGAGTCAATTCCAGCTCCATCTCACCTGCGCTCTGATTACCTTCCACACTTATTTCCTCAGTATTTGGAGGACATCAAGCAGGCTGTACATGGAAGTCCTGTATATGTAATTGCAGATGAAACAACAGATGCTTGTGGCCGTTGTGTCCTTGCTATTCTCCTCCAGCCAGTGGGCAAGCCACCTGTTGCAGCAGATCTAATTTTTTTGGATCGGGTTAATTTCAGCACCATATCGCAGGCTGTCATCTCCTGTCTTAACTCCAACAACATTGATTTCAATGATGTATGGGCTTTTGTCACAGATTCTGCAAGTTATATGAAAAAAGCATACAACACAATTCTCTATGGTCTCTTCCCCAATGCCAGACATGTCACCTGTCTTGCACATCTGCTGCAGTTAGTTTTAGAAGTGTTTCCAGACACATTTGAAGAACTGAACCGGATGTGTGGTTTGGTAAAGCGTGTTTTCTGCCAGTCACCCCAGCGTCGTCTTGAATTGAGGGCCTTCATAATGCAGCAGGGTCTTTCTCCTCTCATGCCAGTGTTTGCTGTCCAGACAAGATGGGGTTCCTGGATAAAAGCAGTGCAATATCTGGCAGAAAACATTGATACCTTGCACGGCTTCATCCCAACGCTGCCACTGTCCTCTAAAGCTGTGCGGGATCTCAGAGCTCTGTTAGAAGAGAATGGAAAACTCCTGAAAATTCAGGCCACTTTCATAGCTGAGCACAGCTCCGATATACTTGCCACCCTCACCAAACTTGAATAAACCTCCAGACCTGTGGCTGCCACCATCTTCAGTCAGCTAGAGGACCTCAGCATGCTATTTGAGTATGGGTGCACCGCAGAGGCTGAGGATTGGCGTCCCCGCACCAGAGAGCAACTGAAGGAGTTAGGTGACGATGAGCGGTACACTTGTTCAGAGTTGTTTAAAGAAGCAATGGCACAATGTTCTACCAAGCTACAGGCTGTGATGGAGAGACATCCTTGCACTGAACTATTTAAAGCCCTCCCAATCTTTGATCCAGCCAAGGTATTTGGTTTAAAACCTGACCTTAAAAATTATGTCCAAGTTGTCCCTGCTTTGCTGCACTGTACCTGTATCTCCCCACTACTTCAGTGGATGTGGAGAGACTTTTTTCCCACTATTCTGCACTACTAACACAACACAGACGCAGCCTAACCGAGGACAATATTAAAATGATGCTGATTTCCAAATTCAACAGCAGAGATTCAAAATAAGCTCCAAACCCCACACACAGTCAGTGGATTTTATGATGTAAAATGACTGCTAATAGTAAATGGGTTAGGGTTAAAATTAATTTTTAAAAACTTCTTATGTATTTATTGAACTGTTCTGTAATTGATTGTCACACCAGTATTTATTTATTTATTTATTTATTTAAAAGTAGCTCTTTACAGTTATTAAAAGTAGTTAATTTAATTATTTACTTAATTATTTAATTAAATACTTAAAGTATTTATTTATTTTGCTCTAATGTTGAATACGTGCAGTTGTTTATTTAATGATTTGTGTACAATAAAATTGATAAAGCAATATTTTCTCTTTTAATGGATTTACTCTAGCTTTGTTTAAAAAAAACAGGTTGTTCTATTTGTATTTGTATTGTAAACCTTAAATAAGTGTTAAGAAGTTAATATTTTATATTTTATTTGTAATGTTTTCAGTTCCAATATTCGTAGATCTTTTTAACACATTTAAAACCATTCCGCATAATTCCGCAGATTTTTACAAAAATTCTGCGCAGAAATCACAAAAAAAATTCGCAGATTCCGTGTGGCCCTGCCTATAGGTACTCAAGATTACCATGATATTGGCAGAAACTTTGTGTGGTATGTACCCTTTAAGAACTTTTGTTTATTAGTATGGTGTGTTGTGTCGCTACTACTAAATTTAGATTTGAGAACTACATTCTTTGCATTTATAGAAGATGTGTTTGGAACCTACAGGCCTTTTTACAGGATCTTGGATTTCTTTCAACTCCCTTTAAATAGGATTATTCATAGAATAATCAGGTTATTGCAGTGTGATAATGTATCAGTGTGTCAGTGCTGGGAAAGAATTAGTCTCTATTTAAATCTTCCTCAGTGTCTTCAACATGATACTCATTCAGATTCACTGACAAAGCCCCAGTGTTACAATTCTCCAGCTAGGAAAGATATGAATCTGCTTTTGATTGTCTTATGCATCCCTTCTTATTGATTCCTGTCACACTAGAGATGAAGGGGCTATGGTATCCGCCATGAGATGATTGGAGAGACGTGCCAACTGACTGATACCAGTCCTTGAAAAATACCTCCATTAAAACCATAATCAATGCAGGTACTGCTCTTTATTGACTGAGCTAATAACATTACTCCAGTCTCCAGTATGCAGAACTTACATTTCGACAGTGTTCATATGCACAAACTTTGTGTTGCCTTTCCTTTCAAATCTAAGCAAATGTGTTTCATATCAGTCTGATGCAATAGACTGCTGGATTTGAAGGTGTTACACAAGCAGCAGACAATAACAAAGACAGATCTGGTTCTTCTATAGAGTTATTTATACTGTGATTTATGTGACTGTGATTTATGTTGAGTGGAGTCTGGGGAAGTGACTCCGCCTTGAGCATGGAAGGAACCTGTGACATCAACCCTTTGAATTAACAATTCTTTGCCATGTTTTGAATTGACCATGCCAGACGTCTTGTCATAGATCAGGGTCTGTCACTGTTGTTTAATAATGTGAGTATAGGCGCAGGAGAGGAAATCCCTGCAACATTATTGCATATTTTACAACTTGTAGAATATAGCTAGGAAGGTTTTTAAAAATAATACCTGGGATATTTGACCTGGGAACTTTACTGATGAATGCATACAGAAATACTTATACGCATTACATACTGTATATACAATCAACATTATTCAAACCCCCATTTTTTCAAAATAACATCTATAACAGTTTAATAGCAATTTAAAAATGATAATGTCAATACATAATGTAATGCTTCTGTGTTGTAGGATTTTTGTAATACAGCTATGTCAGAATTATTCAACCTCTATTCAACTCTACTGTTTTTGTTATTTGTATGGTATGGTACAAAATTGTGTTAAAATACATAGAGTTAGCTCATGCATGTGCTAAAGTTGTGTAGCAAATAAGGCCAAGTCAAAAGAGCTCTCACAAAAGCAATAGAGAAAAAATCGTTTTATTACATTAGAAAGTCTATGGCTACAAGAAGATTTCAAAAACACTAAAAGTGCCTAGAGACACAGCTGGCAGCCTTATTCATAAGTTTAACATTTGTTGTACCAGAAAACCACTGGGGGTTTTGAAGAAAAAGCACAATATTATTAAGGGGAATAAAATGTTTGATCAGAGCATCTGAGAAAAATCCTCAATTTACTGCCAAAGACTTGCAAGATGACCTGAAGAAAGGAAGGAGGGAAAACATTTCAATGCAGAACATAAGAAGAACACTAGACAAGCATGGCCTTCATGTTGGGACATCTTACAGAATGCCACTCTTGACCAAAAAGGGGAAAAAAGGGCAAACTTGAATATGCTAAAAATGTATTTGGATAGATTTGTGGAGTTCTGGGAGAATGTTTAATCCTTTAACCACTGATGTTTAAAGAGTTTCTAAGGAGGCTGACGGCAGACTGAGATGGCAAACGGGAACGTAGTTTGTGTAACATTAGCAACACATTATTAGCTGTTTAATAACGTAGACAAGCAAAAGGATAATCATATTAATAAACTCGAATACACTTTTTATAATAGGCTAGTTTACTGATGGCTTTGTTGAATTGTTTTCATAAAATTTTGTTCTCTGCAGCAAAATGTCTTGCAGGTCAAGGGGGTTGAATAATTTTGAATGCAACTGTATATATATGTTTTATTACCAAAAAACTCTTAACTAGAAACACGAACAGAACAACCAGGTAAAACATGAGAACTGACAAAGAAGTGAAAGAAACACCGGGCTTAAAAACACAGAACAAACCAATCAATGGAATATATAACAGGTGCACAAATCTAAAACATGTGACAAACCCACCCAAAATATTGTAAAGCCTTTAATTTATCTTCTAAATTCTTCGTATGGCTTTCTTCAGCAAACTTGAATACAAATTAATTGTTATTAATTCAATTAATTAACATATCATGTAATTAATAGGATTAAAATTAAACACAAAACATTTAATTGTTTAACAGCCCCTAATAATATGACATAGCTGTGTGTCAAACAGGGCGGCAGAGCTCGTTTAGTATGTTGCTTTTGCTTTTGTTTTTGTCATCTGTCTTCCTGTGACAGGCTGTATTTGTGCTATTGTTCAAATATATCCAAAAGAAAGTAACAAAGCCACTTCACCGATTTCCTATTTCTTCTCAGAAGCCTTACCATGAACTGTGGAAAGTGTTTTGAGTAAATCCTTAGCCTTTGGACCTGAGGGATTGTTCTTCGAAACCGCAATATATTAGGAAGAGTCCCCATTGTACCTTTGTGAAACTGGGTCATGTCAGGCCTTGGGTGACACACATATGATGTTTCTAATGCAAGCTGCCTCTTTTTTGTAGAAAGGGAAATTGCAAAATTAATCAGCATGAAACTTGAGAATCAAGTTTATTGAATTAGTTTGCAATGACGTGCTCTGCAACATATAAATTATACACAGAGAGTAAATGTGTCACAAACTTTGTGGTTTTAATAAGATACATGATGCAAGGAATAACAAACACGGACACTAATAAACACTAGAAGAATGCACAAATAATAATTACACATAGAAGAGAACAGACAAGGGGCTGAACAGACAACACGGTCTCACTCCTATTTGTCACATATTGACTCTTGGTCAGGACCCCTCGGCGTCACTTTTTAACGCACAGGGTACCCCTTTAGCGTGGTTTTCCAATGCACAGGGTAAGTTACTCCATTGATTTCAGTTGTTTGCCCAATGCGTCAGATCATTCTTTGCATTTGTAAAAGTAGACATGATTTTATGAATATTTATAGGCTAATTTTATATTTTGGAGCAGCTAACCCCACTCCTACCCTAAACCTACCCACTTCTCAACAATATAAAACACGTAACAGGCAAATAAAAGTACAGTCACAGGTATTTATTGCAAAAACTGACCAAAAACAGTATAAAAGTATTAACTCATGTTGCATTCCAAGTCTTCTGAAGTCGTACGATATCTTTGTGTGAAGAACAGAGTTGATCTTAATGTTTTAATCGCTGAAATGATGATCCAACCTGCCGCTCCGTGAACGCACACACTCCACTCAGTCAGCCATATCTCATTCAAAAGATACACCCGACTCTTTAGCATGACACGATCGGTCACGAGACACATGAGAGCCATTTTACAATCAAAGCTGATGTAATGACGCAATTGGTAACGATGCATGCTCTAGGTAAGGGATAATGTACACCCAGGCGGTTGTTATTGCAGAATAAACCCCGACAGAGTGATCAGGACCCCGATGCGGAGGGGTCTTGCGTCACTCTGAAGGGGTTAATTCTGCGATAACAACCGGCTGGATGTACATTATCCCGCTTATTACACGGCTACTTGTCTCAAGTAAATTAGACACAAAATATTGTCTTGAGTTTAAATATTTGATTAGCTCTTACGCAAAGCTTCCGCGAAGAAAAACAGTTCCAAACTGCTTTAAGCCTTTATCTATTGCTGAAAAGATTCGTTTTTACCATATATGTTGAAATTAATGAAAGGGATAGTTCACCCAAAAATGAA
Source organism: Rhinogobio ventralis (assembly GCA_039654625.1). Taxonomy (NCBI): domain Eukaryota; kingdom Metazoa; phylum Chordata; class Actinopteri; order Cypriniformes; family Gobionidae; genus Rhinogobio; species Rhinogobio ventralis. Next base: position 8,114,152 of record CM077198.1, read on the forward strand.
AATTAGCCCATGATTTACTCACCCTCAAGTCATCCTAGGTGTATATGACATTCTTCTTTCAGATGATTAAAATCGGAGTTATATTTAAAAAGTCCTGGCTAATCCAAGCTTTATAATGGCAGTAATTGTAGCTCTGTTTTTGAAGTCCATAAAAAATGCAGCTGTCCATCAAATAGCGTGTTCACACCAGCTCTGGGTGGTTAATAAAGGCCTTCTGAAGCGAATCGATGCATTTGTGTAAGAAAAATATCCATATTTAAAACTTTAGAAAGTAAAGTTCCAGTCGATCGCCTTCCGTGGAAAAAGTGTTGAAAGTGCCTTCTCGCAATTCAAAATACTTACGCTACGTCTGACGAGCGTAACTGGAAGAGTAAGCATTATGAACTGGAGAGGCACTTTCAACACTTTTCCAATAAATTGAATACGGAAGGCGATCGGCCGAAATATGGATATTTTTCTTACACAAACTCATCGCTTCAGAAAGCCTTTATTAACCCCCCAGAGCCGTGTGGAGCACGTTATTTGACGGACAGGTGCATTTCTGTGTACTTCAAAAACAGAACAATCACTGCCATTATAAAGCTTGGATTAGCCAGGAGTTTATTTAATATAACTCCGATTTTATCCGTCTGAAAGAAGAATGTCATATACATCTAGGATGACTCGAGGGTGAGTAAATCATGGGCTAATTTTCATTTTTGGGTGAACTAACCCTTGAAGTCTTCCATTGTAAACCGTGGTGGTTAAGTGTTTTTAAGTCACAAGATGGCACCAGACAGTCAACGACAGCGGAGTGACACGTTAAGCATATAAGTAGTACCGGTCAAGATAACTCGTAGTACCCGGATGAGCGGTGTGTTATTCACTTTGGCGGTTGCTATCTGGGAATAACATACCGCTGGAATGCGCGATTGACCAATCAGAATCAAGTATTCCACAGAGCTGTGTAATAATAGTGCATAACGTCACTGTTGGGTGAAAACCTCATCTCCAAAAGTGATACTTTTCAGGAAATTAAGAAAAAAAAACTGTATTGTTTAAATATTTAAATGGTGCTTTGTCAAAGTTGATATTGTAGCTTTATATATGGTTAGACACTTGCATGTGTCATTATATTAATAACATTTTACCAAAATCAAATGGAGTAAAAAAGGTTTTTTCGTGTTTTTTCCGTCATTACAACGACTGCATCTGAGGCAGTAAGTGCATCACATTATGTTTTTTACTGTCATTTGGCCAAAATCTCATGTTATTAAAGTGCTAAGTGCTACTATATAAGGCGGTGGACAGGGGTCAGCATGGGCACCCTGACTGGTGTGTGGCTATGCAGCCCCATACACAACAAACTGCGATGCACTGTGTATTCTGACACCTTTATATCAGAACCAGCATTAACTTCTTGAGCAATTTGAGCTACAGTAGCTCGTCTGTTTGATCGGACAACACGGCCAGCCTTCGCTCCCCACATGCATATGAGTCTTGCCCGCCCATGACCCTGTCGCCGGTTCACCACTGTTCCTTCCTTGTACCACTTTTGATAGATACTGACCACTGCAGACCGGGAAAACCCCACAAGAGCTGCAGTTTTGGAAATACTCTGACCCAGTTGTCTAGCCATCATAATTTGGCCCTTGTCAAGCTCGCTCAAATCCTTACGCTTGCCCATTTTTCCTGCTTCTAACACATCAACTTTGTGGACAAAATGTTCACTTGCTGCCTAATATATCCCACCCACTAACAGGTGCCGCAATGAAGAGATAATCAGTGTTATTCACTTCACCTGTCATAATGTTATGCCTTATCGGTGTATTGTGTTTGCCAAACTGTACATTTATATGAATATATAAAGTTGTAATCAACTCTTGTAGCCCCCCAACTGTTTGGGCCTTCGCAGAATATGTCCTGAGGGTCCATTAATTGTATTTATTGTAAACTGAGTAATAATCCATACTTCAGCATAATGTAGTGTGACTCTTCGTTTTAGGCTATTTGTACCAATCTAACTTTAAAGGAAAAAAAAGTTTAATGACATTTCATAATTGGAAAAACAAATCTAAATATAAGCAAGTACAGCTGATTCAACAGAAATGAGAAAAGCAATCCAATTTAGTAATAATCACAGTTTTTCTTTCCTCGTTTAATTATCTCTAAAAAGCAGCGCTCTGACCACTCTGACATTTAAAGGCATTTTAGAGAATGTTCTCTAATCATCTGAATGTAAACTGAAGAGACTGAAAACAAATGGCAATAAAACACACAAATACCTCATAGTTAAAGGAAATAAACTCACTGTGTAGGTCTCAATGTGTCCAATAGCAAGACTACATTGTGCATTAATTTGATAAACAGATTAGCTCAAGAAGGTTTTTAAAACAAAAACCCACCTGAGCAGTGCATCACAATGATTTGACCAATGATAAGGGGTGTATTTCCTAATCTAGCACATAATTTAAAATGTGCCACCACAAGTGTTTGTTTCAATTTTACAACAGCTTTAAAAGTGCCGTATTCAATCAGAATTTAGACTGTTTTTGTCCCGTATTACCATATAGCAGTAACACATCTCCCTCTTGAATGAAGTGTTTAAGATCTGTTTGGCTTGGTACCCTAATTTTGTTTGTGTCTTGTCTTGTAAACAATCACCATTTGGACAGGCAGGCTAAAGGTTTGTATTCTCTGAGCAAATGACATGATGAACTAAATACAATTTGTGTCAGTAAGAAATCTGTCCATACAAACATTGTTCAGCATATATAAGGTTGTGATGGTTCTCTAAACTGTATTAAGATACTACAAAAGCTACATTTAAATAAGCATTATTCCATAATTTACCTTGGATGCATAAGTGAGGCTTATACAACATTCACTTTCATTGTTAGCTCACATAAGAAATAGCAGGATTATGGATTATACTGCTAAATGAATATAAGAACATTATGCAGTTCTGCTTTTGTGTCATAAAATATCTTATTCACACTTTCACCACATTCACACAAAAAAAAAAAAAAAAAAAAAAAAACATTTTGCATTGTTTTAATGTTGTAATGTCTGTGTATGTTTTAAGAGCTACTCTGAAATCTCTGGGTCAACCTAGTTTGAGTGGAATAGTGTTTGCCAGAGGTGTGAAGTATGTGGGCAATTGTACTTCATTACAATGCTTAAGTGTTATTTTGGTACATGTCCACTTTTCTCAAGTAGCCTACTATTGAAACTTTTACTCAATTACATTTCCAAGGAATGTGCTTATTAAAATAGATGCCAAATGGGCAAAATAGCCTGAGGTTACAAAACTGAATCTTGTATTTTTGTTAAAGCACTTACTTTGTTTTTCAATTTGTAATTTCAGCTGTAATACAGTAGTATTTAAATTAAGTAAATAAATATAAAAAGGTATGAAGATGTGACTGTGTTTGCAACTGTGTTAGGTCTGAATTACATACAGGAGATAAACATGCTGCAAATGGATCGATTGTAAGTAAAATTAGTATTTAAAACTTTACCTTAAAGTCCCTGTAAAGGCAATGCTGAGATTTGTTTCTAAACACATTATAAATGTTAGAAATGTATTGCTAAAACGCGTTACAAAGACTGTGAACTGTGTAATGCTGAATTGTGAAGTTAGACCATTTAACAGATTTTCACCATTGCTGTGTTCAGGATTTTTTGGGCGGGGCTAAAACGGTGGCTCGATGATGCACTGCAGCCACTGAGCATATTGGCCCCTCCCCCAAAACTATCATAACTAGAGTGCATTCGCATCAGTTCGCCCGCTCGATCGCGTGTTACTGTCAGTACCGTTAGTTACTACAGCCTACAATTTACAAAGCAGCTTACAAAACAAAAACGATGATATCAAGAAGAGGTGGATTAATTTTGTGAACAGCTACCTTGATGGAGAGCTGAGGATCACCACCAACGCTGTCTCTGCAGTGACTTTACACCGGATAGTTTTACAAACTTTAATCGGAGACAACTGGGATTCACTGATAATCCGCTGCAGAATGGGGCCAAACCGATTATCCCATCCCACCGACATCTAGTGCCATCGTGAGCTGTATGTGAGTGTTGTCTTGTGTGCTTAAGTTCGGGAGCTTTCCCGCGAGTGGCCGTGGTTTCGGCGCTGACAGTGGACACGCCCCCAGCGTTTGAGAGCAGAGAATGCTGCTTATTTTTTCAAGATTTTGATAAGATATTTTATTTACTTGCCTGATTTTTTTATGATTCAAATTTGGTTGGGTGGTTAATAACACATTTGTCTGTGGTGTGACAAACTCAGAGCACGTTTAATTTTGACTTTACAGGGACTTAACTGAATTGGCTACATTTAAATTCCTAAGGTACAATGTCAGGCTAAAGAAACCGTTTAAAATGTTGAGGCTCATTGTTGAGTTCAACTAAAGTGTAGTTTTATTGACCAACAACCATTTGTAAATTTGTTTACCCAACTGTTCAAAAGGTAAATGTAAAGTTATATACAGATAGTGGTATATTCATACATTCGCAGCGCATGTGCAATGTGTTGTCTTGAGTTCAAGACATTGTTAAATCACACAGTATAGCAAAACCAGAGATTGTCAAGTTAGACCCATGTTGCTGATTAAAACGCTTTTGGTTGTAGCTGTTAGAGGACAATTACCCCATGGTTTCTCCAGGGTTTAACTGTTTTGTAGAGATTTATGACAAACTTTGATTGTGCTGAAAGCTTGTATGTTCTTTGATTAAGAGGGATCAGGGCTGAGCAAAACAAACCACCCAAGAGAAAACGATCAAACTAGTTTCTTTGCTAAAGGAGTCGCCCATATACAATAGAATGGGAGAAGAGCTATGTCCTGGAATATTTTATTTTATTTTATTGCATGATGCTGATTTCATACAGGAAAGACACATTGTGTGCTGGCTCTCCTCTGAGCAGAAGGCAGGGAAATGCTCGTTCTCCCTGCCAGCTGCTGAAACATACGCCGAAAACCTGCTGGATATTTTTAAGATTGCCTTAGAGGAAGTTGAGGTGCTCTGAGCTGTTTTTTTATGAATTCTCTTGGCAGTTTTGAAGAAAGAATCAGTATCCAGCTAATAGGGTTTGGTGTTCTGCCTGACAGTTTGCAGAGTAATCAGGTTCCAGTCAATATTTCCAATGATAACATCACAGAGATGCACGTAATTTATGGAAAAATGGAATCGCTTCAGAGACAGACAAAGAGACAGACAGACAGGCAGACAGACAGACAGGCAGGCAGGCAGGCAGGCAGGCAGGCAGGCAGGCAGACAGACAGACAGACAGACAGACAGACAGACAGGCAGATAGATAGATAGATAGATAGATAGATAGATAGATAGATAGATAGGATTTATACAGGAATTAAAATGCTTTCTCAAAGAATTGTAAATTGTGTGCATCCCAGCCTCGATTTCACTCCACAACACAACCAGATAAACATACTAAAAACCAGATAAAATCTTGAATGTTGCTGTTGGCAACATAATGGGAAGCAACAAATGTAAACAAATAAGCACTACTCTCAGTGAACTGTATTGTATGCTTCACAATCGCTCTGATCACCCTCAGTGCAGTCACCCTGAGGACGTGAGACCTCGTTGTGCTTCCTTGATGCCCTGGACCCCAGCACACATCAGTTTCAGCTCCATCAACTGCATTTTCATCTCATGGTGGTTTTGGTGTCAGGCTCAATGTCTACTTTGCAAACAAGGGTCAACTGCTTCTTTTGAACTGTTGTGTGTCAAAACTCATGGCTTGATATTGAGTTAGGCAGGGGCGGACTGGCCATCTGGAGCACCGGGATATTTCCCGGTTGCCTGACTGTTGTTCTGGCCTGCCGTGCAGTCAGCTTGACGTGTGATAGGCTATTATGTAGCTAGGAATGAATAGACAGACCTCAGAATCTAAAAATGACACCACCACATGACCCAACGTCAGCGACACACTGCCTGTTTGGCTATCCCCCAAACCACTGCACCCTGCAGCTGAATCTTATGATTTTATTGTTTTTTATTAGTTGTATTACTTTTAAAAGAGCATGTTGCAATATCTTAGAAAATGACAAACTAGCACACTGTTTTAGAGACAGGGATACAGTATTTTCTAGTGCCAAATTTGAATAAGAATTTAGATTTTCCATTTTCTCTCACTATGTTATGTGTTAATGTACCCTAAACTAGCCTACAATATCCATCCTAGGGTTTCTGCAGGTCATAAATAGTCTTTGTATCAAATTCAATGCCATAAAAAGTCTTAAATGGTAAGTCTTATTTATAATTTAAAGCAGTCTTACATTTGGGGACATAAAGGCAAGAATTGCAATATAGCTTTATGATTAAACTTCAAAAGGCTATGATTTCATTGAATAAATATGAGCGCTGCACATTTCAAAGTCAGGTGCTGTGTTGCTTTGTGTACCGGTGTTACTGGGGAAACGGCTATATTTCTGCCTTTACCGAAAGCCCCACCTGCTGGCAGAGAATGAATTAGCATTTTCAATAAGCCGGTCAACTTCACATTTTTTCTCTTAGTAGGATGAAAATAATCTGTTATTTAAACTGTGATCAAAGAATGCTCCCTTTACAATCGCTGGAGCTGTCAATCAAACAGCGTGAGTTTATCAGTAACTGAGTGACTGAGCACCAAAACGTCTCGGGTTATGACTATAACCCTTGTTCCCTGAGAAGGGAACGAGACACTGCGTCGGAACGACACTTTGGGGATGCTCCCTTAGCGTTGCGCGTCTGAAGCATGAATGAAACTAAGACCGATCTTGATTGGTGCTACGTCATGACGTAGTATGTGACGGCATACCCGGAAGTATAAAGGGATGAAGGTTCACAACCACGCTAGCTCTTTTGCGATGAAGCAAGTCGCTCCCAGACATGGAGAGGCGTGGCAAGGCGACGCAGTGTCTCGTTCCCTTCTCAGGGAACAAGGGTTATAGTCATAACCCGAGACGTTCCCTTTCCAAGGAAATCGCATTGTGTCGGAACAACACTTTGGGGAACGAAATGCCCACTATGCCACCATGAACCATGCCTGCCCTAGTTTGAAGCTGGAACCCAGGCACACTTAGGACGAGAGCACCCTAGCGCCTGGCGTCGCAGGAAGATGCAGACTATAAAATCTGATAAAAAATCATGCCTCACAGATGAAGGGCCCTAGAAGAGGCCATGCCCCTAGTGGAATGCACCCTCAAGGCCAAAGGTGAAGGCAAACCGCGCACCTGATAGGTCAAGGCAATCGCCTGGACGATCCAATTACTAACTGTCTGCTTGGACGCGGGCAGCCTCTTCCTAGGAGACCCGAAACACACTAACAGTCCGACCTTCTCCACTGCGAAGACTTCCGCAGATAAATTTGCAATGCTCTGACCGGGCAGAGCAGATGAAGTCTCCCCTCTTCAGCCGACACATGAGGTGGAGGATGAAAAGCCTGCAGAACCGTAGGCCGTGCCACACTCGATGGCACCTTGGGCACATAGCCTGGCCTCAGATGAAGGATAGCCTTAACTCCGCTCGGGGCAAACTCCAGGCAAGTCGGCGTTATAGCCAAGGCCTGGAGGTCCCCCACCCTCTTAAGTTAGGTGATAGCAAGGAGCAGTGCCACCTTTAGCGACAGAACTCGATCTGTCGCTGACTCGAGTGGTTCGAAGGGGGCCGAAGCCAATCCCTCGAAAACCACCGCCAGATCCCAAGTTGGAACACTGGAGCGAGTCGCAGGCCTCATCCTCCAAGTACTACGGAGGAAACGTACGACTAAAGGGTGCCTCCCCAAAGGCCCATCACTTATAGGAGCGTGGAAAGCCGTAATGGCAGCCACGTACACCTTAATTGTGGACGGGGTAAGCTCCGCAGTGAAGCGATCTTGGAGGAACTCCAGCACCGAAGCCACTGTGCAGTTAACTGGGTCCACCTCACGCTCCCCGCACCAAGTGGAAAATACATTCCACTTTAAGCCGTACAACCTTCTCGTGGAAGGAGCCCTGGAACTGAGTATGGTCTCCACTACACCTGCCGACAGGCCAGCCTCTAAGTACTGAGCCCCCTCAGGGGCCAGACCCAAAGCTTCCACAGCTCTGGCTGGGGGTGAAATATTGTGCCCCCTGCCTGAGTCAGCAGGTCCCTCCTCAAAGGGATCTGCCATGGAGGACCTGCCGGCAGTGCTATAATGTCTGAGAACCATACTCGGGCCGGCCAGTACGGGGCTACTAGGAGTAGACTGACCCCGTCCTGCCGGACCCTCTCCAGAACTCCCGGGAGCAGAGCTATCGGGGGAAATGCATACAGGCGCAGCCTCGGCCACGTCTGCACCATGGCATCCAACCCCAGCGGGGCTGGATGCGTGAGGGAGAACCACAGTGGACAGTGGGACGTCTCTTGAGACGGGAATAGATCCATTTCCACTGGGCCGAACCTCTCGCATATGGACTTCACCACCTCTGGGTGAAGTCTCCATTCCCCGGGCCTCAGCCCCTGCCTTGACAGGATGTCTGCTCCCTGATTCTGGTCCCCGGGGATATACATCGCTCTGAGAGACGACAATTTCCCCTGGGACCACAGGAGGATCTGATGCGCCAGTCTGCATAGAGGGCGAGACCTCAGACCCCCCTGATGGTTGAGGTACGCGACCACTGACATACTGTCGGATCGTACCAGAACATGGTAACCCCTGAGATCTGTGAGGAAGCTCCTCAGAGCCCTGAACACAGCCAGCATCTCCAGGCAATTTATATGCCATGAATGATGATGGTCCTGCCCCAGACCCTGGGTAAAGCGGCCGTCCATGACCGCGCCCCAACCAGTGATGGAGGTGTCTGATTTCCCTTGGGACAGAAACCAGGGTTTCTTCCATATTGATAGGGAACGAAGGCATGTACAGCAGGCCAAAAGGTATTACGTTGGACGCAGCTGCCATGAGCCCCAGTAGTCTTTGAAACTGCTTTACAGTGATGTTGCGGCCTAGCTTTATGCTGGAGACCATCGCCCGTATGGACTCGATCCGTGCGGGAGACATTTATGCCCGCATTGTCATCGAGTCCCATACTACTGCCAGGAACGTGGTCCTCTGGGAGGGCGTCAACACGCTCTTTTTCGTGTTGAGTCTCAACCCCAAGCTCTGAATGTGGCCAAGGACAACATCTCGATGCCGAACTGCCATTTCTCGCGACTGGGCCAATATGAGCCAGTCGTCGATATAGTTCAGTACAAGAATGCCCTGGAGTCTCAGTGGAGCCAGAGCTGCATCCATGCATTTGGTGAACGTGCGAGGGGAAAGAGCTAGGCCAAACGGAAGAACCCGATATTGGAACGCTTCATCCCCGAAAGCGAACCTCAAGAACTTCCTGTGAGAAGGACTGATGGAAACATGGAAGTATGCGTCCTTTAGATCTATCGTGACAAACCAGTCCTCGGACCGAATTTGATTCACGATAATAGATATTGTGAGCATTTTGAACCTGAACCTCCTCAGAGACCGGTTCAAATATCTCAGATCTAAAATTGGACGCAAACCCCCGTCCTTTTTGGGAACTATAAAGTACCGGCTGTAGAACCCCGACTCCCTTTCTGGCGGAGGAACACGTTCTATGGCCTCCTTTACCAACAGGGAGTGTACTTCCTGTTCCATAACCCGAGCCCGCTCTGGGACCACTGCAGTCCAGACCACCCCATTGAACCTTGGTGGGCTTTGCAGTCTGTACCCCTTTTCTACAGTCCGCAGGACCCATGGTGACACATTCGACAGGCTTTGCCATGCCTGGAGATAATCTACTAAGGGAATTAGACAATCTACTAAATTCTTAGGACCAGCCCCTTTAGACTTGGAGCGGCGAGGGATGAACTGCTGGAACGCAGCAGACTTCCTCTCTGCCTCCTGAAACCTGTCGCTGACCGAGTTGACAGCGTCGCCGAACAGGCCAGAAGGCAAAAGAGGAGCATCAAGGAGGACAGCTTTATCCTTCTCCCTGATGCCCGACAGATTTAACCACAGATGCCTCTCCGTGGCCACCATAGCCGACATGGAGCGGCCCACAGCGCGGGGCGTCTCCTTGGTGACACGGAGAGACAAATCTGTCGCTCTGCGGAGCTCAGCCACATCCTCAGGTGTGGGTCCCTCGCCCTCATCCAAGTCTTTTAGAAGGTTGGCCTGGTATGCCTGCAATAAAGCCATGGTATGCAGACATGCACCAGCCCGACCTGCCGCCATATATGCCCTGCCCACCATCGCCGATGTATCTCTACATGGCTTGGTGGGCAGCACCAGGGTTTTTAGGGAGGACGGCGCATCAGGAGAGAGGTAGCTGGCCAAAGCCTCCTCCACACGCGGCATCCTCCCATAGCCAGTGTGGTCTATTCCACGATTTGCACAACTCATTGTGCAAATCAGGAAAAAATGGTAAACCCCGGTGTTGAGGTTGAGACCTGTGCTGCAGGAAGCGCTCATCAAGCTTGCTTTTTAATACTGTCACTTCCTGCACTTGTGATGGCCAGCTGATGTTAAGTCACAACCTCTATGAGCTTCTCATAAGCGGGCACGTGAGGTGACGAGTGAACCTCCACGTCACCCACCTCGATGCTGAGCACATGGAAAACGCCAAGGCTGTTGCCACTTCCAGCGCCCTGCATAAACCTCTCAGACCCCTGACTCCTAGTGGAGTGGGCTCTCAACCCGAGCAGGCAAGGCATGCCTTTGGTATGGTACACCAAGGCGATGGCATCCACTATCCATTGGGCCTTCCTATGCTTGGAGACAGCCTTTCCCTTCTGCTGGCCTCCGTAATAGATGAAGAGCTGTTCTGAGGTCCTGAAGCTTTGCGTTCTGTCCACATATAACCGCAGAGCGCGGGCGGGACAGAGAAAAGCCACGGCTGGATCTGCCTCTTCCGAGGGCAGCGCTTGCAGGTTAACCCCATGGTCGGCTCCGAAGTGAATGACAAATGTGCGTTGCATCCACTTCCGTATTTATACCCGCGTTGCAGGACAGAGAGCGAGATGCAAATCTCGCACGCCAATGGCTATTGGCCCATTCTGTATACACTTGAAGTTGATAGGGCTCCCAGAAGTGATCCCAATATGTCGGTGACGTTGACATAACGGGGAAGTTTGGTTTTACTTTGAGACTGAGTCCAGGCTATTAAAATGTTAGTTCACCCAAAAATGAAAAACTATGTCATCATTTACTCACCCTCATGTCGTTCCTAACCCATAATACCTTTGTTCATCTTCGGAACCCAATGAAGATATTTTAAACAAAATCTGAGATCGTATAACTAATCCATATTGATTGGGCGGTTTAAGCCAAATTTTCCGAAGAGGCATAAATGCTTTATACACTGAACAGATCACTCACACATCAGTTATGGTAAACGGAAGCTCAGGCATGCTTGCTTTGACATGCAAGAACCAATAACGGTTGGTCTCGCACTTCAGTCGGTTGAGGTTGACATAAACCGGTCAGTGTTTAAAAGTGTTCAGTTCTTTATTTACCCTTATGAGGAGTTATGAGGTTTTACTGACAGTTTGAGGATACAATGGAGATACGATGTTTAGACAAAATCTCTTTTTAATACTTTTCATTGGTTAAATATGTGCAAAACCCACAGACAGACATAAAGGGTGACCAATAGTAATGAAAAAAAGACAAACTATAGAGATGTGTTTCTGCCTGACAGCAACTGTATGCATGTATTTTCTTATTTTTATTAATTTTTTTTTTTTTTTTTTTTAATTCTCAAACATTGGTGCTCCAACATGCTAAAGCTTAGCTGTTCATAACTCACATGCACTATTTTTGAAATGTCAGTGAACTGGCCAGCAGAACAGGGTATGTTAATGTGCCTGGTTGGAGGCCACTCAGTGTAACTCTGAGTACCCTCATTTATTGCAGGTGTTAACTCATGCTGGTTTACATGCTGTGCTGCATACTAAGTTCATATGGCGTGCATAACGATCATAGTTCTTTCTTTAGCTTATGGGTCAGAATAACCCCATTTTGTTCATTCTTTTCAAAGTTTTTTTTTTTTTTCATTATCATTCTGAGTTGTACTTTTCAGTCAGTGTTAACTGTCACAGTCAAATTATCGAATTTAGAATATACTGATTCAGTTGATTCAGACTGTATGTCTTTTACAGATCTCCTTTACCATATTTTAATAGGACTCAAATCAAATTATAACCTAAAAAAGAAATGTTTATATTGTTTACTTTTTTATTTTATTTTATTTTTATTTTTTTTAGGAGACAATAAGTACCATAATTTCAGGTCAAGGTTATTATTATTAACTAAAATGAAACTAAAAAGTAAAAAAATAAATACAAATAAAATAATGTTGAAATAATACAAAATATAATTATTACATGAGAAACTGCAATAAGTTTAAGTTCAAGCCATACAATTATTAACTAGAAATAAATAAAAACGTATTGTAAATCTAAAATAAAAAAATTAAACCTAAATAGTAAGAATGGATGAATTAATTAATAAATACATAAATAAATAAATGTCAATATTACTAAACATTAAAACGAATATATATAATATATATTGTCCAACATTTAATGGTGGGACCATTGTAGGCGTGAACCTTTATGTTGAAGTGTTTTTCTGTTCCCATTGTTTAACTATTCCTTTGTCTATTCTCTCATTGTTCCGAAATCTATCCCTGTTCTACACTTGAATGATGACTGAAACTTTGTATGGCACTTCTCATGTCAATTGCCTTCTTAAGATTAATCGCTTGTTATATTCTTCAGCTTTATCAGTCGCTTTGGATTAAAACGTCTGCTGAATGAATAAATGTAAATGTCTATGGGTTTCATGTTGGCCCTATACTGGGGCTTAGAACCCATGGACAAACCCATTAAGGATTCTGATAGAGCCAACATGGAGCCCATGAACAAAACCCATGTAGGACCCATACCTCAAGCCCATAGGACACATACCCACCATGAAATGTTAGCTGAGTAAATATTTTCTTTAAAAAAAAATCTTTAAAATTTCTTTAAAAAACAACTTGGAATACTCTGGAATTATTGTGCAGTGTTATAAATTGCAACACCTGACCAGGTCTGTAAATATTCATATTATATAATACTAAATTTTGAAGAGATTTATTTTGTGAAGAAACTGGTTTAAACTTTATTTCAAAGATCTGATGTTGAAAAATATTTATTTGTTTGTTACAAGACCCAAGAGTGATGCTCTCCAGCTAAACTCAAGTGTCATACCACATCCATTCAACACAGATCATTAATTAAACCATCCAGTTAAGGCTGCTGCGCACTGCACTTACCGTGTTGCAGAGAAGTCATGCAATATTCATGAACCACATGTAAATCTGACACTAGACTACTGGCAAGGGAAAGAAAAGCTAAGTACAATCAAACATAGAGATTCTGGCAGCCATGACACACACACAACATTGATCTGAACGGAGAGGACAGCAACTGATTGGGGACCATAAGAATAAGTTGAGACCATTACAGGTAATATGGTGAGTGAGATGTGCATGACCTATCTGCTCTTTTAATTATGCTGAACTCCAATTTCAGACTCCCCACCCCCCACCAGTTTCAGTTTAGTCTAATGTTCAGTGTTGCATGCATCATTGCCTATGCAACTTAACATACTTATTCAGCCAAGCAGAAAAGACACGTTCAAAGAAACGTTCATTTGAGGTAAGGCTGAGTAACTAACGAGACTGTAACAAAGTGAAAATGAATTGTTTTGGTGGAAAGTGAGGTGGAAAAAGTCTGTTTGCAATTCAAAGTAGACATTTTAATGAAATCCTTGCAGCAGTGAGTTTCAGTTAGCACTTAGCATGGCTATTTCAATACATCACTCTTCTGAAGGGATAGAAACAGTGAGTCACTCTTATGCTGGAAGTTGCTTCTCGGTGTTCCAAGTAATTGAAACCCTTAAAACTTGAGGAGGAAAGCTTTGATCTTTCCAATAACAAGGGCAGCCATATTGCTGATGAATAAGGCACTTCCAGGTGAATATGTAAAGTGAGAAGCAGCTGGGAATTGCCACTGAATGACTCAATTGATAGTTAAACGATTCATCATGCATTAAATATGATTGGGGACCTCCTGAATCATGATCGCCATGAGTGTGGCTTCAGAGAGAGACCTAGTTTGGAACTTCATTCCATTAGAATTAATGTGCACTCATAACCACAGCACGACTCAAAGCCAGAAATCGGCATCCAGTCCCTCTCTGGATTTAATGGGAGATTTATGTCATCCGTAACTAATTTTGTCTGTTTTATATCAGGCTCTACAAATTCCCAACTAGACAAGCTTTGCCACATGCACTAGCAAAAAAAAAAAAAGGGAAATCACCAGTGAGATCTCCTGAATATCTCAGTGCCTTCTCCTTGACGGCTATGAGATTAAAAGGGGAAAAAATGCAGACTTTTTTTTTTCTTCAGGTTTCCTTCAAAGAAACCTCACATGATGTCTCTTTCAGAGATTCAGAAGAGATCTCAATAGTACCTGTGTCCAAATGTGCCTGACTCGCTACAATAGTTCAATACATGTTTTTATAAAACAGTATAGGTGAAAAATATCCGGATGAAGCGCATCCAATTGGTACTTTCCCATCCCATAAGGCAAGTAGTTTGATTTGTGAATGGTGGGCAATAGCATCCTCCAAATATTTTGGAGATTTTGGATGCAGCAAATGTGTCAAATTCAGATAAGATTTGCCAAGACGCCAAAGTCTGGAATCAAGTCCAAATTATTTGAGCTATGCCTATTGTAATAATTTTAGCTATATAGTATATACTCTTACACCGTGTCTACATTGTTGTCATGTTGCAGCAGCTAATCAAGATCTTAGGCATACTAGAAACTTCCAGGCAGGTGTGTTGAGGCAAGTTGAATCTAAACTCTGCAGGGCAGTGGCTCTCCTGGAGCAGGTTTGGACACCATTGTCTTATGAACTGGTTAGTGGAGGAGGATATCTAATGCTATTAGATATTTAGATATTTTATTTTTATTTTTAAATTTAGCTTGCTGTAGATCTGGAGATATTTTCCATGGTGGCTTTTTCCGGATCTGAATGGGCCGAATGGGTACTGCACATGCGCTGAAGTTTTGTTCAGAATACATGTAATGCACATGTAAACAAATATGTGAATTGGATTACAACATTTAGTTCCAGATTTACTAATAGCTTGCACTAGTGCAAACCCTCTTTTTGCATTAAAAAATCTACTGTCAGGATTTGCTAAAGACACGCAGTCAGGCCCAGTTAGGCTAAGCACCCTCAAACGCAAGCAAAAGCACCCTCAGTCAGTAGGGCGAAACAGATTTGGCAGATTGGAGAGCGTAATGCATCTATTAGTCTACAACGTGTTTTTGCAGCGATGAGTAATGTAGCCAATCACAGATATAACGTTAGTTGTGATCTCTCGAACGCGATGTCTAATCAGGTGTTTAAGTTAGTCCGAATCTCACCGCTCAAAAGCCAGAGTTTTTATTCAGTGCTGCGTTAATGCAGGCTCGCGAAACCTCTCATTAACAAAGTGTTATTGTGCATTGTTGACAAATGTATTTTTATATCGGAACTTGTGAGATCGCGATGAACTGACAAAGCAACAGCATTTTAGTGAGCGATCTTGGTTCGCTTTCGAGGCTACAGTAAAATTTATTGAATAAAACTATTGATTTTCTGCTAAGAGGACCGATGGCCAATTGCATGCTGCAAAGTTTCAGAAGTGGCATATATATAACGTTAGATGCTGGATTCACTCTGCACGAGACAAAAATATCCTCCTGAGACCCAGAATTGATGTTTTGCCTAGATTTTAGCTAATTTCTCTGACAACATACATAGTTTTAAGTCTGGATATTCTTATAAATATTCCCATTTATTACTCCCATTATTACATGTCTTTCGCCATTACATATTGTCCCCAAAAAAAACATTAATATGCAAATTAAATACAGTGTACATTGCACTGAAAACACATATGGCCATGTTTAAACGCATATTGCATGAAGTAAAATGGTATATCAGATTATTCTGTTATATCTTCCATTACATAGTTGAGAATCATTTTTATACAAAGTTTGGATAAAAAATTACCATGTCTTTTAATTTTCTCAATAAATGGGTTCTGGTGTCCTCTACAGAGAATATAGCAATAGCATATAACATATATAGGCAAAAACAATGTTTTTTTTGTTATGCTTTTTATTTTATCTATTTATTTATTTATTTGAAAAATGTCAATTTGTTTTTTTTTATGCTCCAAACAATGTAATGACCTAAGAAAAATCTAAATTCACAAAACTTTTTTCTGCTTCTCAGGAAGTAAAATATTTTGAAAATTCCACTTATTGGTAAAAGTGGTGACTTGTAAATAATCTTACATTTCTCACTGTACATGCTATGGTGGAGCTGTTGCTTAGCCTACATCTGCACTTTATTAGAGCACCCTCAGTGATTTCAGAAGCACCCTCAGTGATTTCAGAAGCACCCTTAGTGATTTCAGAAGCACCCTCAATGATTTCAGAAGCATCCTCAGTGATTTCAGAAGCACCCTCAGTGATTTGATTCTGTAACCGGGCATGCACGCAGTGAGAAATTAGTGATGAAAATGCATGGACACAGTTTCTCTTTCAGATGCAATATTTATGGGAGGAAAGTATTTAAATGAATCATGCAACATGATTTACTAAGGTTTGTGCTAGTCAATTTACTGGTATTTGCATATTTTTTTAACTCCCAAAAAAGCATGTCTTAGGGTACATGACCATGTTGTACACGACAATCCTGTACAAAAAGCGTAAAAGTTATTCCTTAGCGTTTTTCGCGTACAGACTACAGACAACAATGTTGTCAAAATGATCCCATTTCACTCGGATTCACAAAAACGATTAAAATGCTTTATTATGGTGCTAGGCCGGTAGACTGAACACGTTATACGTATGCGCATGCCGTCACCGTTTTCACAAATTTAGGAATTTGTAGTTTACATGGAGACGATACCGGTATTGTTTCCAAAAATGTTCACTTTGAAGGGAACTTGCACTGCATCGAATTGACGCTGTGGGAACGCTCTGCGTGATGAAACGTGTGAAATCAGTCCAATGGTGAGATGAGACGTCATTCGTGGTGACTTCACGAACCAGGAAACTATAAAGCCAGCCCAAAACAGTGCAGTGCTAGCGTCTGTGCCTTCAGCAGGAAGCACGCACTGCGGTTCTTTCCTCATTGGGTGGGGCATCGATGCTGAAGAGATTGGGGACTCGCCATCTCACTCTCCAGCATATGAGGAACTGGTAGAGGTTGTGTCTCGCTCAGTGGCCAAATTAAACATTGACTGGCCAGCGGAGAGGCAGGATCTTTGTCCAAAAAGCAAGTTGGATGAACGTTTCCTGCCCTCACAGGCACAACCTCTGCGTCGGGTTCTGCCGTTTTTTCCTGATCTCCATACTGAGGTATCGAGATCATGGAAGAAACCGGTCTCTTATAGGGTTCATAGTGCAAGCAAAACACGCTATTCATCCATAGTTGGCAGTAAAGAACATGGTTATGGGGAGATGCTTATGGTGGATGTCTCCCCTCAGTCTGCATTGTCCCTAAAGGCCCTGACGCTGCCCACCAAGCCGGTTAGAACCACTTCAGCTTTGGTGGGCAAAAGCTACGCAGCGTCTGGTCAGGCGGCAGCATGTCTACCAGGCGGATGTGTTAGGCGACCTTAATGAATGAGGGGAATTGGCCTGGACGCAGTAGCAGAGCTGTGTCAGGCCACAGATCTTTCTCTCCACGAAAAGGCACTTATGGTTGAATCTGAGTGCCATTAAGGAGAAAGCTAGCATCCCCCTGGCCTCTTTGGCGACGCTGTTAACTCAGTCGTCGAGCGGTTCCAGGAGGCCAGTAAATAAGCGATGGCATTCCAGAAGTTCCTCCACCATCGTCCTCAAGGGTCTGGGGCTGCTGAGGGGGAGCAGCCCAGAGATCAAAAAACAGTTCCTCTTACCAGGCGGTACCAAAGTTGAGTGACGCCACCCGTGCTCCTACCCAGAAAGAAGGGGGACCGGGGAAGCACTCTCAACCGCAGCCTTCGAGGGGTAAGCCCGATCTGAAGACCGTCCTTATCACCAAGAAGGCTGTGGGAAAAAGGTCCTGACGCTCAAAGTGTCAGGCCTATGAGGGTTGTCTTCTCCGAAGGGAAAGCAATGTTAGTAGATAGCATGTTATGTTGCAAGACACTCCTTTAACAAGATCAAATAAAGTTGACAAAAAAAATGGTTTTATAAAAAGGTAAACATTTCAGTCTTTGAATAATTTTTATGCAAAGGATGTCAAAATGATACTGTCATTTTATCTGCTCCATAAACAAGGCTTTAGAATGCTTAGCTTATTTTCCATCTGTCTTTTAAAATAAAAAATTCTGAACAATAAAAGCAGACAGACTGAATGAAATCTCTGTCAGTAGGTGGAGCATATCGAACAGCAGAAATTTTTCCACGGTAACCTCTGTAAACAGCAGCGCTTATAACCACTGCTTTATTAGGCATTACACAGAGGGAAGATGAAAAGCAAATGCCATCGAAACTTTTCTAAAGACATTTATTTGGTTCCCCCTTAGAGATACAATCAAATAATTCATTCATTCATACATTCTTTCAAATTATTTCTCCCAGCAATCTGCCTTCCGTCATGTTTTCATACAGAACGAAACCTACACTGCAAGCAGAGACCTTGTGATGTTGGCTGTTTTTCCTATATTGTAATTACATTTTCACATGTTCATAAATAAAAAATAATAACTTCATATGTCAAACCTGATTTGCATTGGAGGGGGTGGGACACCAGTCTATAATAGCTCACTCTGATTAGATGAAAAGTATGTCTTGGCGAGCTTCCTTCAATCAGGCCGTTCTGCCAACCCTGCCACCTCGTGTGCTTCAGGACACAGTGGCCTCCAGCGAGCATATACCTCAGTGTCCGCCCGGAAACGTAGCGGCACTGGGATGCTTGCTACCTCTGAGGAGGGTTTTAGAGCGGTCAGTTTGATTATTCCCTGCCAGTGTGCCGCTTCAGGGCATCACATTGGTGGCTCGAAAAACACCAGAGGCCAGCCTCAAGAGTACATTTTTTTGGCAGCGTGGAAGCTACTGCCAAACATATCTCAGTGGGTCCTGTGTATAGTCAAAAACGGTTACACTATTCAGTTCAGGCCTTGCCCACCTAGATTTACAGTGGTGGGCCACAGTGGTGGGCCCCGAGCAGGCTCTGGTTATGGAACAAGAGGTAAAAACTCTGTTAGGGAAGGGAGCCATAGAACGTGTACTTCCTCCCAAAAAAGAAGCCGGTTTCCATTAAGGAGAAAGCTAGCATCCCCCTGGCCTCTTTGGCGACGCTGTTAACTCAGTCGTCAAACGGTTCCAGGAGGCCAGTAAATAAGCGGTGGCATTCCAGAAGTTCCTCCACCGTCGTCCTCAAGGGTCTGGGTCTGCTGAGAGGGAGCAGCCCAGAGATCAAAAAACAGTTCCTCTACAGCGGTGGGCCACAGTGGTGGGCCCCGAGCAGGCTCTGGTTATGGAACAAGAGGTAAAAACTCTGTTAGGGAAGGGAGCCATAGAACGTGTACTTCCTCCCAACAAAGAAGCCGGTTTCTACAGCCGGTATTTTATCGTTCCAAAGAATGGGGGGTTGCGTCCCATTTTGGACCTGCGGGTTCTGAACAAGTCAGTAATGTAAGTTCAAAATGCTAACCTTGAGACAAATTGTGCCATAGATCAGATCCGAGGACTGGTTTTTGAAAATAGATCTCAAGGACACGTACTTCCACGTTTCCATCCTTCCACAACACAGGAAGTTCCTGAGGTTTTCTTTCCGGGGCGAAGAATACCAGTATCAGGTTCTTCCATTCGGCCTAACTTTATCACCTTGCACTTGCCCTGTGTCTGCAGGGCATCCGAATTCTGAACTACATCGACGATTGGTTGATTTTAGCTCCGTCGCATCAGTTGGCAGTTCAGCATCAATATGTTGTTCTCGCACACATGGGAAAGTTGGGATTGAGGTTGAACGCCAAAAGGTGCTATCTCCAGTTCAGAGGACGCCTTTTTTAGGCGTAGTGTGGGATTCGACCACAATGCAAGCACGCTTGTCACCTGCACGCATAGAATCAATCCTATCAACAGTAAACCAGGTGAAGGTAGGCCAGTCACTCACTGTCAAACAGTTTCAGAAACTGTTGGGTCTTATGGAAGCAGCATCTAATGTGATACCTTTTGGCCTGTTGTACATGAGACCCCTTCAGTGGTGGCTCAGGGCCAGGAGGTTTTCCCCGAGGGGCAATCTTTTTTGCATGATCAAGGTCACGCGGCGATGCTTACGTGCCTTGGTTATGTGGAAGAAACCCTGGTTCCTATCCCAAGGTCCCGTGGTGGGAGCTCTTTGTCATCGCAAAATGCTAACGACAGATGCTTCCCTCACGGAATGGGGGGTGATTCTAGGTTGCTCGACTCAAGGTCTGTGGGGGGGGACAACATCTTTCCTGGCACATCAACTGTCTGGAAATAATGACTTTCTTGCTCTCAAGAATTTCCTCCCAGACATCAGGGGCCACCATGTGCTCGTCCTGTCCGACAACACAGCGGTGGTCACCTATTTAAATCATCAGGGGGGTTTGAGGTCACGTCCACTCTGCAAACTGGCGCATCAAATCCTCCTGTGGTCCTAGGGGAAGTTGCTTTCCCTCAGGGTAGCGTATATCCCTGGGTGCCAAAATCAGGGAGCAGACTTACTGTTGAGACAGGGGCTGAGACCCGGGGAATGGAAGCTCCACACCGTGGTGGTGGAGCAGGTATGGAAGAGGTTCAGCTATATTACAGCGAAAATGGTACTCACCAAGGAAAAGATAAGTGAAAGAGGAAAATAAAATAAAGTTTTCTCGTGATTTGGCCTTATATCCAGATAGTTTTCGTCATCTTTCATGTGTATTTCTAACTTTTCCCGTTAGTCTCGTTCTCTCTCTCCATCTGCTTCTATCACCCTTAAAGCGTTACTTTTGAGGATATTTTTCAATAAAATAATCTATTTTTAGATTATTTAAATTCTCTTTTGAGAGCTATGAAAACACGGATGCACTGTCTCGCGTCAATCTGCGTCTTTTTTTCTTCTTCGTTACACTCTCTGCTGCTCTCGTTCTGTTTCTTCGCGCTCTCCTCCAAACTCACTTCCCGGAGGCGGGACTAACCTCCGCCCTCATCCAATCAAAACTTTCTTTGGCCAATTTCCTTTTCTAGACTTAAATTTATAATATAATATAAATTAACTTAAATCTGCTTTCTTTTGTTATAATACTAAACGGATATTAATAAAAAATAAAATACTTATAATTACTAGTGACCTAGTCAGTGACCTGGGTTACACTATTTCTCTTGCTTATGAGTCGGCAGGATTGCCTACCCCCATGGCAGTCCAGGAGTCCGTTCTTCGTACCTCGCTTAATACATCTGAGATGATTTGACAGATCCCAGATCTTTTAATTGTGATAACTGACCTCTGGCTAATTTGGTTCTTCAAACGCTGGTGACAAGACAGCAACGTAATGACATCATATAATTAAAAAAGCCACCTGGCAAAAAAACTGACAAATTACACAAAAAACCCCACAAATTTCTGGACCTTTATAAGGAAACAGCCAAACGACCAAACCGACATAATAGATAAATGATAAATGTTTTTTTTTTTTTTTTTAAACATGATTCCCAGTTATTTATATTCACGATTTTATAGTATTTTTACACCCTTTACAATTTTTATTTCAATGTTGAAATTAGCAATTCATTTAATTTTAAGTCAATTTTGAAGCAGATTTGTTACGTGAAGGTATTAAAGTTTCTTAAGGGTCAAGATCAAGTTATCTGCATCTCCTGTACCACATCAAGACACTCCCATAATATCCGTCATCAATCAAATTAATGCACAGCTCAGAGTAACGTTACAGCATGCCCAGTAAAATTATAAAGTAATTATTCCATCACAAATAAATCTCTCAATCAAGTGACTGTGTTTATAGTATTATACACCTTTTACACAACATTATAATATTATTTTTAAATACATTTTTTTATTATTATTAATATTTAAAATTATTATTGCCCCTGGTTCAGTAAGGAACTCTTGTAATAAAGTAGCAGTGGCTGGGACAGATTTTAAGTATCACCTCAAGATGCAATCTAATCCTGTTTACATGAAATAAGCCTGCTCCCAAGCAGATTTAAGTTTACAGACCTGTTGCTATGACAGCAAGTCCAGATTAGCGTCGAAGAACCAAACAATCCAAGATCATGCCAAATGGTCAACAATCAAATCCGGCTAACTGAGTTAGCGACGTACGAAGAACGGACCCCAGGCTCACTCTACAAGGAGTATGGCTGCCTCTAAGGCTCTTGTGTCAGGAGTTTCACTTCACTTCACTTCACTTCATTTCACTTTGTGATGCGGCGGGGTGGTCCTCACCGCACACATTCGTGAGGTTTTACGACCTGAACTTGGGCACTACACCTGGGGCTCGAATGCTCTCGTCCTAGTGTTTCACAATTTACACTGGACAGACACTTGTCATTGGCGGCATGGGTATAGATGTTCCCACAGCATCAATTTGATGCAGTGCGAGTTCCCTTGAAAAGGAACGCCTCGGTTAGACTGTAACCTTGGTTCCCTGAAGAGGGAACGAGATACTGCGTTGCCCCGCCATACTTCCTGCGTGCCAGTTAGCGACTTGCTTCGGCCTATCAGAAGATAGCTCTGCACTGTTTTGAGCTGGCTTTATAGTTTCCTGGTTCATGACGTCACTGCAAGTGATGTCTCATCATCTTACCATTGGACTGATTTCACAAGTGCTTCATGACGCAATCACACAGAGCATTCCCACAGTCTCAATTCGACGCAGTGTCTTGTTCCCTCTTCAGGGAACCAAGGTTACAGTCGTAACCGAGGCGTTTTCACAGCCCGATCTCATGAAAGAGTGTTTTTGCGTGCACGATACGGACTTTATGGACCCACCCACTCACACCACTATCCAAGGGGTTTAGAGTGTGTAGCATATGCAGGCAAAAACTCATCTTTGCGTATAAATTGCACGATAAATGAGATCATGAGATCGTGTTGGTTTTCAGACTATAGACAACAACTTTGACAACAGTGTCAAAAGTATCTCTGTTCACACGGATCCACGAAAACTATTAAAAATGCTGTATTATGCTGCCAGGCCAGTAGATGGTGATGTCACTTTGTAAAGAAACACTACCTGCCTGTAGACTGATGCACATGCCGTCACCGTTTTCACAAAGTAGTTTACATGTAGACGATAACGTTATCGTTTCCAAAAATGTGCACTTTGAAACCTGTTATCAAAAGTTTATGTTTTTAGGCCCCCAAAATGCCGTTTTTGTGTAAATGAATGGCCAAAATGTATAAAAAGTTGAAAACGGTGTTGTGTAAACGGCCCCTCAATCTATTTTGGACACGTGTTGTGAGTAGATCACATACACCTGATTATCATCATCTCTGCTTGTTTGCTACCCTACGCAAATTTGCACTGCTCCTGATAGACTGCATTGGTCATTATGAAAATGATCTGGCTGTGTCATATGTACATCGTCAGTAAATCACATGAAAAACGTTCCTCTTCCATATGTGGTTTTATTGGATTGTGGTCTCACACTAATTTTCCCTGTTTAACAAATCTGGCTCTTAGGGTTCAGATAAACAGAACTTTCCGATTTCTAAATCGGATTAGATTCATTCTGATTAAGGAATTTCATTGCATGTAAATCTAGTTTTTATAGTGGGTTCCCTTTTGTTTTGTCGCATTGTTGTGTCACTTGCATACTGTGTAGACATGGTGTTATTGAATGTCAACAATTGTCTAATTTCGATTTATTTCTCATAAGGAATTTAAAGAGCAGCTTCTGGGACAAAGTTGATGAAATGCAACTGAAAACTCTGGAGAATTTGTGATTTTTGGTGCCACAATTGCATTTATAGATGAATAAGATAACGTAACGTAAAAAAGAACACCTCAAGCAGACCTCTGATCTCATTCTCTGAACAAAGAGAGAAAGGGAGAAGTGCAGATGCGGAAGTGAAGCGTGTAATGAAAGTGCCCAAAGCAGCTTTCGGCTCCGGAGGGACTCTACGTGGGTGCCTCGCTGGATGGCGAATGGCTCAATTTAAGAGGGTTAATTATGAGGTGCCACCAGAAGACTCAGAAGACTAATCGCAAAACGTTTGCACAAGCACGTACTTTAGAATTCTGCTTCATAGAATCGTTAGAATCATATGAGGTAGTGAATGGATAATTACGATTACACCGCCCTCCTTAGAGTCACGTCTTTAGGCATGTCTTGCTGCATTTCCACCGCTTTGCCTCATGGGCAAAGAAAAACAACAGACAAGCCTGCTGAACCGAAGGAACATTTTTGGATCGTATTATTATTATTCCTTGGGTAAACAGTGCAAAACTGCTCCAGAGCTCATGAGCTAAATATAATTATCACTGATTAAACTGGTTAGCCACCAGCTGCTGTGAGAAAAATAAGAGAGGGAAAGGAGTGTTTCTTTCCACCTTATTAGCATTCGTGTGCATTTCTCATGCTAACTGTGTCAGACATGGGTTCTGCCAAGGATCAAGGCTTTTAGAGCTTTGCTTCTATTAGCTATTGTACTCTCTTGGGGCCAGTGTGTGTAGCGTATTTCACAAATTATGAATGGGCATTCAAAACTCAACCACTTCCACCATAAATCATTATTCATAAAGTGTCAGCTAGGAAACTGCGATTTAAAAAAAAAAAAAAAAAAAAAAACATTGTGACTTTTCATGCTTGCCTACTGTTGGCCAAAACCAATGGAGGCTGGCGGCCATCCAAATAGCAGAGGAAAGCACCTATTGACAAGGAACGAACTCCCACTGTTGCTCACTTCCTGTGCTTATAATGCCCACAGAAGTCCTCGCCCCCAATCTCCAGGGGCGCTTGAACAGCCAAAGAGGAACTTACCAGCTTTGAATTCAAAAGGAGATGTGTGGACCTGTATGGCTTGCCAAGGGGTTTTGAATAGATCCTTACACATCTAAAGTAGACCCCAGGTCAGATACTTAGTGAGTTTGGAGGCAGAAGAGTGAATTGGGACCAGATCCAGTCAGGCGGGAGATAATAAAAAGGAATATGGGCATCACAGTATGGAGAGCTTTGTAAATGGTACCATCTGTCGGAGCACATTGTAAACGTGCTGTGAAGGTGCCAAACGCAGGCAGGTGAATATCTCCTGTCCTTCCTGCTGCTGTCATATGTGCTGAAAAAAGCCCTATGCTAATTAGGGCGAGAGCTGTAGACTCATAGGAATTTTTTAATGAATGAACAAGGTCTCCGTGGACTGTTCAAGGTCAAGTGTGCAGGGCATATTCTGAGCGATGATGAGGTTATATAATTGCTCAGCCGTAATGTCTGTGCAGTTAGGCTATTGAAAATCCACTCTTAGACTGTATTCCACGTCTGTATAACTAAATACTGCAACATCCAACTTTAAGTATCCTGAATGGCAATTTAGAAACTGGTCTTAAAAAGAGATATAGAGAGAGTATCCACAATATTCAATCACAATGAGGTACAAAGTTGCTTTTTCAAGTTACTTTAATTTCATTTACACATTTAAAAGTGCAAATTGATGTTTGTGTTTATGTATCATATTTCAATGTAATAGTTTTACATTTGCATGGGGCAAAACAAAATAAATTAAAAACATCAACTTTAACAAAAACTGAATTCTCTGCTTTTGAACATAAATTTGAAGGCTTGTCTTTGAATCAGTATAGCTAAACGTTACAATGTGTGACTACACATTACGGAAAATTTAAAGGCATGATGAAACAGAAGTATTGTCAGAACATAATATGTGTCTATTGCACTCAGAAGTTGAAGCAGGTGAAAGTGAATTTGCAGAAATGAGGTTTAAGCACACAAAATGATTGGAGAAGCCATGCATACAACACCCAAGGCAAGTCTGTCATTTTCACTGGAAGACTGAGTTTTGATGACATTTTGATTAAAGGTCATAAATTGAGAAATCAGCATTTCCTTGAAGGCGCCATTGTACTGTAAAAACATACCGTTTCAGAACTCAAAACTTCCTTGTTAGTCCAAAAACAACTTTTATTGAATCCAAGCTCAGAAACAACTTGTTTGGATTTTTGTCACATTATGACATAATAGTGTTACGATAGACAAAATCAACGCCTACTTCTACATCATTGCATTTTTGGCCCCGCCCACTGCCACATTAGTGAGAAAAGAGCGATACAGGATCATTGGACTAAACGAACGAACGAACGAATGAGGCATTTATATAGCGCTTTCATATATACTACTGTACACCCAAAGCGCTTTACACTCATGTCTGGGGTCTCTCCTCAACCACCACCAGTGTGCAGCATCCATTTGGATGATGCGACGGCAGCCACAGTACAACGGCGCCAGTGCACTCACCACACACCAGCAATAGGTGGAGAGGAGAGAGGGTGATAGAGCCATGATTGGTAAGGGCCAATGGAGGGAATTTGGCCAGGAC
This sequence comes from Rhinogobio ventralis, assembly GCA_039654625.1. Lineage (NCBI taxonomy): Eukaryota > Metazoa > Chordata > Actinopteri > Cypriniformes > Gobionidae > Rhinogobio > Rhinogobio ventralis. The sequence continues at coordinate 8,140,748 of CM077198.1, forward strand.
ACCGGGGTTACACCCCTACTCTTTTACGAGAAGTGCCATGGGATTTTTAATGACCACAGAGAGTCAGGACCTCATGAGATATAACATTAACTTTAAAAGAATCCTAATGCTGGGAAAGTGGCTATTTATTTTCAAATATTTGATTTTCTCAGTAGAGCATTATTTGTTTGTTCTTTGCATTTCACTGTGGATTCTTTGGTAAATCAGTCGCAATTTTGGCACAGGCTTTGCAAACAGACTTTTACTGCAAGATATGGACCCGAGAGCAATGCCACAACATACTTTAATGCCTGATCTGTGACCAGTGATTTCTGCTATGTAATGATTCATGTACAGTCAGATATTATTTGTCTCAAAATCGTTTATTGCTGTTTATGCATCAGTAAATCAAGCCAGTGACTAAACAATCAACTTCACATTGTTTCTCTTAGTAGCATGAAAATAATCTGTTATTTAAATTCAATTATATACAGACAGCTATCAAAGAACACTACCTTTATAATCGCTGGATATGTCAATCAAACAGTGCAAGTTTATCAGTGACATCAGGCTTGAACTGTTAGTTGTGATGAAAGCATTTGTGAGAGTACAGAAATTGAGCTGCAATGAGGAGATAATTCATGTGTTCAACAGACTCAGTGATTGGCTACAATGCTCATACTTGCAACCTTTCATGCGACGGGAGTAGATATAAATATAATGCTATAATCAATATAATCATTTTTCACCATTAGTTAATCTCGGCAGCTGTAATAGTAAAAACCACATGTAATACTTATTTCATATGCAAGATGTTAGCCAATCACAGCAGTGGGCGTTTACACTGAAGTCTCACAGCAGACACGCCCCTTTGCTTGCTACATTCTGCATTAATGTGATAGGCGGACACTAAGACCTGGGAGAGAATTGTGTGAGGCATGACCGGAAAGGGTGCTAGGATTAATAATTGTCACTCAAAATAGACCAGGTGAAAGAACTATTTTAAAGGGAGGTAAACAATCAGAAGAGTAGAATGTGAATGGAAGCTGGGCTCTTTGATTGTTCAGGAGCAGGCGGATAATGATTTTAGCAGTGGAAAACCACTAAAATAAGCTAGAAGGCGAATTGGTAACACTTTAGAATACTGATCTGTCATTAACGAATAACTACACAGGAACCAATGAGTAATGCACTATTAACATTCTAGCATCTACTATTAAATAACAATAAACTCTAATTAACAAATAAGTAAGTAATTATTCTTATTGGAATGTGGTAGTTCACTATTAGCTAATCAATAACTACATTTTACAATCCAAAACCTTGCAAAAACATCAAAAGCTAACAATGACTTCAGTCATTACTAGAGTGTTATCATGTTTTTACTTTAGAATACTGATCAAAATAATTAGTAATTTCTTCTGAAGGATTTGGTAATACTTGAGTCAATACTAATGGGTTACTATGACCTTCACTTTAGAATTAATTATACATTATGCATTATTCACATTTATTATGAACCTGCATATAGTCCTCTGTGAGGTATGAAAAAAAAAGTTATTGATTAGCTAATAGTGAACTACCACATTCAACTAAGCACTATTACTTACTAATTTATTAATCAACATTTATTGTTATTTAATAGTAGTTACTAGAGTGTTAATAGTGCATTACTCACTTGTTGCTGTGTAGTTATTCATTAATGATGAATCATTATTCTAGAGTGTTACCTAGTTGTTTAACTCGCTGTTAATAGTGTTTTTAGTGTGCTTAGCATTTGTCGAGTCCCTCTTTTCATATGTGTATTGGGAGGTAATGACATATAGCATGAATGGTGACTGCTGAGTGGTTTGTTTAAATGTTTTGTGTTTATTTCTTTTTAGGTTTTCCCAGGCGGTTGCACTCGAGGGCACGTGTGGTGTTTTTGTGGATGTAGTGGTTTGGTGTGAGGGTTTTCACATAGTTGGTAAATGCTGTGGTGAATTAATTATTGGTTTGAAGAATTAGTAACTATTCACTCCACTTGCACCTCAGTGTACTGCCTGGCTTGTTTTATTTTGTTCTTTTGTGTTTTAACATGTCCATACTGTATATTTTCTGTGTATCTTGGTGTTCTAAATAAAACTGCTGTGTAAAAGCTTTTGTACCAAAATCATCTTGACTGCTGGTTCATTCTATACATGATATACCTGTGAGCTGTGTGAGGAAAGGTTACATTAAGAAGTCAAGTCAAGTCAAGTCAACTTTATTTATATAGCGCTTTTTACAATGCAGATCGTTTCAAAGCAGCTTCACAGTGTTAAACAGGAAAATAATGAACAGAATTTGATTCGACTGCACAGCCGCTCTGGAGAAAACGGTGATGTCATCAGCTCATTTCAATTATCATATATATTCAAGTAATGTAGTTGATATAATTTAGTTTAGTAATTAAATTTATTTGGATATTTATTTGAAAATTTTGTGTCCCCAACTGAGCAAGCCAGAGGCGACAGTGGCAAGGAACCAAAACTCCATCAGGTGTCCTAATGGAGAAAAATAAACCTTGGGAGAAACCAGGCTCAGTCGGGGTGCCAGTTCTCCTCTGGCCAATTAACAATTAAAACAATTATTAAATAGGAATATTCGAAATATCGGAGTCATCACGCCGGAGATGGATCCATTGAGGATGCCATGTCGATGAGCAATTTCAGAGGGGAGACTAATTGACACGGTCTCTGCAGACACTTCAGGGATGAGTTGGTAATGTCTGGGCGCTGGTCCACCATCTGATCTGGATACGGCCCGGATCCGGCTGACTGCAGTAAACCTCGGGATAAACAGAGAGACTAACATTAGCGTAGATGCCATTCCTCTTATGATGTAACGAGTACATCAGGTGTTATGGGAAGTGTTCCCGGTTCCGGCTGACCTAGTTAATGCAGCCTAACAATTTTAATAAAATATAAATTAAAATGTTTTATGTGTATGCCATAGTAAAGAGATGCGTTTTTAGTCTAGATTTAAACTGACAGAGTGTGTCTGCTTCCCGAACAATGCTAGGAAGGCTGTTCCAGAGTTTGGGTGCTAAATAGGAAAAGGATCGACCGCCTGCAGTTGATTTTGATATTCTAGGTATTATCAACTGGCCAGAGTTTTGAGACCGCAATAGACGTGATGGAGTATAATGCGTTAAGAGCTCGCTCAAGTACTGGGGAGCTAAACCATTTAGTGATTTGTAAGTAATTAGCAAGATTTTAAAATGTATGCGATGTTTAATAGGGAGCCAGTGCAGTGTTGACAAAACCGGGCTAATATGGTCATACTTCCTGGTTCTAGTAAGAACTCGAGCTGCTGCGTTTTGGACCAGCTGCAGTTTATTTATTAAGCGAGCAGGGCAACCACCCAGTAGAGCATTACAATAATCTAGCCTTGAGGTCATGAATGCATGAACTAACTGTTCAGCATTTTGCATTGAAAGCATATGCCGTAATTTAGATATATTTTTAAGATGGTAGAATGCAGTTTTACAGATGCTAGAAACGTGGCTTTCAAATGAGAGATTGGTATCAAAGAGCACACCCAGGTTCCTAAGTGACGACGAGGACTTGACAGAGCAGCCATCAAGTGTTAGACTATTCTAGGTTACTACATGTGGAGTTTTTTTGTCCAATAATTAAAAATTCAGTTTTTTCTGAATTAAGTTGCAGGAAATTACTAGTCATCCAATTTTTTATATCAGCTATGCATTCCGTTAATCTTGTGAATTGGTAAGTTTCGTCAGGGCGTGAAGAAATATAGAGCTGAGTATCGTCAGCATAACAATGAAAACTAACGCCATGCTTCCTAATAATATCTCCCAGTGGTAGCATGTACAGGGTGAAAAGCAACGGTCCTAGCACTGAGCCCTGCGGTACTCCATACTGAACTTGTGATCGGTGTGAGATCTCTTCATTTACTGCTACAAACTGAAAACGGTCAGATAAGTATGATTTAAACCATGCCAATGCAATTCCACTAATGCCAACATAATTTTCGAGTCTATTCAAAAGAATGTTGTGGTCGATGGTATCAAATGCAGCGCTAAGATCGAGTAACACTAACAGAGAGATACAACCACGATCGGATGATAAGAGTAAATCATTTGTAACTCTAATGAGAGCAGTCTCAGTACTATGATGTGGTCTAAATCCTGACTGGAAAACCTCACAGATACCATTTTTTTCTAAAAAGGAGCATAGTTGTGAGGACACTGCCTTTTCTAGTATTTTTGACAGAAAGGGTAGATTTGAGATTGGCCTGTAATTGACTAATTCTGTAGGGTCAAGTTGCGTTTTTTTAATAAGTGGTTTAATAATAGCCAACTTAAAAGTTTTCGGTACATATCCTAAAGTCAAGGATGAATTAATGATATTAAGAAGAGGATTTATGACCTCTGGAAGCATCTCTTTTAGTAGTTTAGTCGGTATAGGGTCGAGCATACATGTTGTTGATTTAGATGATTTAACGAGTTTAGCCAATTCTTCTTCTCCTATAGCAGTGAATGAATGTAATTTTTCCTCAGTGACACTACAATGCTCTGTCTGATGTGATACAGTAGTAGACGGCTGCATGGTTATAATTTTTTTCCTAATATTATCAATCTTACAAGTAAAGAAGTTCATAAAGTCATTACTGCTGTGCTGTTGGCAGACATCAGAAGTTGAAGCTTTATTTTTGGTTAATTTAGCCACTGTATCGAATAAATACCTAGGGTTGTGTTTGTTTTCTTCTAAGAGAGTCGAGAAATAAGCAGATCTAGCAGTTTTTACGGCCTTTCTGTATGAAATCATGCTCTCTTTCCACGAAATGCGAAAAACTTCCAGTTTTGTTTTCTTCCAGCTGCGCTCCATTTTTCTGGCTGCTGTTTTAAGGGCCCGGGTGTGCTCGTTGTAGCATTTAGAACAAATGCTAAAACCAAATCTGAGGCTACGTCTACATTAATCCGGATACATTTGAAAACAGCTTTTTCGTTTCAAAACACTCTCCGTTCACACTGTTTAAGCATTTTCCAAAAGTTTCTCGTCCACACTGAAACGTCGGAAAACGTAAAGCTCACTATGATGATACAGATGGAACAAGACATGATAAAGTTATCACACTATTCTTCTGGCAGGATCATTTTATTTAGCAAAATAGCTTACTATTCACTGATGCGTCCAGGTCGCACTCAGTCACCATACGTTATCATCTTTGCAGGACTGCGATATGAAGAGTGTGTAAAGTAACATATTTTAGCAACAGTGTGAAAGTGAATAACAGATAACAGGCACAATACCGGTATAAACATGAATATCTATCAGTACAATATGCGTCACATGACTAAGCATGCGTCATCGGTTTCAAATACCGAAAAAAACGGTCGCCGCACCACGAACTTGGTCCAAAAGGGTTGTACCTAGTCTCTTAATGAGTCATGGGTGTGTTTTGGGTGTAACGTGCAATAAACCAATCAGAGTCTCATCACCCATTCCCTTTAAAAGCCAGTTGCGCTTGCACCATGGCGGATTCACTATTTACATGGCGGAATTTGCGAGCAGAAAGACTGACCGTTTCTCCAGAGAGGAATCCTTAGATTTTTTAATATTCAAAAATGTTTGTGTGCTGCTGTGCGTCCCTGTGTGTGTAGTAAGCAGAGTGTATGTGCATTGTGCACCTGCCTATACGCACATTACTAACTCGCCCTTTAAATGACACAAAAATATTGCGCTATTGACTTTAGACCAGGTTTTTGTTGGTCAATGGCGCAGTCGTTTTCAGTTCCTCAAAATAGCAACGCGCCAACGATGCGCCTGAACACACCTGGTTTTCAGACCAGCACGCCCATGGGCGAACAGATGGGCGTAAGTGCATTTGCTATTTAAACAACGTGGCGCTGGACGTGAAAATGATAACTGCGGGGGGGCTGAAACTAGCAAAAAACACGTCGTGCCTGGCATCGCATTGCGCCGGGTGTATGATAGGGCCCTATATCCCATTTTAAGTACAAAACATACAAAGAGCTACAATTACACCTCTGCTCTATTTTTTTTTTACTACTTTGGTTTAACCATCGAAAATCTGTATTGCAGCACTGTGATGTCCCGCATGATAGATTGCTCGTGATTTTTTTTTTCCTCATTTGTAAATTGCTTTGGATTTAAAGCATCTTCTAATTGACTAAATGTAAATGCACAACAATTACTCAGCAGTGTGGTTTGGAATTAAGGTGTGACTCTTTGTATTTAAAGCACATTCTGTGATCTATAGGAGCAACTGACAGTGGATGTTGCAGGTGGTCTGAATATAATGAAGAGTTTACTAAACCTAGGTCATTTATCACTTCCAGCCCATTGCCTTAAGATTCAGCTTGTCTGTATGTGTATGAGGCAGTTTCTGAGCCCATGTTGCAATAAGAGAAGCTGTCATGAGCACCAAGCAGGTGAAAGTCTTAGAGGTGAAGATGGGGAGATTGTAAATTGATACAAGTGCTTCTATCCCAACTGCATTGTCACTTCTTTGATTTTCAAATTCAATCCTGCTTACAACAATCTTGTTTGTCAATCTAATACATTCATGTATGCTCCGGTCCATATCTTGCCAGAATCAGAAGAGTTACTACCTATTTTATTGATCTACCACTGATTTTAGGGTTCTTCTACATCCAAAATAACAAATTATGAATCAAGAGTGAAGAAATGGAATTGGGACAGAATAGCCGCATTTCCACTGTTGTGCCAGTGCGAGCCAGGGCTGGGCTAATAGCCTCGGACCTGTAGTACCAAGCCCAAAACCATGCTGCGTTTCCACCGTCGGTGCTTCACTAAAACCCACCCATAACACACCTCTCTGGAACAACGTCACACAAACCCATCATTTCACCAACAAATTTATGTTTTATCAGAAAACGAATCAGAAAGAAATCACTGGAAATAGCGAGATTGCAAAATAAACATGATAAAAGCGGCCGTGTGTTTGCATTTTTTTTTACTTAAAGATTAAACCCAAGCATTGATGTTTTTACCACAGTTTCACAATAATAAGTGATACATTGATCATAATAATTTAATTTGTCGAGATTACACATTAGTCCCACAGAAATAAAGTGGTATTTACCGCTATTTCACGAAAGAAAGAGGACACGCGTACTTAATCAGTCACGTCTGTTTCTGTTTATTTGTATTCACGGGACAGTTTATCACATTTAGAAAGAACAATTACTATTACATATTTTCCAACAAAAATACGACCTGAGGAGCTTTAGCACTCTCTCCAGTGACACTATACAGTTATATCTTTAGTCAGAGAAACAGCGAGCGCTCCCGAAAAACCGGAGTTGCTTTATTTTATGACATATGCGGAGCTAAATATGGATATCAGACAGTCCGGTATAAAGAGACGAGACGCAATGACAGATAAAATAAATACATGATTGTGATAGCATATATGATTTGTCTGATTTCTTCAAGCGATCATATTTACCATGTTTACCTACTATAGTAATAATTAGCGCAGTCTTTTGCATGGCATATACATATTTCTGCCTTATACGGTGATCAGAATCCACATCGGATCAAAGTCTTTAAATGTCTTTAATGCTGGTATATGAAATCATCCGCGGCGCCGGCGCTGCCGTCTCCTGATCCTCCTTGATCATAACCACTTCTCTAGCCCGAGCTGGCCCGCTGGCCCGCTTTGGACCAAGGTAATCGGCGGGCCAAAAAACCCTGGCCGTTGGCCCAGAGGAAGCCCCGGAAGTTACAGTAGAAACGCGACTGGGCCTGGAACGCACTAGCACGCCCACTTTTGGCCCGACAGTAAGCACATGTGCCAAGCACTAGGCCACAGCCCAGATGTATTTCCCCTTTTCAAAGGCCTGTCTGTCATTTCTGATGGTTTCTATTTTTTTTATTATTTAATGTTTTATTCCATCATAAGCTATACCTACAACCTTATTTAGTGGGGGGAAAAAACAAGAACAAATATAGATAGTACAAACACAACACACATAGTGCAAAGTGGTTCCATAGCCTTTCAATATACACTCATCTAAAGGATTATTAGGAACACCATACTAATACTGTGTTTGACCCCCTTTCGCCTTCAGAACTGCCTTAATTCTATATCTGATTCTGAATATCATGCTCCCTCCTTGTTGCGGCATTAATTCTCCAACAACTGGCCGTGCTGCTGGTTTAACCTCCACATGATCTAGTCACTTGTGCACATCATAAAAGCAATTTCTCATTCTTTTGAACACATTTCAAATGCATTGGTACATTTTGTAATTAATAGTATACAATTGTCTGCGGTTTCCTACATTATCAATTGCTTGTGTCATGTTGATATACACTCACCTAAAGGATTATTAGGAACACCATACTAATACTGTGTTTGACCCCCTTTCACCTTCAGAACTGCCTTAATTCTACGTGGCATTGATTCAACAAGGTGCTGAAAGCATTCTTTAGAAATGTTGGCCCATATTGATAGGATAGCATCTTGCAGTTGATGGAGATTTGTGGGATGCACATCCAGGGCACGAAGCTCCCGTTCCACCACATCCCAAAGATGCTCTATTGGGTTGAGATCATGGTGACTGTGGGGGCCATTTTAGTACAGTGAACTCATTGTCATGTTCAAGAAACCAATTTGAAATGATTCGAGCTTTGTGACATGGTGCATTATCCTGCTGGAAGTAGCCATCAGAGGATGGGTACATGGTGGTCATAAATGGATGGACATGGTCAGAAACAATGCTCAGGTAGGCGGTGGCATTTAAACGATGCCCAATTGGCACTAAGGGGCCTAAAGTGTGCCAAGAAAACATCCCCCACACCATTACACCACCACCACCAGCCTACACAGTGGTAACAAGGCATGATGGATCCATGTTCTCATTCTGTTTACGGCAAATTCTGACTCTGCCATCTGAATGTCTCAACAGAAATCGAGACTCATCAGACCAGGCAACATTTTTCCAGTCTTCAACTGTCCAATTTTGGTGAGCTCTTGCAAATTGTAGCTTCTTTTTCCTATTTGTAGTGGAGATGAGTGGTACCCGGTGGGGTCTTCTGCTGTTGTAGCCCATCCGCCTCAAGGTTGTGCGTGTTGTGGCTTCACAAATGCTTTGCTGCATACCTCGGTTGTAACGAGTGGTTATTTCAGTCAAAGTTGCTCTTCTATCAGCTTGAATCAGTCGGCCCATTCTCCTCTGACCTCTAGCATCAACAAGGCATTTTCGCCCACAGGACTGCCGCATACTGGATGTTTTTCCCTTTTCACACCATTCTTTGTAAACTCTAGAAATGGTTGTGCGTGAAAATCCCAGTAACTGAGCGGATTGTGAAATACTCAGACCGGCCCGTCTGGCACCAACAACCATGCCACGCTCAAAATTGCTTAAATCACCTTTCTTTCCCATTCTGACATTCAGTTTGGAGTTCAGGAGATTGTCTTGACCAGGACCACACCCCTAAATGCATTGAAGCAACTGCCATGTGATTGGTTGATTAGATAATTGCATTAATGAGAAATTGAACAGGTGTTCCTAATAATCCTTTAGGTGAGTGTATATATATATGTTTCAGTGTTTTTGCGCTCTCTTGAAAACTTTTGCATTCCCTAAGAAACGTGTTTGCTTGCAAAACTTTTGCACTGCATTAGAAATAGAATACAGGTGTACAAATGTTTTGTTCTCCCATCTAATATTTTGTCCATAACCATGTCTCTCTAGGGGCTTCGTAGAATTCTTATCCAATTGATTTATTTGAGAAAAAAAAAAAACATGTTCCTAAAAGATGCGCTTAAGAACAAGCAAAAGAATCCTGAATATGTAATTTAAAATATATGTAACATAATATATAGGATATCTAAAGGAATATTATTATTATTAATTATTACAATTATAGAGGGTATGCATTGTCGTCACTTTCCCTGTCGGAACACGCTCCCTCAGCCGGACTGAGTGCGGCAGAAAAGCTGCTGCATGACTGGATTTAATAGGGGAAACTGCAAAAACACGAGTTAAACAAACAATTATCAGTTTAAACTAAAGGTTGGACTCAATATAAGTGTTCTCTACAACTTACCAAAGATCCAGTGAGCCATGGATATTGACATGCAGCCAGGAATCGTGTTTCCTGACATTTATATGTGGCTGATTCCAACGCCGGGGAAACACATAAAGAAAATTTTCATGTGAACGCTTTATATAAATACAATATAAGTAGGTCTAAATCCAGGTGATCACTTATATCAATGTTATATATATAGTCATATCGTCCAGCCCTAAAACTTTAGTTTTTGTCAGTGTTTGTTTAAAAACACCCAATTATGCAGAATATAAGATGATAAATATTTAACTGACGAGTTGTCAATACATTATATAACAATACAATATATAGGGTACGATTTTACCCCAAAATTCTTGATACAAAATGACAACTGCAAACCCACGTTTTGCTGCCTGTGAATTTCAGAGATCCATTTGCTTTTCTTTTCTGTAGCTTTCGGCAGTCTGTAAAAATATACCTCAGATTTCCTGTCAAATCTATAAGCCATAGTCCCACAGCGGCTAAACACCCTCTGACTCAGCCAGCTACAGTAGCCACGCCCTAAACTGCTGGAAAGAGATTGACAGGACTCAGTGGACTGCTCTCAGTGTTTTCATGGTGCCTGGGAGGCTCAATGTTTACACTTTTTCGGGGGAATGGCATACTAATAATAATCGATGAACAATAAACTGGGTTAAGGGAATATATTTTAACATAAAAAAAAAAATCGTACATATTTCACTTTCAGAAAGAGAGAGAGAGAGAGAGAGAGATTGGACTGAGGATTAACTGGCGAGATTCTGATAGCTTCTTAGAAACTTTACAAAGGACATCCCCTCTAGAGTGAGCTGTTCTTGCTGTCATGTCATCTTTTCGGAGGCATTAAAGGACCGTTAAAGAATGCCTGCAGAAGTGCTTGGTCAGTACTCATCTCAGCATTAATCCTGTTTTACATTTGTAGACTGAAAGTGATATCAGCACATTTCTAAATTGTTTCAAAGCAGCTGCACAGTAATAAACTCAGTTCAGTGTTGATTCAGTTCAGTGTAATTACTGTGTAAAGTTCATCAATTATAAAATGAGTTCAAATCAGCTATAAGCAGCTCTGCAGAAGACTATAGTGCAGGGCTGTGCGTTTAATCTCGGTTTCAGCTTCCAGTGATTATTAGAACAAGATAAAATAATGTAAAAAATGATTATTGGCGGAAAGCACAAGTAAAGGATTCTGTGGGCTATAGATATGCACAGTCAAATAGCCTACACACAAATATATGTTGAAATGCCTTTTTTTCTAAGTATCCTTGTAAACACAAGCGGTTATGTCTTAAGTGAATGTAAACATTTTTTTTTTTTTTAACAGTGAAAGAAAACGTGTGTGTAACAGTATATTAGATCCATGCATTAGCTCTTAAAGTGACAGCAGCCTAATAAATCTGCTGCAGTCATTAATGTTAATCAAACAACAAAAGACAAAGGTAAAATCACTCACTGCTCTTGAATGAATAAATGTTGTAGTTTTAATAAGAATTAGTCTATGTTTAATTTATACAGTAATCAGTGTTATATAATCAGTGTTATTCACTTTACCTGTCAGTGGTCATAATGTTATGCCTGATCTGTGTATACCTTTCTTTTCGAAGAACTGGGTGAGTAATTATCGGCCCGTTTTCTCTCTCTCTGCCCTCTGTAACCTCTCTTTTCTTTTTTTATGACCGGACTTATACTTCTTTGTCGAAATCGAAGACATCTCTAATTTGACAGTATACCATCTGATCTCACTCAGTGACTCTAGGCTACGTAGGACAGGACAGAACCATGCAATTTCTATTACATTACTGCTAGTAGTAACTACTGATAAAACCGAACTCTAGGGGACCCAAAAGTGCGTGGGCCCTTAAAATCAACCTAACTCCCCCCCTTAGCGGCGCCCCTGATCATGATTTCAGTATTGACCAAAATAATCATGATTATGATTTTTGCCATAATCAAGCAGCCCTACAATTATTCAGCTCAAGTCAAATCTGCCTGATTTCTGCAATTACAAGCCAAACGTTCAAACCCAAAATTCACTTAGCTTTCCGCTTGGCCGCCTCATGAAGTGGGTGGTTTGTTACCTTGTCTACATGCTGCATGCATTAGTCTTACCTGCAACGGTGCAGGAAGCGCAAGGTGACTGTGGCTGTCTCCAAGCCTCACCCTCCACTGCCCGCAATATATCAGCAGATGCTCGCAGCCGCCCTGCCTAAAAGACAGCTGGGGATGCTGGGGCCCAGAGACCCCCGCCCTGACCCTGCTGCCTGCTGCCCTATGATAGATGATGATGTCCAAATATTCGAACCGCCGCAGAGGCGACAGATAACACCTCCACTGGTTGTGGGGGAGCTTATCGAGCAGAGGCGGCAAATCCCATCAGCTGTAGAAAGGCGTATTTAAATTGCTTGGCTGGGTCGCGTCGATATTGAATTGCAGCCGGCTAAAAGTGTGAGGTTTTAATGTAATCACAAGAAGCGGCGAAAATGCCAGGGGAACATTTATTCGCAGGTGCCTCTTGAGTTATTGACAGAGAGTTGAGCTGGGGAAAATTACAGGGTAAATGTCTAATTTCAAAGGAAAAATCAAATACGAAGGTATGCTATATGCATTATCTTTCTTTGCTGAATAACCACTGTTCTCAAAAGAGCTGATCTTTTCTGACCACAGTATAAGGTTTTAAAGTTGCGGACAGTATGATTTGTATGGCCCATCTTTCCCAAAGTGTTCTTTGAACAGGGTAATGACATTTCTTGTTTCAAAAGAATGCATTGAGGACTTGAAAGGGAATTTAATGGAGGCCGCTGCCAGGCCACAGGGTACAGGGTATGAATCTGTGACGCTGTTTCAAAAATTAGATCAAATGTGCTCTGTGGTTATCAGCCCAAAATCTTTTGAATTGTGCATCTGATGTCTGTAAAAGAGAGTCCTTTTTTATTGCAGTGGTGATTCGTTCAGGGTGGTATGAAAGGCATGATTTGATTTAATGGTTTTTGTTTATATATCGGTACTTTTTTTTTATGTTCATGTTTTTGAAATAAGTCTCTTATGCTCACCAAGGCTGCATTTATTTGATACAAATACAGTAAAAACAGTAATATTGTAAAACAATATTATTACAAGTTAAAATAGCTGTTTTCAATTTAATATATTATAAAATGTAATTTATTGCTGTGATCAAAGCTGAATTTTCAGCATCATTCTTCAGTGTCACATCATTCTAATATGCTGTTTTGCTGCTCAAGAAACATTTCTGATTATTATTAATGTTGAAAACAGCTGTGCTGCTTAATATTTTTGTGCAAACCATGATACTTTTTTTCCAAGATTCTTCAAAAGAACAGCATTTACTTCAAATGTAAATATTTTGTAAATGTTCATCATTGATGAATATTAGTATTAATGCATATAACAATTACTGACTCCAAACTTAATAAACACATTAGTGTATATTATTGACATGAAAACTTAATGTAATCACCAAAGAAATATGCAACAATTATAAAGCATTACTGATATACCACATAAAGCCCATACCACATTAAAACTTACACTGATTTCATAATGATAAAGAATAAATGAAGGATTTGTGCCTCTCTCTTTTTTTAAGAGCCAGTGACAGCATCACTGTTGCTAGGATGCAGCTTGGGGTAAGTTGGTTGTCATGGAAATGACACAAATGTCAAATTTGATGCAGGAAAATTCCAAATTTTTAGTAGGATTCAGTTCCCAGAAAATGGGGGAATTAAAATGGCAACCAGCTGTTTCGAAGCTGTAAGACTTCCTTTGTCTATCATTTTTTTTATATATATATAATAAAAGTATAATGGATACTGAGGCTGTCTTTCCACTTAAAACTTTACAAAGAACTTTACAGACCAGATATTTTTGCTGTAGTGCTATTGTAATCGATGTGATAGAATTATGTTCCTAGCATTGTCTATCAGAGAGAGAGGCTCAAAAAGAGTTATAAAATGGGTGAATCTTAATGGCTTCAAAAACCAAGCCACTATGGGCCACTTTTTCTTTCATTCCATGTCCAAACCAAAAGCCAACAAGAACAGAGGGCCGCAAAGTGCTTTGAAAAGTGCTTTGATGAATAAATGCTTTTTCATCCATGACATTGGCAGCACTGAGGGTTATGTAGGACACCATTTGACTTAAAGGCCACTCTAATTATCACTGAAATGGCTCAGAAAAGCCGAGCCGTTCGTGGCTTTGAACAACTGCACATGAATATCAACATTTGATGTTACTGTTAAATGCAACACGAAACAATATTGCAATAAAACGTAACTATGGTTCAGTGTAATTTTTTTATGGAAAAGTACCACATTATAATTTTGTAATGTGACATACTACACATCAACTGTTTATCCCCTCAACAGTGTGCGTGTAATGGAAAACATTGTGCAGCTAAATCCACTGCTGCTCTGAGGCAACACCTAAATTCAGCTCTTTTGCTTGCTACAACTGGATTCCCTTGAAGCATTCAGATTTATCTTTGTTTAGTATTTTGAAGCTTTTAAATCGTAAATCTCGGTATGGGCTTGAAGAAACCCTCATCACGCTATGTACGTCACTGATTAGCACATTAACACACATTCTCAAGGCTATCATGGGCAAGCATGGGGAAGAGATTTCAATTGTAGTCAGTCAGTAAATGACATAAAAAGAAAAGTATAGAATATTGCTTAATGAATAAAAGATTATTCATTTAACAACACGTATCAAGTAGCACGTAACAAGTTTCACCAACCCTGATGATAAATGTTACACCATTCAACCGTTCTTGAACATCAAATCATCATATTATAATGATTTCTGAAGGATCATGTGAGACTGAAGACTGGAGTAATGATGCTGAAAATTCAGCTTTGATCACAGGAATAAATTACATTTTAAAATATAATCAAATAGAAAACAGTTGTATTAATATTTCACAATAATACTATTTTTACTGTATTTATAGTTAAGTAAATGCAGCCTTGGTGAACATAAGAGACTTCTTTCAAAAACAATAAAAAAAAAAAAAAAAAATAATAATAACAACCACAAACTTTTGAATGGTTTATGTAGCAATTTAGCTACACAGTATACAGTACTGAATATCAATTATGTAAAATGTATATATGAATGAGCATAGAAATGGTGTGTTTGTCTTATGTTAGCACATTGTACTTTAGCAATCAACAAACACATGCTTTCACTGTAATTATGAGCAGAATTCTTAACTAGAACATGTCTACATTTTCTGAAGGGTATGTGAGAAGTGTGAGTGTTGCTTGTCTGCACTGCTAGAATGCTAGGGTGTTCTGGGAGGATGCCAGAGCATTGTTTTGTTGTTGCTAAGGTGTTCTGATAGATACTAACTGCTCTAAGTATGAGCAATAGTAATAATCATGAGTTATGATCACCAGTACTTTGGGAACATACACCGATCAGGCATAACATTATGACCAGGTGAAGTGAATAACACTGATTATCTCTTCATCACGGCACCTGTTAGTGGGTGGGATATATTAGGCAGCAAGTGAACATTTTGTCCTCAAAGTTGATGTGTTAGAAGCAGGAAAAATGGCCAAGTGTAAGGATTTGAGTGAGCTTGACAAGAGCATCTCCGAAACTGCAGCTCTTGTGGGGTGTTCCCGGTCTGCAGTGGTCAGTATCTATTAGTGATGCAAAGTCCGATTCATTTCCGCAAACCGGTTCTTTTTGGACAGTTTGGCTCAATGAACCGGTTCAAAAAGCCGATTAATAGGTTCCTGACGTCATCATGCAATGATGTCACTATGCATTTCTTTTATGCTTTTTATGCATTTCTCAGTGTCATGTTATATCAAGGAAACATTCAAATAAAGTAATCTGTGTCAATGCATGTTGAAACAATCGAATAAATTTGCGTGAGTGCATTTGCTGATTATTGCCTTTCATTCACTTCAGTTAATGGTGTTTGTGTTCACAGTTAATTCATTTATCGACTGAAAGTTGCGCAACTACAGCACACATTACAGGCACTGATGAACAAACGTGGATAGCCTATGTTCTTTATGTCTAAAGTATATCATAGAAGGAGTTAACCAAACTTATCAACTCCTTGTTTATTGTCCTTATAAGATTGAAATTGATTTAAAATATAATCTGCATGCACAAACTATAGTAAAAAATAAATAAATCATGTTTTAATAAAATGAAGACCTATTTAATAAAACCAGTTCACTTAGGTTAATGGTGTTTGTTGTTAGTTTCATTCACGGATCCTTTATGTCAGATACGATTGACCAATATTGAGTAGCCTTCATCTTTGATAAGATTCCTAAAAGTTTTGCACATACAGCACACATTACAGACATGCATAAACGCGGATATGTTACATGTAGCCTATATAGAAATAATAAACCAGTCTTATAAACTTATACATTTCACTTAACAATTTAAAATATAATCTGCATGCACAATAAACTACAGTAAACTCTTGACAGAAAGGTTTTTGCAGGTTTTAATAAAATGTTATTTAATAACAGTAGTCATAAGCATATTTCCAGTGTGTGCCACAGGCTTGCGTCGCCAACTCAATCATCAGAAACCTCGGTAATCCTCTGCAAACTTCGACAGCTGGTTGATCTGGCTCGTTCGGTTCCTTTTGAGTCCTCGGTAATCCTCTGCAAATTTCGACAGATGTTTGAACCGGCTCTTTCGGTTCTTTTTTAGTGGGACGTGCTACTTCAGTTTTTGCGTCTTGCGTCATCAAACCAGAACTAAAGTCGATTCAGTTCGATTAGTGAACCGGCTCGACCGTTTACTTGCAGAGAACCGGCTCAAAAGAACAATTCGTTTAAGAACCGAACATCACTAGTATCTATCAAAAGTGGTCCAAGGAAGGAACAGTGGTGAACCGGTGACAGGGTCATGGGCGGCTAAGGCTCATTGATGCACGTGGGGAGCGAAGGCTGGCTTGTGTGGTCCGATCAAACAGACGAGCTACTGGAGCTCAAATTGCTCAAAAAGTTAATGCAGGTTCTGATAGAAAGGTGTCAGAATACACAGTATGGGGTTGCATAGCCGCAGACCAGTCAGGGTGCCCATGCTGGCCCCTGTCCACTGCCGAAAGCACCAACAGTGGGCACATGAGCATCATAACTGGACCACAGAGCAATGGAAGAAGGTGGCCTGGTCTGATGAATCACATTTTCTTTTACATCACGTGGATGGCCAGGTGCATTTGCGTTAGAGATGCGCGGATCAGCTCTAACGTCACCCGAATCCGCTGTTAAAAAAATCATCCCCCCGCCACATCACAATGACGGTGATGCATGTGCGTTCATGTGGGAACAAATGCTGGTTGCTTCATGAGTAACGATAGCTGTATCTCTTCAGCAAGCTGACACGCAAACTGCCACAAATGAAACTTGTTCATTTGAAAAATGTTCAGCGTTGCATCCTGAAGCTCAACACGCAGTTGTCTTCATTAAAAAATAGCGAGACTAATTATACCAGTACTAATGCCGCTCTCTCTCCCATTGCGGTCTTTGATCTTGAAATTAGCTGAAAATTAAAGTAAAAGAGTGACGTACTTTCATTGCGTTTTAGCGTGAAAAGAGAGTTATGTGTCATTATTAAAATCAACACATTAATGATTTGTCTCTTATCCACCCGCGACCCACCCGCAATTTTTGGAATGTTTTTTTTTATTACTTGAACCGCCCAACCCGCGGATTATCTGCAGTGCCCACGGATATAACTGTGATCTGCGCATTACTAGTGTGCGTCACTTACCTGTGGAACGCATGGCACCAGGATGCACTATGGAAAGAAGGCAAGCCGGCGGAGGCAGTGTGATGCTTTGGGCAATGTTCTGGTGGGAAACCTTGGGTCCTGCCATCCATGTGGATGTTACTTTGACACGTACCACCTACCTAAGCATTGTTGCAGACAATGTACACCCTTTCATGGAAACGGTATTCCCTGGTGGCTGTGGCCTCTTTCAGCAGGATAATGCGCCCTGCCACAAAGCAAAATGGTTCAGGAATGGTTTAAGGAGCACAACAACAAGTTTGAGGTGTTGACGGCCTCCAAATTCCCCAGATCTCAATCCAATCGAGCATCTGTGGGATGTGCTGATTAATGTGGGCCCCACCTTGCAACTTACAGGACTTAAAAGGATCTGCTGCTAACATCTTTGTGCCAGATACCACAGCCAGGTTCAGTGGAGTACATGCCTTAACGGGTCAGGGCTGTTTTGGCAGCAAAAGGGGGACCAACACAATATAAGGAAGGTGGTCATTAATGTTATGCCTGATCGGTGTATATAAAGCATAAATAACCAAGGCATCACAACATAGTTTTTCAAGACTGTAACCCAGGCAACAATCATCAGTTCATGTGTTCAATGAGAGTGGGCCGTTATTTCAGAAAGAGCTAAAAGTGAAAGGGAGGCACAAAAGAAAGTTTCTCCAAGCTTATTTACAATTCATAGCAATATGGCCAATTCATTTCACACTGTCTTTTGACAGCTCGTTTTATGTTCCCAATAATAAAATATAAAAAACATGCATTTTTGACAAGGTGCAGGCGGCAGTGTGTGATCGGCAAGTTGTTTAATTCTGATGTGAAAGTATTATTGCGTTCTAGACATGTAACTGGAGAAGAATATCACATCAGGCATGTTTTATTAACCCAATCATGGTAAAGTAAACCGGCTCAGATTTTTTATCTTAAAAGGAGATAGAGAAAAAAGAGATACTTCAATAGTCAGCTTGTGTACGCGACAAGAAAATCACATTATTCTGTCACTTTTATTCAGTCGAGTGGCAGTTATGAGTCTGATTCATCCAGGGAGTTGGTGTCTTCCTTCAGTTTTGATAATTCCTCGTAATTCCATTCAGTGTTCAGCTGTTTTGCTTGACAGCAAGCTGTGCTAAATGAAAGCAAGCAGCAGTTCGAAGGCAGTGTGGGATGAGCTTGGTTGTGGGGTCAGTCTGCAAGTTCATCCAACAGACCTGTCTGGGTCAAAAGTGGCATCTCTGTGTTCATCAGATCATCTATTTCAACACATGTGAATGTCTTTCTGAGTTTAATTAGGCCAGAGAGTCAGTGAGTTGCAGACACTCGAGACAGCAGACTGCAATAATTATTATGGGCGAACCTTCAAAGTTGCAGAGTTTTATTCCAAACTTGTGTGTCCACTGACAGAAAAGCTGTTCATTTTCATGGGAGTCCTCATTAGCATCATGTTCACATCATTTCTCCTCAAGCTCAGTTTAAAGGATAGTTTCCCAGAATTAGGCTTATTTTTTATTTATATTTTTTAATTGGCCAACAGACTAGAAACCTTGGAAAGCAGGGAAAAACATATAAATGGCAATAATGATGTTAATAGACTCGAGGCCTTGAATATGCAGTGTTATCCTGATTTGATTGTTCCATTATGGCAGCTTGTCATGATTAGACAGTGGCAGATCGATGCTGTCAGTCTCATTTGATAACAGACACATTGGAACAGTCAAGCTCTCCATGTCCAAAATTATCAGTGTATCATTCATTCTTTTCATATTCAATTAAGAATTCAAATTCGGAAAATCAAAAAAAGACTTACGTCACAATACAATATTTAAACAACAAATCATGACTTGTTTTTCATATTTTCGATTTGATGCTCAAGCTGAAAATGAGAAATGTGAAAAACACCTACAGCACAAATCTGATTTTGATATCTAAACTTGGCATGACCCGGACGTAGCTGTGAAACAGGGTTGCCAAGTCTACGTAACAAATCCCGCCCAATTGCTGATCAAACTAGCCACATACTGGCCAAAACTATAGCTCAACTGAATTCCGGGGGGGGGTGATATCACGTCCAGGGTGTGTGGGAAGGAGGGAAGGAGGGAAGGAGGGAAGGAGGGAAGGAGGGGAATTCAAGGCCTCAACAGGGTGCAGGTTTGTGTTGCACAATTTTAAACGTCCCCAAAAGTTCCGCGGTCACAACGCAGTCATTTCCACACATCTTTACTTTGCTTACAGAATACACATACTTTCTGCATATAATAAGCCAAAAATGCTAAATAACAAACCCAATTTGTAATGTTTTGTTTACTCTTGCTTTTGATCTGTTTTTAATATGTTTTCTGTTCATTGGTCCATTCTCTGTACCTCGTTTAACACATCTGAGATGATTTGACAGATCCCAGATCTTTTAATCGTGATAACTGATCTCTGGCTAATTTGGTTCTTCAAACGAATTTGTGGATTGGATTAAAATATCTGGATTAAGTTGTCTGAGATTACTGCGCGTTCCTGTGTTCCCTGAAGAGGGCAGGTGCATCGATACTCGAAACCACAATCAGCAATGCAGCGATTGGCTGGCGGCAAGACAGCAACGTAATGACATCATATAATTAAAAAAGACACCTGGCGAAAAACTGACAAATTAAAAAAAGAAAAAACGACGAATTTCTGGACCTTATAAGGAAACAACATAAAAGTTATAATAGATAAATTAAATGTGCACTGTTTTTTTTAACATGATTCCCAATTACTTATATTCACGATTTTATAGTATTTGTACACCCTTTACATTTTTATTTCAATGTTGTAATTAGCAATTCATTTAATTTTTAATTCAATTTGAAGCAGATTTGTTACGTGACAGCATTAATTAATGTTTCTAAAGGGTCAAGATCCAGTTATCTGCATCTCTTGCGCCACATCAAGCCATCCCATAATATCTGTCATCACTCAAATTGATGCACGGCTTAGGTTAACTGTACAGCATGTGTGTAAGACTCCAATAAAAGTAATTATTCTATCAAAAATAAATCTCTCAATCAAGTGGCTGTGTCTATAGTATTATACACAACATTATAATATTATTTTCAAATGCATTTTTATATTATTATTATTATTTAAAATTATTATTGCCCCTGGTTCAGTAAGGAACTCTTGTAATAAAGTAGCAGTGGTTGAGACAGATCTTAAGTATCAACGCCGCTTAAAAAGATGCAATCTAATCCTGTTTACATGAAATAAGCCTGCTCCCGAGCAGGTTTAAGCTTCCGGACCTGTTGCTATGACAGCAAGTCCAGGATGAGCGTCGAAGAACCAACAATCCAAGATCATGCCAAATCGCCAACAATCAAATCCGGCTAACCGAGTAAGCGACGTACGAAGAACGGACCCCTGTTCATGTCCGAGTTTTCTTGTCAATATTCTAGTGTGTTAATTAGTATCAGTTCTCTCAGCTTCCCCACATGTCTCCTAGGTTACTGATTAATTAGAGTCCTCATTCCAGGTGTGTCTCATTAATTAGCTCCTCAGTCTCCAGTGTTTATAAGCCCTCTGTTTCTGTTTCCTCTTTGTCTAGTACTATTTTAGGTTGATGTGATTGTGCTGTTTTTCTGTTTATTGTGATTATTAGTAGATTAAAAGATTGTCCAAGTATCTCCTTTGTTATGCGCTTGATCTACAACCACACATCATGACACAATTATGGATAGTATAGTCATTTTCAAGCACAAACGTAACAAAACATTTGAAGTTTAAAAAGTTGTAATTTCTGTATATAGTATAAAGAGCTTGTGAAAGTTAAAATGTTATAAAATGTTAAAATATTTGTTAAATAGTTTTATTTTATCATATTTATGTTTTATTTTTGTAATGTTTTTTGTAGTCTTTTTGTTATCATATTGAACTTTTGAACTGCAATTTGCAATTTCTTGTGTTTCCATTGTGATTTTTTTTTTTTGTGTGTGTGTGAATGTGTTAGGGCTCAGTGCTAGGACCGTTGCTTTTCACCCTGTACATGCTACCACTGGGAGATATCATTAGGAAGCATGGCGTTAGTTTTCATTGTTATGCTGACGATACCCAGCTCTATATTTCTTCACGCCCTGACGAAACTTACCAATTCACAAGATTAACGGAATGCATAGCTGATATAAAAAATTGGATGACTAGTAATTTCCTGCAACTTAATTCAGAAAAAACAGAATTTTTAAATATAGCTGCAAGCAGCCATTATCGGGGCCAAGCGCAAAGAAGAAGATAAGACATGCCAGCATGGCTGGGAGTGTCAGACCAACTGTAACAATGAGCCATTAAAGACCTATTAAGGTGATTTTAGGCAAAATAGCTGTAAAATTATAAATACAGTCAATAATAATGATTTAATGGTTTATCACTTTCGACCAATAGGTGGCACAGTTATGAAATTGATGTGGTGGGGTCAGAATAAGGGAACAATGACACATGCAAAGTTTGGTGTCAATATGGTGTCAATATGTCATTGCAGAGATATAGCCTCAAGAGGCCTTATCATTTTAAGCATGGACCACATGGTGGCGCTGTCTCGAAACCTTTTGAGTACCTTAAAGGCATGGTGCTGATGACACATACCAAGTTTTGTAATGATACACCAATGCATTGGTAAAATACAGTGTTAGCGTTTTATATCATAATACTGCATTGTAGTCAATGGGAATTTCATGTTTTGTTCTATTCTAGCGCGACCAAGAGGCACAATCCCACCATTTTTTTAAGTGTCCTTAGAATGAGCCCATACATATGTGTGTCGAGTTTGGTGACAATATTGCATTTTGTTTAGGAGTTTTAGACATTTATAGTGATAACAACATAAAAAAATGACCCATGGGCAACTTTGATTTGATTTTTTTGCCACTTCCTATCAAAATTTTGACATTTGGGCTATATTATTTATGTAATCAACTTGTATTTCGTATTTCCTACGCTGGTTTCGTCTCGATCGGAATAACGGTTTCGAAGATATTCGCGAATGTTTTTAAAGCGCTAAATCATAACGCTGCACAAACCATAAAGCGAAACCTGGCATGTTTGGTATTGTTGGACTCGGCAAGGATTCAGGAGATAAAAAAAGTTAGTTCCGTGAAAATAGGTTGACCACACCCAAAGTTATAAGCATTTGAAAAAAAAATGTATCCACTAGGTGGCGCTGTTTCAAAACTTGTCAGGCTCCTTCAGGGCATCATGGTGATGACCCATACCGAGTTTTGTAACAATCCGTTCATGTGTTCATAAAATACAGCATTTTAGCACATAATTCAAAATGGCCGACAGCCAAAATGGCCAATATGGTAAAATTGGATATCAGTCAACTCAGCATGACATCCCGAATCTAATGAGACCTTTTATGATTTTTGAACAAACGGTTCAGAAGTTATAAGCAAAAATAGCCATTTTTTGTATCTCCGGACCAGTAGGTGGCACTGCGGCGAAACGCTGCATGTTGCCTCAGGTCATGCTTGTGATGACATGTACCAAGTTTGGTTTGAATGCGATAAAGCGCTGCGGAGATATAGCCTTATGTGTATTTTTGCAACGTAAAATTTGTTTGCGCCGTTTATCGAAAACGATTTGACCCATCAACTTGAATTCCATAACTTTTTGTCGGCACTGCCTGATGATGATCTGGTTAAATTTTCGTGCAAATCGGATGAACAGTCTAGGAGGAGTTCGTAAAAGTAGTTTTTTCGAAAAATTCAAAATGGTGGGAAAATTTACATAACGGAAAATGACGTCATAGGGTGCAATTGAATCGTCTTAAGCCAAGGAATCAAAGGAAAAGTGGTTGTTTCTAACCATTATGGTTCAAAAGTTATTAGCATAAATATGAGTGAAACTTTGGACAGGTGGTGGCGCTAGAGGGAATGAGTTAGAGACTCCAAATTTGGTGTGGTTACTATTGGTACTGACCTCTATCAGTGTACCAAATTTCCCGCAAGCGGTTCTATGGGCTGCCATAGACTCAAGAGCGGAAGAAAAAGAAGAAGAAGAAGAAGAAGAAGAAGAAGAAGCCGAATAATAATTAGAACGCCAACGATTTCAATAGGTGCCTTCGCACCTTCGGTGCTTGGCCCCTAATTATTGGACAAAAAAACTCCACATGTAGTAACCTAGAATACTGTCTAACACTTGATGGCTGCTCTGTCAAGTCCTCATCGTCAGTTAGGAACCTGGGTGTGCTCTGATACCAATCTCTCATTTGAAAGCTGTAAAACTGCATTCTACCATCTTAAAAATATATCTAAATTACGGCACATGCTTTCAATGCAAAATGCTGAACAGTTAGTTCATGCGTTCATGACCTCAAGGCTAGATTATTGTAATGCTCTACTGGGTGGTTGCATTGCTCGCTTAATAAATAAACTGCAGCTGGTCCAAAACGCAGCAGCTCGAGTTCTTATTAGAACCAGGAAGTATGACCATATTAGCCCGGTTTTGTCAACACTGCACTGGCTCCCTATTAAACATCGTATACATTTTAAAATCTTGCTAATTACTTACAAAGCACTAAATGGTTTAGCTCCCCAGTACTTGAGCGAGCTCTTAACGCATTATACTCCATCACATCTATTTCGGTCTCAAAACTCTGGCCAGTTGATAATACCTAGAATATCAAAATCAACTGCAGGCGGTCGATCATTTTCCTATTTAGCACCTAAACTTTGGAACAGCCTTCCTAGAATTGTTCGGGAAGCAGACACACTCTGTCAGTTTAAATCTAGACTAAAAACACATATCTTTACTATGGCATACACATAAAACATTTTTAATTTATATTTTATTCAAATCAATTAAATGATTGTTAGGCTGCATTAACTAGGTCAGCCGGAACCGGGAACACTTCCCATAACACCTGATGTACTCGTTACATCATAAGAAGAATGGCATCTACGCTAATGTAGTCTCTCAGATGGTGGACCTGCACCCAGACAGGACCAACGCATCCCTGAAGTGTCTGCAGAGACCGCGTCAATGAGTCTCCCCTCTGAAATTGCTCATCGACATGGCATCCTCAATGGATCCATCTCCGGCGTGATGACTCCGATCTTTCGAATATTCCTATTTAATAATTGTTTAATCGACACGTCATCCTCAATAAACCCGTCTCCGGCGTGATGCCTCCGATCTTTCGAATATCTTTAGATCTAATATTACTTCTGACCTGTAAGGCTGCCAAAATAATAATCATACACGGTTTGTTAATTGGCCAGAGGAGAACTGGCACCCCGACTGAGCCTGGTTTCTCCCAAGGTTTATTTTTCTCCATTAGGACACCTGATGGAGTTTTGGTTCCTTGCCACTGTCACCTTTGGCTTGGCTTGCTCAGTTGGGGACACTAAATTTTCAAATAAATATCCAAATAAATGTAATTACTAAACTAAATTAACTATATGTCAACTACATTATTTGAATATATATGATAATTGAAATGAGCTAGATGACATCACCGTTTTCTCCAGAGCGGCTGTACAGCCGAATCAAATTCTGTTCTTTATTTTCCTGTTTAACACTGTGAAGCTGCTTTGAAACAATCGGCATTGCGAAAAGCGCTATATAAATAAAGTTGACTGACTGACTGACTGTTAAATACAATTAAATCAAATGTATTAAAATCAGACCAAAAATCCTAATAATCAAACTAAATCATAATAATTATTAATGTTAATGGCTATATAGGGAACCCACAACAATAAAAAAAAAAAAAAAAAAAAACATTCAACATCAGATTTCAGTTATATTTTGACCACTCAAATAGGAAATGTCCTAGGTTTCCATTTCAGAAATCTGGTCACCTCAGTTTAGAGGGAACAAGCGCATAACTTGATACGTTATAACAACATGACAACAGACAAAATTACAAATGGGTGGAAATCTCTGCATGAGTCTTGCCACTTTCAAATAAGCCTTCAACCAAATTAATGTGTTTTTCTAGTGTGGCCATAGTAAACTAAGGCATCTGGAATTTTACGGTGGCCGTGGAACCCATAGATATGTATACGCATACATATCTATGGTGGATCCTATGTGAAGATGCAGTTCAATGCCGCCACTGAACACTTACAAACTTCCGGGTCATGGGTTCCGGGTCGATTTTCCGAATTTGAATTCTTAATTGAATATGAAAAGAACAAATGATACACAGATTCAAAATAACATCAATCATTTAACTCTGAATTAAATTCAAGCCAGTCAAAACGGGCCTCTGTAATGTATGGAAACTTGTTTCTGCGGCGGAATTAAAAATAAAAAAAGATAATTGCGACTTTCTATTTCACAATTCTGACATTTTTTTCACAGAAATGCAAGAGATATGTTAGAATTTATGTTAGAATTGCAAGAAATAAACTCGCAATTCTGACTTTTGTTCTCGCAATTCTGACTTTTTTCTAACAATTGCAAGTTTATATCTCGCAATTCTGACTTTTTTCTTACAATTGTGAGTTTATATCTCTTAATTCTGACTTTTTTCTCGCAATTGCGAGTTTATATCTCTTAATTCTGACTTTTTTCTCGCAATAGCGAGTTTATATCTCTTAATTGTGACTTTTTTCTCGCAATTGCGAGTTTCTCTCTTAATTCTGATTTTTTTCTCGCAATTGCGAGTTTATATCTCTTAATTCTGACTTTTTTCTCGCAATTGCGAGTTTCTCTCTTAATTCTGACTTTTTTCTCGCAATTGCGAGTTTCTCTCTTAATTCTGACTTTTTTCTCGCAATTGCGAGTTTCTCTCTTAATTCTGACTTTTTTCTCGCAATTGCGAGTTTCTCTCTTAATTCTGATTTTTTTCTCGCAATTGCGAGTTTATATCTCTTAATTCTGACTTTTTTCTCGCAATTGCGAGTTTCTCTCTTAATTGTGACTTTTTTCTCGCAATTGCGAGTTTATATCTCTTAATTGTGACTTTTTTCTCGCAATTGCGAGTTTATATCTCTTAATTGTGACTTTTTTCTCGCAATTGCGAGTTTATATCTCTTAATTCTGACTTTTTTCTCGCAATTGCGAGTTTCTCTCTTAATTCTGACTTTTTTCTCGCAATTGCGAGTTTCTCTCTTAATTCTGACTTTTTTCTCGCAATTGCGAGTTTCTCTCTTAATTCTGATTTTTTTCTCGCAATTGCGAGTTTATATCTCTTAATTCTGACTTTTTTCTCGCAATTGCGAGTTTCTCTCTTAATTCTGACTTTTTTCTCGCAATTGCGAGTTTCTCTCTTAATTCTGACTTTTTTCTCGCAATTGCGAGTTTCTCTCTTAATTCTGACTTTTTTCTCGCAATTGCGAGTTTCTCTCTTAATTCTGATTTTTTTCTCGCAATTGCGAGTTTATATCTCTTAATTCTGACTTTTTTCTCGCAATTGCGAGTTTCTCTCTTAATTGTGACTTTTTTCTCGCAATTGCGAGTTTATATCTCTTAATTGTGACTTTTTTCTCGCAATTGCGAGTTTATATCTCTTAATTGTGACTTTTTTCTCGCAATTGCGAGTTTATATCTCTTAATTCTGACTTTTTTCTCGCAATTGCGAGTTTCTCTCTTAATTCTGACTTTTTTCTCGCAATTGCGAGTTTCTCTCTTAATTCTGACTTTTTTCTCGCAATTGCGAGTTTCTCTCTTAATTCTGATTTTTTTCTCGCAATTGCGAGTTTATATCTCTTAATTCTGACTTTTTTCTCGCAATTGCGAGTTTCTCTCTTAATTCTGACTTTTCTCGCAATTGCGAGTTTCTCTCTTAATTCTGACTTTTTTCTCGCAATTGCGAGTTTCTCTCTTAATTCTGACTTTTTTCTCGCAATTGCGAGTTTATATCTCTTAATTCTGACTTTTTTCTCGCAATTGCGAGTTTCTCTCTTAATTCTGACTTTTCTCGCAATTGCGAGTTTCTCTCTTAATTCTGACTTTTTTCTCGCAATTGCGAGTTTCTCTCTTAATTCTGACTTTTTTCTCGCAATTGCGAGTTTATATCTCTTAATTCTGACTTTTTTCTCGCAATTGCGAGTTTCTCTCTTAATTCTGACTTTTTTCTCGCAATTGCGAGTTTCTCTCTTAATTCAGAATTTTTTCTCGCAATTGCGAGTTTATATCTCTTAATTCTGATTTTTTTCTCGCAATTGCGAGTTTCTCTCTTAATTCTGATTTTTTTCTCGCAATTGCGAGTTTATATCTCTTAATTCTGACTTTTTTCTCACAATTGTAAGTTTATATCTCTTAATTCTGACTTTTTTCTCGCAATTCTGACTTTTTTCTTACAATTGCGAGTTTATATCTCTTAATTCTCACTTTTTTCTCGCAATTCTCACTTTTTTCTTACAATTGCAAGTCCATATCTCGCAATTCTGAATTGTGAGTTTATATCTCAGAATAATTAGATATACAGTAAAACCGCAGTGGGTTTGTGAGTTTGTATCTCACAATTTTGAGAAAAGAAGTCTGAATTGCGAGATATAAACTCGCAATTGCGAGGAAAAAAGTCAGTCTTTTTTCCCCTCAAAATTTACTTTATAACGCGCAATTGCGAGTTTATATCTCACAATTCTGACTTTATTATTTTTAAACTGCAAGATGATTACTTTGTGGTCCTTCGTTTGAAATATAGTCACATGGACATGAATGTAGACTATAAATCAGGCCATAAATCCACAAGCACTAGTACAGGTACTCTTGCTTTGGTGTTTCCATCCCATTCCATCCCACTATGGCCACACTAGAAAAACACATTGATTTGGTTAAAGGCTTATTTGAAAGTGGCAAGACTCATGCAGAGATTTCCACCCATTTGTGATTTTGTCTGTTGTCATGTTGTTATAACGTATCAAGTTATGCGCTTGTTCCCTCTAAACTGAGGTGACCAGATTTCTGAAATGAGTGGTCAAAATATAACTGAAATCTCATTTATTATCATGTTGAATGTTTTTTTAATTGTTGTGGGTTCCCTAGATCTGCCACTGAATTGAATTACAAATGAGACACTGTATACACACATAGTCGGAGATTTCAAATTGAGAGGTATTTGTAGCAAAATGCCACATAATTATAAAATCAATGGGGTGCCGTAGGTCCGTTAATCAGACACCCAGTCATTTTGTCATAAGCTAATTCACACTCACTCTGAATCTGGACAGGCATGTAAACCACTCAAGCACCAACAAGCTGCTATAATAACCTGTGCCGTTCAAGGTCTTCTTTTGAAAACAACCTGTAAAATGTTCTCATGTATGAAGTTTGAGTATGATCTGCTGTTTCATTTATAAACTCAAAGCATAAAAGCCATTTAAAACTTTCAGGAGACAATAATTGCATTCAAACAGTGTTTATAGTACCATCATTTCAAATGAAGAACTGTTTGTATATTCAACGCAGACTTGAGAATGAGGTGAAATTGATTCATTAGTGATTCAGACTGAAAACATTATTTATAGTCCATCTTCAAATTATAAAAAATGCTTTCAATGGACAGACTGGAATTTTTTATATCATCTGAAACAATGAACAGCTATTATTCACTGTAGTATAACAGAGACCACATTAGCCCATAAAGGTCTCATCCTGTGCAATGAACCCATTCATTTCAGCCCTAGCTTCCCACTTGTTTATGATTAATGTTATATATATAAAAAAAAAAAACTCTGAAGTGTGCGTTTAATGGCACATCTAATTAATGAAGATAGAAGAAGACATTTACCCATTTGCATTTAATCACAAAAGACCTGACACCTTCAAATGCTGATGAATGTAATGGGGATCCTCTTTTTGCACTGCATTTTCCAGGAACTAATTGAAGGAAGTTTGAGCCGCATTCAGGCCCTGTGAGAATAGCACAAACATCCTCTGGCTGAAGACACTAATGGGACGCAATTCTAACTACCGGGTCAAAAGATTTTGTTTCTTCTAATTTTGAGAGGTGCTAAATTTACTTGCAGTGCCTAGAAAAATCTATAATCTGCACAAGGCCACATTAAAATGGAGCAGTGTTTTCCTTTCATAAGCCTGTCTAATTAATGTATTCATTTGTGTTGCTTGAAATAAATAATCTTTGTAAGGAATTATTATGGTGTACACATCATATTTATGCTTTTAGTTGAAACCATAAAATAAATGATTAGGCTTTTTAAAAAAGACTTGACATAATGCACACGCACTTCAAGGAAAGTAATTTTGATTTTTGCATTTTTGGTAGTGTCAACAATCTGTATTGCAAAAATAATGAATGCCATTGGTTGAACAAAAAGATATCCCCGCCCCAAACTCATCCTGGTCAGGATACTCAAACAGTGGCCTGTTACAAAAAGGTATGAACAAACATATTACATGTTCATGCGGGTGTTTCTTGACAAAGTGACATCTCCAACTACTGGCCTGGCATGCATAATACAGCCTTTTTAGTCATTTTTGCAGATCCGTGTGAACTGGGATCATTGTGACAATGTTGTCGTCTGTTTTTAGCACGTCATTGTCATGTAAACATATCCTAACTCTGGAGCATGTACCTGAAAGCTGCATCACAACAGCCAATTACATCACTGCTTTAATTTGGAGCTAGTCTCAGCCTTAGACATCACGTCCACAGACCGTTGGCTAAAAGTCTGATGCATAAGGCACACAAAATGATCAGGAGTTTTGAAGTCATCATCAGATTGGTTGAATTCTACAGGATTTGCGGGAGACGTGTGTGTCGTGTTCTTTAACGGTCCACCTGGAAACAAAGCCGTTGTGACGCTAAACCCCCTCATGGAAGAAGAAAGCCATCGTGTTTACTACTGTGACAGTGAACACTTATCAGGATCAACTAAATGCTGGATTTTCTAAAGTTCACGACATAGACACTGATCTGTTATTGTAGGGAGATCGACTTTACATTTTCACACCCCTAAACATGACGCTGAACAAAGCAAACTGTTATTGGTTCATTTACATGTCACTCAGATGGCCTCTGGGCGGTCCTTGGCAAGTGAAAGCTACTATGAAGTCAGTCTTCTGTTGTCAGGCCCTGTCCCAAATGGAACCCTAAACCCTTTCAATATTCCTCAGAGTCTGCACTTTCGTCCTCTAATACCGCTTTGACTGTCGAATAGAAGCCTGCAGTGGAGCTCACAGGCTTGCGAGCTCAGCAAAAGTGTGCATCGAGGGCGCATATCAGCCGTAAAGGGGGCGCACTCGAACACCCTTCTGAAAACTAAAATGACAAATGGGACACCCTACGGTCTTGTGGACTTGACAGACATGCACAAGCGGCAGCCATTGTAAGTTCACAAGACCTCAAGTGCACATGAAGTCTGCCATTTGGAACAGGGCCTGAAGGTCTGGCTGCGGGAGAATAATATCCCAACAAGCAATTTTTCACTTAAAAGACATCTAATAGCCATCCAAACACAGCCCTAGGCTAAAACAAGGCAAAATTTGGGCTGTCAGTGAAAATTTTATAGACGTCTAACCATAGCCCAAGAATAGACTAGTCATCTAGAACATGAACATGTCAAAGAAATGAAACCAAACACCTTGTAATCACTGATGACTTTGTTTACATGATGGAATATCATACATCTCGCAAGTTATATTGGTAAAAACGACATGTAACCAAATTCATGGTAATTTTAGCTAGAAGTGGATTACTCATAGCCGGACTATATCGGGTCTATAGTTAACCGACGTGGTGAAATGACGGCTATTGCTTGCTAGGATGGAGCAAGAGATGCAGGGATTATTGCATCAAATTGGTTCAGTTTTGGTTTGTAATCTAATACTACTGTATGTATATAGTATAGTGCATTATTTGGGACACAACAACTGTCAAGACGGTTAACCATATTGCATAAGTTACTATGGCATTGAACACCGATATAAACCAATCCATATCCCTGAAAAAACTGTTTGCTCAAACTAAACTCTTCTTTTTTCCTGGTTTGCCACTAAAACTGCCATTAGCTGGGTTTCCATTCAAACACAAATCTTTCAAAGTTCACAAAAAAAAACAACAAAAAAAAACAAACAACAAACAAATGCGAATTAGGTGCGTTTCAAGTTGTTCGAATGGATGACAGTGGATTTGGTAACCTACACTGTAAAATGGAATTAGTTAGATTTACTTAAAAAAGCATGCAAACCGATTGCCTTAAAAAAAACAAGTAAAGTGAAATAGAAACAGTATGTTGTGCTAACAAATGCTTAGTTAGTATAGTTCACTTACACAAGAGTTCTAGTAACTAAAAAAGAACTGTAGAGTACTTGATCTTTTACTTTAGGTTTAGTCTTGACTTAGTATAGCTACCATAGATGTTACCATTGTTGTGTTTTGCATGCTGAATGTTGAAGTCTGTGTGGGACTCAAGCATGGTCAACTGCAAGATATTGTTACAAATATAGAGGGATTATATCAGCCCAATTAAAAGTTTCACAGGTGTTTATGATGTAAGTGTTAGCAATAACATTGTAAACATTATATGACATACATGGAAATATTACATAGGTTAATTTTAAAAGATGATCTTAATTTCTGACTAAATCATTAACTATAGTTAATTATTCAGTTAGAAGCTAGGTTAACTTTTAAAAGCAACCTATGTATTACTTCTCTTCCTTTGAAACCAAATAACTGTGATTTATTGTTGCATCGCTGCATCAGAAAGAGAATTACAGTTCCAAGTGCCCAACCAAAGGGAACACTGATCACCATAATGGTGAGTTTTTTTTGTTTTGTTGTTTTTTGCTTGACACAATGGCACTCAAACCAATCAAGTAATCTTAACTTGGTTTTTCTGAGTACACAAGGAATAGTATGTGAAGAGTACAGATTACTAGATTTTTACAATTAAGTTGAGACACTAAGTAAAGTTAACTAAAAGGTGTTGGATAAATAAAACACCATCAGCGGAAAAAGACGATTAGTCACGTGGGTTTAATGCTCGCTACGTCAGAATTTATTTGGCAAATGCATTTCCATCTCCCATTATTCACATTAACTCTTTTTCGCACAAGTCAAAAACCACCTTACTTGCGAAATAAGGGACTTCTTTTTTCTAAGTTTGGTATTTCCATCACTAGTTTCGGATGTGATACTTCAAAATGCGCATAAAAAAAACAGGGAAACATAGCTATTGTGAAATAAGCCACAGGGAAATGTTTTGGTTGTCACAGCACAACTGAGATTAATTGTTCAAGTTTGTAAACAAGCATGAGGATATCAGTGTCCACTTTTTTTGATGGACAGGCTTAGAGTTCCATCAGTGTCAGCTCATCTATCAGCATTAACATGCAGCCAGACCATTCAAGGGAGCAAAGACTCACAATGCATCCCTCAACTACATTTACTTTCAACAGTTATACAAAGGCCAAATTGCAGCAGAGTGCATCCATCAACTGGACATCACAACAATGTCCATCTTCGTTCTGAAGACACGCTCTGCAAGTAAGTTGCCATTTCTGGAGGGGTAAGAGACAGCAGTCAATGACTAAATGGATGGTCCTCAGAGAATGGCAATGTGACCTTTGAAACGCTGAACATGTGTAATATGAAGGCTGCACCTACTATGAGACTACATCTGAACTGTGATTTTTCACAGTTTCAAATCCTAGTGAGCTGACTTGATGATAATTTTACAATCATTTTATTTACATTACATATTTTTACATTTTGAGCACCTAACCCAACCCCTATCCTTAAACCGAAACATTTCTCAATATAAAACATATACCTCTTATATTGTTTTTAGCCTGTTTTGCAATAAATCACTGTGTACTTTTATCTGCCTGAAATACCCAGCTGTTATATTGTTGAGAAGTGGTTAGGATTAGTTGAAACACAGTTGAATCTAGTGTCCCATGCTGCTAAGCTAACAAGTGTATATTAAAGACGCTGTATGTAAGTTTGACTGTATTTAAAAAGTACCATAAAATGTTTGCAAATCAACTGGGCAAGTGATCGCAGATTCTACCTGATTCTACCTATACGCAAACTATGCAAGTTGTGTAGGGCCCCCGAACCACTAGGGGGCCTCCTTGCTCATCACTATATAAAATAAACATGACGATAATTTACCATAATGTGACTTTTTTTTTTATAACATGCAAATATATGTGCAGAATGTATTTTTGTAACAATTAATTTCTTACTTACAGTCTTGACAATAACATAAACCAATAACTCCAGGCCAGAGAAATGCCTCATGATGAAATGTCACTTTCGGTTTGTGGTGGTACACATTAATAATCAAAACGTTCTTATGCGTGGTTTAATGTATATAAGAAATACACATTCCTGTTCAGTATTACAAGCTGTCGTGTGACTCAGGTACTTTAAAAACAATGCCCATTAGTCTAAAATAAGCTCATTTAGAGAATTATTGATGTATTTTCATATGTTTTTCTAAGCCTTCTTAACACAGATTTGGGTCAAAATGGACAACCCCAACCATTGGGTTAAAAAAAAAAATAATAAAAAAATGTTACCCAAAGGTTGGGTTTGTCCATATTTGACCCACATGGCTTTTTTATTCATCATACTGTAATTTCATTAGTAAATTGCGCATTTAGAGAGCCCATTCAGCTGTGTGTTATAGTTTTTCTGACAGATAGATTGTGCCAGAGAGCATTACTATTAAAAAAGCATTTATTTAGCTGTCAACAAAATGGTTTTAATTTTACTTAATTGTTCTTACTGCCAATTTAACATTGGTTTCCTTTTTTCTTTTCTTTTTTTTTCATGCACTGACAGGGACCCCTTCACAAAGTTTTGCTTAGGGCCCCCAAAAGTGTAGGATCAGCAGTGATTCTACCTAAAAAGCCTCTGCAATTAAAACATTGCAAACGTATACATTATCTGATCAACTTACAGTGTAATTCTTGTCACTTTCCATTGTCAATTGTATTCGTTCCTGTTGCATGTCTTGAATCTGGCAACCCACATGAGTGTCGATTTTGAGGAAGACGGGGTAGGGGAAAAAACTCTTTCCAATATTTTGAATTTGGATTTCAGTACCCATTTTACATACTGCACCTTTAAAGCCTAAACAAACTGTAAACTGTGGGTGCTTCCCATTAAATGTTTGTTGAATAATTAATGTGAGTATGTTCAGACTGAAAATTCCTAAAAGGAAAGGGGCACTTAAAATGCCTGGATGATGCACTTTATTATCCGAGAAAAGTGTGGAATACTGGACACTTTATGCGCTCAACTGTCACAGCTTTATTCCGGCGGAGGACGAGCCGTCAGACTGATGCTGGATGACCAAATAACCTTATAAAATTCATACACTAGACGGTTAAGTACATAGTACATAGTATAAGTGCATAGTGTATAGTACATCATTTGGGACACAACAACTGTCAACTATCACATTTAATTTTTATGCTTGTTTTGCAACATAGCAATGCTACACATGTGATTGGGGCCCACATCAAATTTGTTTTCCAGTCAGCTTTTGGTTATTTTTTTGTGTTTGTTTGTTTGTTTGTTTGTTTGTTTTGAATGGCAGTGTGAACACCAAAAGTGTTCAGTAGTTTCAGTTCAGATTTGGTCCACCTCCTAATGTGTAAATAAATTGGATATGCATCTGAGTTTTGGACAGGAAGTGAAGTGGGAGAAAGAGGGCAGATGGAATTGGAAAAGACCATGAGCTGAGATTCAAACTCGGTCACCCGCAGCTCAACCATGCTGTGTGTCAGAGACTGCATACTGTACAGTATGACGCTATAGACTCTGACAATTCATGCAATTTTTACATCAATCTATCTTGACATTTGTCAACATTACATGCTTCATTGAACTTGACATGAAGAACATGACAGATAACTAAAACGGCTAGTGCCACACTCATTAAATTAGGGAGCGACACCTCTATTTGGCCCAAGTTAAAGGGTCAACCGCAACAGCCAACTATAGATTTCTTTTGAAAGAATTAATTTCCAAAGACATGGTCAAGTTTAGCCACACACAGTGTAAAATAAAAAATAAAACAAGGCTAAGTAGGTCAAAAAGGGTGGGGGGGTTGGGTGGTGGTGGTGCCTGTGGTTACTTGCCCATTTTAAACCCAGGCTCATTGGAAAAAACATGCCTGTGGCGTAATTTCTGCAAAAATGTTTATGTTGCCTCTTGCACTTGACAAGTGAAATATCCACTGAGCTATGTTAAAAGCATGTTTAGTTTTACAATATCTGAAACAGATGAATGTGAATCTCAGCGGCTCTAAAAACAGCTCTAGAAGTTAATGCTCTATCACCTACACTAAAACTTAAACCTAACCGATATTGTTACCAAAGCAAATGTTGGATAAAAATGCATTTGCTTAAGCAATAATGACATTTTAGCATGCTTCTACAAGTCTTTGAGCTCTTTTATTGTGATTTGTGTTTCACAGCGCTTCACACCCTATATATTGTATTGTACAATATGACTATACACCGATCAGACATAACATTATGACGTAATATGTCCTAATATTGTCCTAATAAACAGCCCTGACCAGTCGAGGCATGTACTCCACTAGACCCCTGAAGGTGTGCTGTGGTATCTGGCCCAAGATGTTAGCAGCAGATCCTTTAAGTCCTGTAAGTTGTAAGGTGGGGCTTCCATGGATCGGACTTGTTTGTTCAGCACATCCCACAGATGCTTGATTGGATTGAGATCATTGCTCTGTGGTCCAGTTCTGATGCTCACGTGCCTACTGTTGGTGCTTTCGGCGGTGGACAGGGGTGACGTCAATGCATACACTCTATATCTAATATGGGCCACATTTAAAAAGTTGTGTGAACAACCTTACCAAAAAAAAAAAAAAAATGTTGCAGAAAATTAGAATTGGTCATTCTGGCTTGGAGTGTGAATGTAGTCTATAACTAAATTTGTCTATTAGTGGATAAGTGAAAAGTAAAAAGGTTAGTGAAAGTGAGATGGTTTGCTGGTTGTTAAGGTTGCCCAGCAAGCAATAGCTGTTATTTCACTGTCTCGGTTAACTACAGACCCAATATAGTCCGGCTATGAGTAACCCACTTCTAGCCAAAATAAACTTGAATTTGGTTACATGTTGTTTTTGCCAAAATAACTTGCGAGATATATGATTGTATGCAAGATTCCATCATGTAAGCAAAGTCAACAGTGATTACAAGGTGTTTGGTTTCATTTCTTTGACATGTTCTATGCGTTGATGACTAGTCTATTCTTGGCTATGGTAAGATGTCTATTACATTTTCACTGACAGCCTAAATTTTGCCTTGTTTTAGCCTAGATGTCAGGGCTGTGTTTGGACGGCTATTAGACAGCACCAGCACCACAGCACGTCATAAACCCTTCTGACTCTCATCGAAAGACTAATCAGCTCTTACAGCATTCATAGGTGAAACTTGAGCTGTGGAAGGTCTTTATCCTTTAAGGGTGTATCCTTCATAATTGCTGCGGTGTGCATCTGCTGCCCATCTCTCTTGGTGACCTCTAAATATTGCAAACATATCAGTGAGGCGAACATACCAGAAATTGCACACAGAGATTAACAACAGCCAACAGTTGCTGGACAAATCGAATGCCAACCCATTAGAAAAGACACCTTAGGCATTCTTCCGACAAATGTCCACCCACTGGATTGGACATGTGGACAATGAAACAGCTTGTGCGGACAGAGGCAATGCCTTTCCTTAGGTTACATCAGCTTACCACACCGTGTCTCTGTTTCAGGGCTCTGTGATGGGCCTGGGGCAGAACATGGTGGATGTTTCAAACCCCTGCTATCTCTTGATTCCTTTTGACTTTTATATATATTTTTTTTATCTTACTGCCTGTATGTCTTCCTAATTAACCATCTAGCATTTTAGAGCATGCTTATCTGGGCTCTTGGATGCATTTTTAGGACTACTTGACTCTGGTTCATTTCTTTGGGGGGGGGGGGGGGGTGATTGGACAAGATAAGTGATTGGACACAAAAGTCTACACATGGCACTATCTTGCAGTGTAAATGCATGGTTAAATAGAAATAAAAGACCAATATGCAAATAAATGCATGGAAGAAGACCAATTCAGTATGGAAATACTACTGTAAAATGATGATGCTGTTGTTGGTTCAATTTGGAATGGCAAACATTCTAACAGTGCATGTCAATAGAAGATTTCCAACTCTAGACTTAAGATCCTTAAAAGGTAAGGTTTAAGAAAACATACAGCACTTAACCCTGAATATACCTACAAAAGATAGCTCGAAATGAAGTTTCTACATTGAGTTGTAAATTGAATATAGTGCCCCCCTGCAAGCATTGAATTATAATGGGCAGCTGAGTTTATATGATGTCTAGTCGGGCAGTTTGAAGTGCCGCTGTTAAGAGAACATGTTATGCTGTAACAAGACCTCCAGCCTATATGTATATGATCATGAATATAAAGTAAAGAAATATATGTGATAATGTTGGTTTCAAAAACAAGCTTCCTTTTAAACATGTTTAATGAACTCATCAAGAGTAAGATTATGCCTCTAATATATGTTTATATTAAACCCTTTAAGCACTAAATTGAAACACGGATAAGAGCATAACAATCTATGAAATTTTTTCACCAAGTTGTATTTACTGATGGGATTTTGTTCATCTGGTTTGAGATAACTAATTAAATTCCTCAAATGAACAGAAGAGCATTTAAATTAGATTTTTACTGTTATTTAAAGGGAAATCCTCTGGAGTTTGTGAAGTACCCCGAGATTCAAAGTTTATTAAAACATCTAATCTGACAAAATGATCAGCAGAAGCTTTATCATCTTTTAATTAGAGTTCCAGCCAACAGCTACACAGCTTTTCAGGGACAAATAAAGACCCTGATCAGTCATAGTGATGGCTTCACTCATCTTAAATTAAATTATTACCCTCTAATGGAAATCATGTGAGATTGTGAAGAAAAAAAAACCTTCATTTTAACAGTGTTCTCTTTGACAGTGCACAGCTACACTTAAAGAAACAGTTAAGCCAAAAATGACAGTTGATGTCTGGCAAGCTAAAAAAAAAAGGAATATATATACACCGATCAGGCATACCTGTCACCGCCATGTTCTGTGTTGTCATGGACTTTCATTGTTTCCTCCTGGTCACATGTTCCTTTGTTCTAGTTTTCCCGTCACTCATCTGTCGTCATGGTCACCATCATTATTAGTTCTTCTGTGTCAGGTGTGTCTTGTAATTACCTCGTTTGTGTTTGCTATTTAAGTTCTCCTGTTTTCTTCAGTCTTTGTCTGGTCTTGTCTATGTATGTTGATGTATAGAGTGTGTTGCCACCGACCTGTATGACTCATCTGAGTATCCTTGTTCATTAAACCTTCGTTTGAGTATTGTATTTACCTGTCTTCGCCTTCCTGCCTGAACACACCCATGACAATAACATTATGACAGGTGAAGTGAATAACACTGACTATCTCTTCAACACGGCACCTGTTAGTGGGTGGGATATATTAGGCAGCAAGTGAACATTTTGTCCTCAAAGTTGAAGTGTTAGAAGCAGGAAAAATAGGCAAGCGTAAGGATTTGAGCGAGTTTGACAAGGGTCAAGTTGTGATGGCTAGACGACTGGGTCAGAGCATCTCCAAAACTGCAGCTCTTGTGGGGTGTTCCCGGTCTGCGGTGGTCAGTATCTATCAAAAGTGCTCCAAGGAAGGAACAGTGGTGAACCAGTGACAGGGTCATGGGCGGCCAAGGCTCATTGATGCACGTGGAGAGCGAAGGCTGGCCCGTGTGGTCCGATCAAACAGACAAGCTACTGTAGCTCATATTACTCAAGAAGTTAATGCTGGTTCTGATAGAAAGGTGTCAGAATACACAGTGCATTGCAGTTTGTTGCGTATGGGGCTGCATAGCCGCAGACCAGTCAGGGTGCCCATGCTGACGCCTGTCCACCGCCGAAAGCACCAGCAGTGGGCAAGTGAGCATCAGAACTGGACCACGGAGCAATGGAAGAAGGTGGCCTGGTCTGATGAATCATGTTTTCTTTTACATCACGTGGATGGCCGTGTGTGTGTGCGTCACTTACCTGGGGAACACATGGCACCAGGATGCACTATGGGAAGAAGGCAAGCCGGCAGAGGCAGTGTGATGCTTTGGGCAATGTTCTGCTGGGAAACCTTGGGTCCTGCCATCCATGTGGATGTTACTTTGACACGTACCACCTACTTAAGCATTGTTGCAGACCATGTACATACTTTCAGCATATTAGCATACAGGTTTGGAATGAATAAGGTTTGGAATGCTGGTCATATAATTAGAATATCATCAAAAAGTTGATTTATTTCATTAATTCCATTCAAAAAGTGAAACTTGTATCTTATATTCATTCATTACACACAGACTGATATATTTCAAATGTTTATTTCTTTTAATTTTGATGATTATAACTGACAATTAAGGAAAATCCCAAATTCAGTATCTCAGAAAATTAGAATATTACTTAAGACCAATACAAAGAAAGGTTTTTTAGAAATCTTGGCCAACTGAAAAGTATGAACATGAAAAGTATGAGCATGTACAGCACTCAATACTTAGTTGGGGCTCCTTTTGCCTGAATTACTGCAGCAATGCGGCGTGGCATGGAGTCGATCAGTCTGTGGCACTGCTCAGGTGTTATGAGAGCCCAAGTTGCTCTGATAGTGGCCTTCAGCTCTTCTGCATTGTTGGGTCTGGCATATCGCATCTTCCTCTTCACAATACCCCATAGATTTTCTATGGGGTTAAGGTCAGGCGAGTTTGCTGGCCAATTAAGAGCAAGGATACCATGGTCCTTAAACCAGGTACTGGTTGCTTTGGCACTGTGTGCAGGTGTCAAGTCCTGTTGGAAAATGAAATCTGCATCTCCATAAAGTTGGTCAGCAGCAGGAAGCATGAAGTGCTCTAAAACTTCCTGGTATATGGCTGCGTTGACCTTGGACCTCAGAAAACACAGTGGACCAACACCAGCAGATGACATGGCACTGCAAACCATCACTGACTGTGGAAACTTTACACTGGACCTCAAGCAACGTGGATTGTGTGCCTCTCCTCTCTTCCTCCAGACTCTGGGACCCTGATTTCCAAAGGAAATGCAAAATTTACTTTAATCAGAGAACATAACTTTGGACCACTCAGCAGCAGTCCAGTCCTTTTTGTCTTTAGCCCAGGCGAGACGCTTCTGACGCTGTCTGTTGTTCAAGAGTGGTTTGACACAAGGAATGCGACAGCTGAAACCCATGTCTTGCATACGTCTGTGCGTAGTGGTTCTTGAAGCACTGACTCCAGCTGCAGTCCACTCTTTGTGAATCTCCCCCACATTTTTAAATGGGTTTTGTTTCACAATCCTCTCCAGGGTGCGGTTATCCCTATTGCTTGTACACTTTTTTCTACCACATCTTTTCCTTCCCTTCGCCCTTGGAAACAGAGCTCTGTGAACAGCCAGCCTCTTTTGCAATGACCTTTTGTGTCTTGCCCTCCTTGTGCAAGGTGTCAATGGTCTTTTGGACAACTGTCAAGTCAGCAGTCTTCCCCATGATTGTGCCTACAGAAATAGCCTACAGAACTAGACTGAGAGACCATTTAAAGGCCTTTGCAGGTGTTTTGAGTTAATTAGCTGATTAGAATGTGGCACCAGGTGTCTTCAATATTGAACCTTTTCACAATATTCAAATTTTCTGAGATATTGAATTTGGGATTTTCCTTAGTTGTCAGTTATAATCATCAAAATTAAAAGAAATAAACATTTGAAATATATCAGTCTGTGTGTAATGAATGAATATAATATACAAGTTTCACTTTTTGAATGGAATTAGTGAATGATGGAATTTTTGATGATATTCTAATTATATGACCAGCACCTGTACCACAAATAAAATAAAATAAAATAAAAACCTTGATAGATTTTTTTTAGAAGCTGTTCATCTTTATAGAATCATTTCCCCCATAGTATAATTTTATGGCAGGTGTGAATATTATGGGATGATAATGCTCTGTCAAAAGTTTTGAAATAAGGGTATATATAGAACCTGAGGAGGGCCAGAAAGCAAGAGCAGGACAGTCAGTGCTGACTGACAATGTGAGGACACCAGATGCATGCAGAAAGGGAGGAAAATAAATCTTGCAAAGTTTTCTGCACAATATATTACCTTTGTCTTCTTTTGTTTTTATGTAATTTTACTCATCTTGGGGGAAATTATGTATTTAGAACGGCGAAAAAAATATATTTTGTCTTTCAATTGAACAAGAAAATATTGGTCAAAATTATGATCAGAAACATCAACAGATTGGACATGAGCAGTTTTGACATACATATGAAGTGATCCAGTTTACATCACATTTAATATAATGCCAGTCAGTACAATTTAATCATAATCTGATTGACTGGTAGTGATCATTCCACAATGTTGAAAACATATTTCCAAAACATTTCCTTGTGACTAAAACAGATTATATCTATCACAGCTTTGTGTTCATTTGCAAAAATTATATTATAAAGATTCTTATTTAAACAACATTGAAAAATAATTGCAGCCTATGTTATTGTGAAGTCACACTTCACAGTTACATGATGTATGTTATGCTTATGTTATGTATGTTATGATGAACCCTTTCTCCACTGACTTACTATGATGTTTAAAGCATTTCTGAGGATGCTGATTTTTAGAAGGCAGCTGTCTGACTTGAACGGGAACATGGTTTGTGTAACATTAGCAACACATTATTAGTTGTTTGATAACTTAGTCAAGCAAAAGTCTAATCATATTAATCACCGTTATGTGTCCGATGTTTTAGAGAGCGATACATAAAACGCATTGCCATTCTGATACATCGACTTGTAGACGAGCCTGTATAATTCACTCTTCTTCTGAGTCCGTTTCATATATGCTTGAATTAAACCAGTATTTCCACTTGCGATTGTGTAGTTTTTACTTCAGTTGACTAAGTGGATCAGGTATTCTGATTGAGTGGAGGCGGGGACCAATTTGCATATTCATGACTCCATGAATACTAAATGAAGCAAGGGAGTAGAATTATATTCAAGCTATTTTAAGGCATGAAGAAATTACTTTCACAGGATTTTTTTTAATGTCATTTTGATCATCAAAGATGAGTTTTTAGGGAAAAATTGTTGAGTGCAGGGGGACTTTAATCGCGTATGGTGTGGGTCACCCCTCTCGTGATGTTCGGAGCTGTTCATGTCCTCGGACTGGGAATTATGCGTTTCTATGACACCGCTATCAATGCCGAAATGAATCTGCAGAAGTCATGTGGTACAGGTTCATCTTACACGCTGTACGAGGTCTATGAAGACGTGAATGCTTTTTACTAGTTGAAGTCTCGTAATTATGGTAAGGCATAAATGCGCCTGTATTTCGCCATGTTAAAAATGACGTGATCAGCTGTGTTTTACTAAACATGGAGTGAATCCTCTATACACTAGTAAAATGGGATGGAGAAGAAACGGCCAGGTGTAGCTAGTGGCGGGAAATGGTGCAACTGAGTCCAAACAGGGTGATATTGTGACATTACACCCCATCCTGGAAAGGCACGACCTCATAGAGGAAGGCCAGAGCACAGTGAATGGCCCGCAAGTATGTGGTGAAGTGATGCCAGTGTCTGAGCCAGGCAGAGCTGATGGTCTGAGGGAGTCCGGCGGAGCCGAAAGCTGAAAACCGATGGTCGCTGTTGGAGTCGAGGGAGAAAGAAGCATAGAGGAGTCAGGGCGATGGGCCGAGGTGACACAACGGGATCTGAGGCCGGGGGCGGAGCCACAGGATTTCCATGCCCAGGAGAAAGGGCCTCATAGCGGGCCACAGGTGTAGCTGCGCCATTGAAAGGAGGCTGAGGAGAAACTGAGGGGCAGATGGGAAACGGCGAGGGCTGGGTAGCAGGTGTGAATGAGGGCTGCAGAAGGGACTGAAGATGAACAGAAATTCTTGTAAAAATCCGCAGAGGAGGTGGGAGAGGGAGGCTGGGCGGAACCAGCCTGTCCAAAATGGACCTGACAGGCTTGTGAGGGAGTAAAGGGGGTAGGGCTTCTTCCACTCCAAATCAAAATAA
Source organism: Rhinogobio ventralis (assembly GCA_039654625.1). NCBI lineage: Eukaryota > Metazoa > Chordata > Actinopteri > Cypriniformes > Gobionidae > Rhinogobio > Rhinogobio ventralis. The sequence continues at coordinate 8,184,610 of CM077198.1, forward strand.
CTGTTTATGGTGCGGACAAGAAACTCACTCTCAGTGCTAGGAGTGTGTGCAGGGCTCCATTCTCCATCCCCGAACTCCTCACAAACTCCCTCGGTGACAGATGATGCAGCCGTCTCACACACCTGGTCAGACTCACGGGGCTTCAGCTCCGCAGCGATGTTTTGTTTGGCATCGCGGTAGAGGCAGGCTCTCTGTCTGCAGTGGGCTCATGCTGCAGTTCCTCACCGTCTGGTGGTTCCAGGCTGGGCACTGGATTGGGAGTGGTGCTGGTTTCATTGTCGTTGAATCCGATTGTGAAAGACGATCCACATGATGCCAGCACCCACTCCACAAATGCGGCGAAGCTCACTTAAGGTCCCTCCCCGACAACTGTGCCTTTGTCGAAGCATTGACTCCCACGAAGAAGAATGAACTCATGGAGTTGTCCAGGAAGTGTGACATTGGCAAGGTCGATGAATTCAGCCACATGTGCCTCGAGGGAGCGATTTCCCCGCTCAAGGCACAATAACAGGAACGAGGGAGAGTCCATGGTGATGGGGAAAAAAACACTGACACAAAACAAAACAAAAACACGCCGCATTATCTATATCTCTTTAGGTCTGGTCTTCTGTCACAGTTATGCTGCATAAACATGCATGAAGATGAAGATAAATGGTTCAAACTGTATTTAATAATATCCACCGAGTAAATCCACACGAAGAACAGCAAGCAAACACAACCATATGTAAACGAGATCGGACGAAGGTGAACTGAAAGCACAGGACTTAAATACACAGACAAACGTGACAATGTGCCCAATTGAGCTGGATCTTCTTCTTTTTTCTAATAAGAAGACATGCTGTTAAACTGCAATGGAAACACTGTGCTAAATCCCTTGGTGCACATAAAATAAAAATAATAAACAGCTCCACAGTCTTTTCATCCACACATGTCATTATTTCTGAGTTACAGAAATTCAAATGATCACATAAGTACTTGGATAAAAGTTTAGTTCAGATATAAGAACTTATGTTTATGGTAGTGATCAAAATAGAATAAACCGCCTTTTGAAAGCAACTTGACGCTTCAAATGAAGATCGTATCAATTGTATCGTTACACCAGTAAGTGGCGAAAAGTGACTGTTAAGTTCATCCAATTAAGTCTTTATGAGTCATTGAAGCATTTATTCAAACCGATTAAAAAAAATACAAATATTAATAATAATTAATGAAATATTTTAAAAATAGACATGCAGCAATTAAATGGCCTCAGAATTTATCTATATGTTATTTTGTTTAGTTCTAATACTTCTAATACGTGCATTAGTCTAATCAGAATCATGGGAGAATCGTGATATATATTTTTAAACATGATTCTCAATTTGTCCAAAATCCTGCAGCTCTACTGTATACTGTATATTCAGTAGGGTCAGTTTGACCTTCAAGCATAATTATTCATTATAATTGTATATGGAACCTACAACAATTTTTAAAAAAAATAATTTAAAAAAAAGTGTTTTTCTGTTTTTCAGTTCATAGATAATAACAAGAGAGATTTCAATTATATTTTGACCACTGAAATACAAAAATTTCAGATAGCGGGCCATCTTACCAAACATTGGTCATTTAACACTAGAACCGCCAGGGGTCGCTGTATACCTAAAACCGCCAGCGGGTAAAATTTACCCATGCAGATGATTACTCTGATTACTCTGTCTTCACAAAGTAATGTCTAGAGTCATGAAATGATTATTTTTAGTCATCAACTATGTTTTTGTCCTGTTGTTTTAAGCAGGCTACACTAATCACTTTTTGGTGAATAGGCTAAACCAGTCTGCAATGACAACAAGAATTAGAAGGAAATAAATACATATTTGGGTGGTGTAATATTATAATAAAATGTCATTAATCACATATTAAGATAACCCATGTTATTTAAATTACTAAAAGAGCAATAATAATTCACCGCACTGCATAGGATGTATGACAAAGGATGACATATGATATATGACGTGCAACGACAAATTCAAGCGCACAGTTTTACCTAATTAATTAATAATTTATTTAGTTATATCATAATTTGAATAAGAGAACAACACCAATAAACTTGGGGTAGTCATGAAAATTGTTTTATTCATTACATCAAAGATCGGAAATATTATTTTTTAGGAAACGGCAGACTTGAATAAATAGCAACACAGTAGCAAACAATACGCGATAAAAATTGCAAAACAAATATGTATAATTAATCCAAAGTTTGAACATTTATAAATAGGCTAAAACATCTAAGCCTGCACGTTAAATAAAGGAATTATATAGGGGTAAATTTGACCCGCTGGCGCTTATAGGTATAAATGCCCCATTTTTTAAATCTGGTTTTATCTAAACAATTTTTAACAACAGGGGATTGTAAATAACACAATTGTAGTAAAAGTCAATGAGTGTGAGACTTGGATATTTTATTGAAAATCTGTCATGTACATTTGAAAAACTAAATTTTACCCCGTGGCGGTTCTAGTGTTAAAATGACAATTTTCAGCATCAGCCAAGAATTTTCATCCAAGTGCATCACTAATATTTATTTTAATATGCTCTCTGACATTGTCCTCTGAAACACCTTTGCGGTCTATGTTTTATTCAGCACAGATTACACATATTGATGGCATCCAATTATTAAGAGCTTATGCATAAGACATCAGGCTATTTGAAATAGTTTGTAGAGGAAGCACAGCGTCCCAGTGGAAGTCTAAAGTCATTGTGAAGTCATCAAATCGATCATCAGTAAAAACTGTCACAGCGTAACTAGAGAAATACACACATGAATCAAAATCAGCCCAGTAAGGTCACACGTACAATTCCACAGAGAGAAAGCCAGAAATTCCAAAGACATGTCTAAGAGAGGAAAATAGCTGTAGACAAGCGGAGAAAAAGGCATTTCTACATTTGCGAGGTGTGAGGTAGTAGAAAGGGAAAGCGGCGTAATGATCCGCCGCTTCAGTCACATGCAGTTGACTGCCGTGTCAACATAATCCGACCGAGTCTTACAGTAGCAGGCTAGGTGACAGCCCAGAAAGGACTTAGTGCCCTTGTAACTGTCAGCGTCTCTGTGGACTGGCACCTAGCAAGGGCTTATCCAACTCACAGGTTTGTCAGGCCTTAGCAGAACCCAGAGCGTCACTCTAATGTGCCTAACGCTGCACAAAGAGCTTAACGCCTCTCATATCCAATGCATGAGGGAAATCTTTTTACTATTGCTTTTGTGAGTACAATGTGCAGTTTTGTCAGCAAATGCTGGATAAAACAGATCATTATTCAAAATCATTTAAAAAATGCTTACCTTGTAATGTATACAAGAACTGTGACTGTTCTAGCCTACGACTGAATTCTGTACACAACAGGCCTACTGTACTGTATACTACACTGCTCAAAAAAAATTAAGGGAACACTTAATCATCACAGTATAACACCAAGTCAATTAAACTTCAGGGATGTCAATCTGTCCAATTAGGAAGCATAAGTGATTGTGAATCAGTTTCACTCACTTTGGTGTAAATAAAAGTGACAACAGGTGCACTGGAGATGCAACATTAAGACAACCGTGGTGGCCACAGACAATTGTTCTTCCCTTATTCTTCCTGACTGATTTGTCTTTAGTTTTGTTTTGGGGTCCTTGTCACTGTTTGTAGCATGAGGCAGTATCTGCAACCCAATCAGGTTGGCACAGGATGGAGGTCGCAAGGAGGTTTGTTGTGTCTCCCAGCACAGTTTCATAAGCATGGAGGAGATACCAGGAAATAGGCCATTACACAAGGAGAGCTGGACAGGGACGTAGAAGGGCAACAACCCAGCAGCAGGACCGGTATCTGCTCCTTTGTGCGAGGAGGAGGAGGAGGAGGAGCACTGCCAGAACCCTACAAAATGACCTCCAGCAGGCTACTGGTGTGCATGTTTCTGACCAAACTGTCAGAAACAGACTTCCTAAGGGTGGCATGAGGGCCCGACGTCCTCTAGTGGGACCTGTGCCCAGCCAGCTTGATTGGCATTTGTCAGAGAACACCAGAATTCCAGCGCCACGTTCTCTTCACGGATGAAAGCAGGTTCACACTGAGCACATGTATGAGACAGAATATACTTGGAGAGTCGCACAGACCTCCACATGCTAGCCAATGGTTCCCTTACTGCTGTTAGGAACCAGGATGAATTCCTCAGAGCCATTGTCAGACCTTATGCTGGTGAAGTGGGCCCTATGTTCCTCCTGGTGCATGATAATGCCTGGCCTCATGTGGCAGTTTTTAGATGACGAAGGCATTGATGCCATTGACTGGCCCTCACATTCCCCAGACCTGAATTCAATTGACAACCTCTGGGACATTATGTATCGGAGCATCCAAAGCCACCAAGTAGCACCACAGACTGTAGGAGCTCACTGATGCCCTGATCCAGGTCTGGAAGGAGATCCCCCAGGACACCATCCGCTATCTCATCAGGAACATGCCGAGACGTGGTCGTGAGTGCATACAGGCATGTGGGGGACATACACACTACTGACTTACATTATGAGTTGCTGTGATGAACTTCATTCAAGTTGGATCAGTCTGTAATTTCAGTTTTTTACATTGATTTTTGGTATGATTTGTAATCCAGTGCTCGGTGTGTTGATGATTTTGGTTTCCATTAACTGTTGTCACATAATTTTGTTCTTAACAAATTATAGAATTTATATAAATACAGATTTTCAAATTGAATATTTCATTCATTGATATCCAATGTGTGATTTAAGTGTTCCCTTAATTTTTTTGAGCAGTGTATCTTTTTAAACAGTAAATTAAACCATTAGTCAGCAACGTACTAAAAAGGCATCAAATGTAGGGCTGCTCAATTATGCCAAAAATCACAATCATGATTAACTGGTCAATATTGTAATCACATCAAATATTTTACATGATTAGGAGTGGGCAATAATACGTTTTTTTTTTTTTTCACAATAGTGATGTATATCTCACAGTAGTCTGCATTTTATGTCAGTCCCGTTACAGGATTTAAATGATTTGGCTGTTAAGTTTGGGCTTTTAAGAGAGGTAAAAGTGCACCGCTGTAAAGGAATGGAATGTGGTGCAATAATCATGTTTTCATTATCGTTGGAAGCCAAAATTGAAACTAAAATTCATGTTAACATCACATGTTATCATATCTAATCATTTAAAGAGTTATATAATTATATAAAAATTATTATTAACAAAGTTCAGTTAGAATACATTGCCAAATTGAGCACATTGCATTGTGGGATACAGTATTCTACACCAGTATTCTATGCTCTGTTATATACTGCTCATTTTGGCATAACTAGTAGGTCATCTGGGTATTTTGTTTTTTTAAATGAATTAAAATTGGGGTAGATATTAGTGTTCATTTTTTTTATTAAATCTGTGATGAAAAACATTCCTCTATGTCCTTTTTCTCCATCATGAGACACCAACTTCATTAAACAATAACTGTGTCTATATCAACATGAAACATCATTGACGAAAAAAGATGAGACTAAAGTCTTTTAAAAAAATATTCTCTCTTTATTACAAATATTACAGACTGTTCAACAAACAAATATTTTATATCCCCCAATCAGAGTTTTTGTTTTGTTTGGTTTTTTTTTTTCTGTTAAAAGGATACATTTCTTGCTCTGTGTTTTACTTAATATTTGCAATCTGGCTACCTACAATGTGGAAGTGCCACAGATGATCTGCAAACACTGAAAACATCAACAAACAAGTATGCTGGAGTTCAGCAATCTGCATGTGAGATATTCTGCTTAAATAAAAGTGCTATTCAACCAGCCGATGTTCTGTCACAAGTAATTTGCTGCGCTGTTTGCTGGGACTAAATCTGCAATCAAACCTTCTCAGTAATGAACTGTAATAAATCCAAACATTGACCTTGAATATTTTGTGTGTGATTGTAATATCGAGACTAAAAATATATAATTCCTTTCCCTGGTTTCACAGACAAAGCTTAAGCGAGTCCCAGACTAAAATGTTTGAGCTGTTTTAACTGAAAGCAACTTGCACTGACATATCTTAAATTAAGTCAGTGCCATTGTTTTGTTTCAAGATGCACACCAGTAATGTTTTTTTATTTTTTATTTTTTTTTATAAGACACGTATGGAAGCCTGTTTCCACCACTAAATAAAAAAATAAAAAGAGTAATTGTGACTTTTTATCTCAGAATTCAGACTTTTTTTCTCACAATTCTGAGATATAAACTCGCAATTGCGTGATATATAGTTACAATTCGGACTTTTTTTCTCAGTCAGAATTGTGACTTTTTATCACGCAATTGCGAGTTTATATCTCAGAAATATTCTCGCAATTTTGCGAGAGTTCTGAGATAAAAAGTCGCAATTACTCTTTTTATTTTTTTTATTTAGTGGCGGAAACGGGCTTATAAAAGCTACTTAAATGTCCTAACTAAACTAAGGTCGAATCCTGGCTTAATCTAAGCCCTGTCTGGGAAACCAGGCCTTAATCACATTAATCCTTCAAATTAAGGGTGCATTGTATCCCAAAACACAGTGTGCTCAAGCTTCAATTTTCAGTGTAGTTATACCTCTCCTGACTCCTGGAAAGTAAATGTACCAGGTATCATTGTATTTCCACATTTACTGTACCTTCACAGACTTTACCTTCCACCATAAGGGGCTTTTTCATTTTTTCTCTATGTAGACCAGGGCTATTGAATTCCGTTCCAAGGGCCACGACCCGCAGAGTTTAGTTTCAACCCTAATTACATGCACATTCTTGTAATAATCAAGAAATCCTGAAGACTTTGATTAGCTGGTTCTGATGTGTTTAATTAAGGTTTGAACTGAACTCTGCAGGTCGTGACCCTCCAGGACCCTCCATAGCCCTGTGCTAGATAGACGTATTTGACCATTACACTCATGCATAAGAAGTTAAACTTTTAAAACGCGTAACTTGAGATGCTAGCTCTAGGTATCTGCCTTTGTGAAAAAATTGCAAAATGCTTGTATGATGCAAATCTAAGGGCGCCAAAATGCTAAATGCATAAAAAGTATTTTACAGTGTTCGCATAATTATTAGGCAAGTTTTTCTGATCATGTTTTTTTTTTTCCAAGGATATTTTGCCAATTCTAAACTACTTCAATCATAATACGTACTATTCATTTTGTATATAATCATTTATTAGTGATATATAACTGTTAACAGGGGCTGGAAGTGAAAAACGTCTCTAGAAATAGTACTATAGAAATTGTAAAATTAAAGGGTTAGTTCACCCAAAAATGAAAATTCTGTCATTAATCATTCCCCCTTATGTCGTTCCGAACCCGTAAAACCTTTGTGCATCTTCTGAACCCAAATTAAGATATTTTTGATGAAATCCGAGAGGTTTCTTAACCATCCATAGGCAGCAACGTCATTGCAACTTTCAAGGCCCAGAAAGGTAGTAAAGATATCATTAAAATAGTCCATGTGAATACAGTGGTTCAATCTTAATGTTATGAAGCGACGAGAATACTTTTTGGAACTACATGAGGGTGAGTAATTAAATTAAATTCTTTATTAAATAATTTAAATAATTAATTTTTGGGTGATCTAACCATTTAAGGCGTGACCATTGAACAAGAAATGGGGCAGCAGGGTCACAAAAAAGTTGAGAAGAAAAGATATTAACTGCAAAAGAATTAAGGTGAAGAATTGGGTGTGAAACCATCAGTAACTCTTTAGTCTCCAGTGCAATCATTTTCCAGAACTGCAACCTACTTGGAGTCTCCAGAAGTCCAACGGTGTCAGGATCTCTGAGACTTAAGTTAGGTAAATAATCCTGAATATGACCCACACTTAATAAGAATCGCAAGCTGAAGTGTTGTGAAATACATGAAGACTGATCTTTAAAAAGGCTTTATAGACAGACTCTTGAGAGACCAGCACCACTTCCTCTTGTACCTGTGGAAGAAATTTGTATTTATATGCTTATTTTTCTAATGTGCTTATGGAACATTGTTATGTTTGTTATGTTGTTATGTTTGTAATATTCATTACATAAGAGTAAAAGAGTGTTGGTACGTGACAGGAGGGCCTCCACTCAAGGATAGAATATGATGAACAAGTCTAAGAATGCCTAGAAAGATAACATTCTGGGAGATGAGCTATAAAAGAGGAAGGATGCCCTTCCCTTACTGTCACACTCTGCAGGCACTCTCTGAATGACTGTACGACTGCTGACCTTTTCTTGTAAGGAAATAAACCATCTTTAAAGACAATTGGAAATGTTTGTCTCTTATTCAGTGATATAATTTTATTTGCCACAACATACCACTGTTGATTTATCTTCCAGAATCTATCAGTAAGATTTGGAAATTAATTTTAAGTCCATCTCCCACCCTGAAAGGCCTGTCTTGCTCATTGTTAGTAGCAGCTCACACCATGACTCTCACCACCTTGCTGTTGTCTGACTTGAACTGGTGCTGGTACTTCAAGAGTTACATTCAATCTGTCCATAAAACCACCAGAAAGTCTTTTAAGTCTTTTATATTTAACGTCTTTTCTTCTCGACCTGTTTTTTGAGACCCTAATGAGCATTTCGCTGTCCAGTGGTCACAGCATTATTCTTCTCATGGCCATTTCATAATTTTTGACTTTCCAGTGCGAGTTAAATCTCTTTTTTGGCCCATTTTAGCTGTAAAAGAAAACTTGCTTAATAGTTATGCACATCTGTGGGTGATCACAGGGTGATCGATTGATCGGTGATTAATTGCTGAGTGTTTCGCATCTGTAAAATCTCTTTTGAATCTCTATTTGATATCACTCCTTGTTGTTTATACTGCTAAATATAAATTACTCATCACCATATATTGTCTAATATTGCCTATCACATCAAATCCTACTTTAATCTAAATCACTATCACAACGCGTTAGCAATAGCCTGTTAGCCTGCCATCCGTACATCCAGAGCTCGAGCAGCAGGGCAACTGGGTGACTGTGAGACAGCATAGTTGCGGATCAAAACACTGCTCTACCGTTCCAATTAGAACATCAAACAGGTTCTCCCCACTCAGTGACGCACCAACTGAGAATCCTGTTGCAAGTACCCTAGTTATTGGCCATTCTATTAGGGATGCAGCGATTAACCGATTTCTCGATTAACCGCGCTTAAAAACGACACGGTTAATTAACCGTAAATGCTCTGCTACACCGAGTGTTTCTTTTGCACGGAACGGAACTGTTGCAACTTGCGCAAAATGAAAACGGTGCACCAGCTTAAAGTGCCGTGTTTATCAGAGACACAGAGGCTACTACTGTACACACTGGATTAACTGTGGCAAAGGGACCAAACAGCAAAGCTTTATTTCCACCAAAGAAATAGTCGGCAGTCTATAGCTGAGTCCCCATCGTGAGTTTTTTTTTTTTTTAAAGCGATCGTTATTTTAGAACGTATTATTTCCATGCCAGCACGTCATGCAGTCACAATACAGATAAGTGTCGCATTTATTTTCTTTTTTATTCAAAATATTTACAAACTTGTTAACTATATCATGAATTATGATATATTCCGATTGTCAAATATGTGGAAGTGAATTTGTTTTGTCGTTTAAACACCTTTCTAATGATCATGTTAGTTGATATAACGCGCAATGGATTTTCAATTTAGAGGATCTGCTTTCATCACGGAAATTCGTAAATTTTCCCCGAAATACATATAAGTAAGTGGTCAGTGAACATGGGAGAAGAACACACTTTATTGTTTCATGCACAATGTGTATCTGATATGAATAAAACAATTATTTAAATTATAATTGAAAGCATTATTATTGCAGCTTGCATAAATATCAGTGTATGGAATTAAAATTTAACAAACTATACATGTCTTTTTTATATAAGCTAGTAATTCATTTAAATGTCTATTTAAATCTCTTAAACCTGAAATAAACATTTTGTGGTTGAATGTGATATATGAATTTGTGATATATGAAAAGCACTGAGCGCGTCGTCTCTGGCTCAGCGCGAGCCAAAGCGTGGAAGCACGTTTTAATTTATCAGTGACGCAAACAGACAAACCAAAATAATAGACATGACTTTCTCAGGCCACATGTAAAATTAGATGAATTATTAAAAAGATTATTAAAATGAATACGTATGGGTGACAGTTAGTGACAGGAACAGTTCAGTTTATTCCCCTCACACTGACATAAATGTTTACAGAGCAGAGGTCACCTTTCTTTAATTCCTTTCTTTAATTCCAAAGGGAGAGATGGACTTTTGTCTTTATTATTATTATTATTATTATTTTGTGCTGTATTATTTGGTTACTGTGTTATTTCTGGTTCAAAAGGTAGCAAAGACTTTAAAATCTAAAGCGTGTTCATGTGATTTTATACATTGTTGTGAAATTAATGAATGCATAATAATCGTGATAATTGTAAAACTGTGATTATTTCTCAGACTATAATCATACCAACAAAATCTAAAATCGTTGCATCCCTAGATTCTATTACACGGAACGTGAAAATACAGACAACAGTCACCAGTCACATGTTTACTGGGAGCCAGAGCGCCTGACATCAAAGCTAATTTAAAAGTGCTGACTGATGCTAATCGTAAATTCTCTAAGATTATTATTCACGTCGGCACTAATGATGTTCCTCTTCGCCAGTCGGAGATCACCAAAGTTAACATTAAAAAGGTGTGTGAACTCGCAAGTACGATGTCAACTAATTTTTTTTGTTCTGGACCCCTTCCTGTTCGCCGGAGTGATGTGATACTTAGCAGACTATCATCACTCAATGGCTGGTTGTCTAAGTGGTGTCCGCATAATAACATAGGGTTCATAGACAATTGAAAAAGCTTTTAGGGCAGAACTGACCTGTTAAAAGAGATAGTATTCATCCCTCCTGGTGTGGTGCTGCTCTTCTCTCTAGTAATTTGGCACATAGTCTTAGAGTTGAACCTTGACTAACTAGGGCCCAGGTCAGGAAGCAGACAGACTGGCTTAACCGACCGTCTGCTAGCTGTCTTACGTCACAGAAGTCAGATAAATCCCAACACACAGAGACTCTTTCACCTAGATGTTATCACATAGAGACTGTGTCTGTTCCCCGAATTAGTAAATTGAAAAAACTCTCGAACCGATTTAAGGGTAAATATGGAATTGATGTTCAACAAATAAAAAACAAATATAATACAGATGAACAAAGGATAAAGCTCCGGTTGCTGAATATTCGATCCCATTGTTAGTGCTTATTGTTAGTGATATATTTACAGATCATAAACTAGATGTGCTGTGTTTGACAGAAACCTGGCTAAAACCTGATGATTACATTACTTTAAATGAGTACACCCCTCAAGATTATTGTTATAAACTCGAGCCACATCTGAAAGGTAAAGGGGGAGGGGTTGCTGTAATTTATAGTAATATCTTCAGTATTACTCAGAAGTCTAGTTTCAAATATAATTATTTTGAAGTTTTGGTGCTTTACGTAACGTTATGTAGTGTAAGTGATAAATTCCGTTTGACATTTGTGCTGGCTACTGTATACAGGCTACCAGGGCATCATACAGACTTTATCAAAGAATTTTCAGATTTTTCTATCAGAGTTAGTACTGGCTGAAGTACTGATTGTTGGTGATCTTATGATTTCATGATCCATGTAGATAATGAAAAATATGCATTGGGATTAGCATTTAGAAACATTCTAAACTCTTTTGGAGTTAGGCAACACGTGTCAGGACCCACACATCGCCGTAATCATACTTTAGACCTAATATTGTCACATGGAATAAATGTTGATACCATTGAAATTCTGCAGCAGAGCGTTGACATCTCAGATCATTATCTAGTATCATGTATACTTAATTTAGCCAAGGCTGCAAAGCCATCCCTTCGTTACAAATATGGTAGGACAATCACCACTACCACTAAAGACTGCTTTGTAAATAATCTTCCTCATCAGTTCCATCTCCTCAGCATCCCAGATAGCCTAGAGGAACTTGATGTTGCAACAGAAACTACTGACTCTCTCCTTTCCAGCACTTTGGAAACAGTTGCTCCTCTGCGTTTAAAGAAGATTAAAGAAAATAGTCCAACGGCGTGGTACAATGAGCACACCCAGGCCCTTAAAACAGCAGCCAGAAAAATGGAGCACAGCTGGAAGAAAACAAAACTGGAGGTTTTCTCGCATTTCGTGGAAAAAAGAAAGCATGATTGCGTACAGAAAGGCTGTAAAAACTGCTAGATCTGCTTATTTCTCGACTCTCTTAGCAGAAAACAAACACAACCCTAGGTATTTATTTGATACAGTGGCTAAATTAACAAAAAATCAATCTTACGCGATCTTAGCACTGCATTTGATACTATCGACCACAACATTCTTTTGAATAGACTCTCAAATTATGTTGGCATTAGTGGAATTGCATTGGCATGGTTTAAATCATACTTATCTGACCGGTATCAGTTTGTAGCAGTAAATGAAGAGATGTCTTACCGATCACAAGTTCAGTATGGAGTACTGCAAGGCTCAGTGCTAGGACCGTTGCTTTTCACCCTCTATAAGTTACCCTTGGGAGATATCATTAGGAAGCATGGCGTTAGTTTTTATTGTTATGCTGACGATACTCAGCTCTATATTTTCTTTTCGCTCCCTGACAAAACGTACCAATTCACAAGATTAACGGAATGCATAGTTGATATAAAAAATTGGATAACTAGTAATTTCCTTTACTTAATTTAATTTTAACTGAATTTTTTTTATTATTGGGCAAAAAAACCTAGAAGTAGTAACCTAGAATACTGTCTAACACTCGATAGCTGCTCTGTCAAGTCCTCGTCGTCAGTTAGGAACCTGGGTGTGATCTTTCATTTGAAAGCCACGTTTCTAGCATCTGTAAAACTGCATTCTACCATCTTAAAAATATATCTAAATTACGGCACATGCTTTCAATGCAAAATGCTGAACAGTTAGTTCACGCATTCATGAACTTAAGGCTATATTATTGTAATGCTCTACTGGGTGGTTGCCCTGCTCACTTAATAAATAAACTGCAGCTGGTCCAAAACGCAGCAGATAGAGTTCTTACTAGAACCAGGAAGTATGACCATATTAGCCCGGTTCTGTCAACACTGCATCGGCTCCCTATTAAATATTGTATACATTTTAAAATCTTGCTAATTACTTACAAAGCACTAAATGGTTTAGCTCCCCAGTACTTGAGCGAGCTCTTAACACATTATACTCCATCATGTCCATCACTCCATCACGGTCTCAAAATTCTGGCCAGTTGATAGAATATCAAAATCAACTGCAGGTGGTCGATCCTTTTCCTATTTAGCACCTAAACTCTTCCTAGCATTGTTCAGGAAGCAGACACACTCTATCATTTTAAATCTAGACTGAAAACACATCTCTTTACTATGGCATACACACAGAACATTATCAATTTATATTATTCAAATCAGTTAAATGATTGTTTTAGGCTGCATTAACTAGGTCTGCCGGAACTGGGAACACTTCCTATAACAACTGATGTACTCATTACATCATAAAAAGAATGGCATCTACGCTAATATTAGTTTCTCTGTTTATCCCAAGGTCAGCCGGACCTGCACCTAGACACAACCAACACAGCCCTGAAGTGTCTGCAGAGACCGTGTCGACTAGACTCTCCTCTGTGAAGGCCTCATTGTCCCGACATCCAGTGGCACTGATCCTCAACAAACCCGTCTCCTGTGTGATGACTCCGATCTTCAACCAGATGGAACTGGACAAATACTCTAAATGTTCCGATCTAATATGACTTTGGACTTGTAATGTTTCCTGAATCATAATCATACATTGTTTGTCTGTTGGCCAGAGGAGAACTGGCACCCCGACTGAGCCTGGTTTCTCCCAAGGTTTTTTTCTCCATTCTGTCACCTGATGGAGTTTTGGTTCCTTGCCACCAAAGGTTCTGTTGTCTTTGGCTTTTGGCTTGCTTTTACATACTACTTTTCGAAAACAGTTTGGAATTATTGGGAGTATTGCATTTCAAATGTAGCCCAACACTACACCAAATACATCATCAGTATCTTTTGACAGCATAGTGCTGTCATTCATCCGGACAGCTGCGGAATGAAGCGCAGGTTTTACCCAGATTTCCTATGGATTTCCCTGCAACTATTGATCAGTTCCCTGTGTATAATGACACACAGCTCTTGAGTTACAGTGCAGCCGGGGGCTCTCTGGCCTAAAGGACACCCGCAGGCTCTGGAGTAAACAGCAATTTACTTCTGGCTCAGCTAGCGTAGGCTGGTAGCTTACCTCTCTGATTTACAGGCTGGCAAATACACTGAGGGAGCGCTCTATCTCAATAGGTCTGTTATCAATCTCTTCGTTATCCGACTGGATCAAGCACTGGCCAGGATTGCAAAAGAGTGGGGATCAGTCCAATATGTGAATCATGGTCAGGCTAGGAGCCTGTGGACCTGCAATTTCAGGCAAACAAGAGTTAGTGACCAAAGCAAAAGAAACGGTTATACTTAAACTAGAAAAGTAAGTAGTAAATTGTAAAGAAAGTATAGATTTGGCAAAGAGAGGGTGCTTTTTAGCTGACAATGGCATTTGGAATGCACCATATAGTTTTAACACATTTGTTGTTTACAGATCAGTAAATCTGTCAAGTTAATCTTCACGGCATTCTGTTTCTTTTACCATGATGTCTGGGGACATTTTGATCTTTGCAGTCCACTTTGTCCTCAGTTTTCAAACTTCTCGAGTCAATGGCAATTTGCTACTCCCCTTTTTTCAGAACTTGCAATTGACCTTCCTCCAAAAATCCATTGCAGCATTTTGTCATACCCTTGGGTAGTTGGGAAAGCACTCAAACAGCCTAATGATGGACATCACATGTGTTGCTGGCCAGAAGCTCTGATGGGATTTTATAGCTTTTAACAGGAACTAGGAATGTGGCAGGTAAGGTGGGATGTTGTATGGGAAGTGATAGGGGAGGTTTTTGAGAAATATGCCTTTGTGTATCATCTAAAGCGGTAGATTCCTAACCCAAAATGGCTTACGAGTTTGTTCAGGTAGGTTGTGGACAGCAGGAAAAGGGCAGTACTAAATACGTAATATTATGCAATTAACCATGATTATGATAGCAAAATAAATAGGATTACAAATAAATGTGTTCTTGATATTTTTAACTCTCTTCTCAATCACACAACCTCATGTCAATCTTCATCCATATCATATAAACAAGAAATTATGCTAATTATGCTTTCCCAGCTTCTTTCTTGCTGGAAACTTACTGTACTGACAGCTCTGTTTCCAAATCTAGACACTTGACAAGCTTGTTTCTTTCATTGAACACTGACAATCAACTTTATTGTGTTAATTAATTATCATATGGCTCAACAGTCATGTTATGCCAACAAAAACTCATTTTACAGCTGGCATATGGACAGTATCAATATGTGCCAGCCAGAGCAGAACGGATGCCCATTCCTGAGTTTTGGTTTCTCTGCATGTTTCTTCTCCCGCTATGGTTTTACCATCATCCGTACATGCTGACCAAAGCTACGTTATTAATGCTGCATCACATTTCAAATGGATTTTCCCATTTCATAATTGGAACATTTGAAGTTTCCAACTTCCTACTTGGAAAATTACAATTTCCTACTTGGACTTTCAACTTTAAAACGAGATTCAGAACTTGGAAAAGTGCAAAAAAATCCCACTTGGCCTTGGGAAGTTGGACTTTCAACTTGAAACTGTGGATGATTTGAAACGAGCTTGGGTAATATATACCATGGATACACACACACAATGAAAAACAAAACATTTTCTGCAGCTGTTTGCGACTGCATTTGTGTAAAACACTCTAAACAAGCTCTGTGGTTGATAATTGTGCACCTGCAAAACAAACGCTAGTCTGTATATCATCATTCATCCTCTTCAGTTTGGTTTCCAGGAGTTTTGGTTCTCTTTGTTGACATTTCTAAAGTGAATGCTAGAATTGCAATTTGTTTTTATACATCATCTTCTGTGCGTTGATTAATGGAATGTATTTGTGGTCGAAAGTAGGAGATATCAAACAGAAATAGCCACATCTGACTTTGAATGGAACACTGCAATATCCACATACATCCTGTATATGACAAAGCTCTGGGCGCTGTGCCTGCATGCTTTATTCTCAGCAATACAATCAATACATGCCCTGCCTTCTGCTGCCTCATGCATTTCAAGATGTTCCAGTGAAGAACGACAAAAATGTTAGCTAAGCAACATATAGCAGAATGCTCTGACTACACGATACAATTTGCAATATGCAATATGATACAGCTTATTGCAACCTGTAGCAACCAACTATAGGAATTTATATATATATATATATATATACACCAATCAGGCATAACATTATTCCTAATATTGTGTTGGTCCCCCTTTTTCTGCCACAACAGCCCTGACCCATCAAGGCATGGACTCCACTAGACCCCTGGAGGTGTGCTGTGGTATTTGTATCCTTTAAGTCCTGTAAGTTGTGAGGTGGGGCCTCCATGGATGGGACTTGCTCGATTTGATTGAAATCTGGGGAATTTGGAGGCCAAGCCAACACCTCAAACTCGCTGTTGTGCTCCTCAAACCATTTTTGCTTTGTGGCAGGGCGCATTATCCTGCTGAAAGAGGTCACAGCCACCAGGGAATACCGTTTCCATGAAAGGGTGTACATGGTCTGCAACAATGCTTAGGTAGGTGGTACGTGTCAAAGTAACATCCACATGGATGGCAGGACCCAAGGTTTCCAAGCAGAACATTGCCCAAATCATCACACTGCCTCCGCCGGCTTGCCTTATTCCCATAGTGCATCCTGGTGCCATGTGTTCCTCAGGTAAGCGACACACACACACACCTGGCCATCCACGTGATGTAAAAGAAAACTTCATCAGACCAGGCCACCCTCTTCCATTGCTCCGTGGTCCAGTTCTTATGCTCACATGCCCACTGTTGGCGCTTTCGGCAGTGGACAGGGGTCAGCATGGGCACCCTGACTGGTCTGCGGCTATGCAGCCCCATACACAACAAACTGCGATGCACTGTGTATTCTGACACCTTTCTATCAAACCAGCATTTGATCGGACCACACGGGCCAGCCTTCGCTCCCCACGTGCATCAGTGAGCCTTAGCCGTCCATGACCCTGTGGCTGGTTCACCACTGTTCCTTCCTTGGACCACTTTTGATAGATACTGACCACTGCAGACCGGGAACACCCCACAAGAGCTGCAGTTTTGTTGATGTTCTGACCCAGTCGTTTAGCCATCACAATTTGGCCCTTGTCAAACTCGCTCAAATCCTTACGCTTGCCCATTTTTCCTGCTTCTAACACAACAACTTTGAGGACAAAATGTTCACTTGCTGCCTAATATATCCCACCCACTAACAGGTGCCGTGATGAAGAGATAATCAGTGTTATTCACTTCACCTGTCAGTGGTCATAATGTTATGCCTGATCGGTGTATGTATAATAATTTTTGGATTTCATTCCTAAAGAACATCTGCAAAAACTTTAAAAAAATCGGGCATGTGCTTTTATTTGCATTTTTCAATTACACATTGAATTAAAATTGTATAGCTTTTATTATATTGTATTCTGATTTAAAGCCTTAGGGAGACCCTTGATATTCTTACATAAGTATTTTTCAGGATACTCTACTATACCAAGTTTACTCTCTCTCTCTCTCTCTCTCTCTCTCTCTCTATAGAGAATGCACATGGAGTATGTTGAGGGGTGCATGTAAATAAACTGGTTTAAAGTGTTCAGAGACTTTATTACTCTTTGACTTCAATACATTGCCATGTCTTGTATTCCTGTCTTTCACTTTGAAACCTGTCCCCAATTTAAGCAAATGCCAAACCTTATGACCTCACCTCTCACCTCAATTGGTTATACATGCGAAACATAATGTAAAGGGTTATTTACAAATGGCATACATAAACTATTGATTTTGTTTTTGAGTGACCTTCATAAAGCTGAGACTACAAGTCAGTTTCATGCAAATGAAAAAAAAACAAGAATGCAGCAATATGCTTATTTATTTATTGCATTGTTTCATCCTGCCGAAATATGTTTTTAACACTACCAGCAAACCACAAATCGAATGCATTTAGATGAGTGGTTGTTTTGATTTGTTTTGTTTTAAACTCTCAATAAAGGATGAAAATTGATACTGCCCAAGTTAAACTGGTTGGAATATACAGTGTATCTTTAAAATCTCTCTAATTCTCTCTCTCTCTCTCACACACACACACACACACACACACACACACACACATACTGTACAGTCTCAAAATGGAAACGTCAACCTGTATCCATGCATCACTAAAATGCTGCTGTGGTGACATTCTCACCTCATTTCGGAGGATATGATTTGTGTTTGTACGATGCAAAATAGTACAATAACTATGTTATTACTATATTATTACTATTATATATAACTATATAATATTTAAAATTATGTAAAATTATGTAAAATTATAAAGATGATAAACATACAAATATAATTATATTACAAACATAACTATATCATATTTAAAATAATATAAAATTATAAATATAATAGTATTTACATTTTTTGGAATTGTTCTTTCACAATCTATGAAAGAACTCTTTTTGTGTTCCAAGGAAAATTATACTGATTTTAACCAATGTTGGTGATTGTAAATAATGACAGAATTTTCATTCAATGACTGATTAGTCTCCAAAACATTTTGAATACGACTCAAGAGTGATGTTTAGGTGAAGTTTCCTTATAAATGTGATGTGGCCCATGGTTTGAATATTTTAAAGGCAGAATGAAAATTGTAACCTTGGTGACAAGAGCATGAGTCATCCACAGAAGAGTGGCACCATTTTGCCGTCTGAATATTTTGACAAGTGAAAGGGCTTTTTGAGTGCAGTGCACTAACATTAGGGTCATAATGTCTTTGCCCATCACTGCCTTCACTGTGTCAAATGTCACTGAGCAGTAACATAGCTTCAGGCTGCCCATGGTATTTTAAACTGACAGAGAACATTGGAGAACTCCAGTACCACTGGTTACTACCTAAGCTGAGCAACTACTGTATAAATGAGGCTGTTGAATTGGGGGTTGAGCTAATTGGGGGAGTTCATTAGAGGTTCATTAGCAGTGCGGGTGTATACTGGCAAATTCACAGTTGAGTAATGGCAGCCATCAGCCTTTGGCAAAAGATTCAGACAGGTTGAGTCACAAAAACATGGGGAAGCTTCAATTCCATCACTATAATGGAAATAATGATACATTTAAATCTTGAATGTTCAATAGAATTCACAGGTGGGGTGACAACCACCCACAACCCCAAACATATCAATGTGCTAAAAACCTCTCAGAACGCAAAGCAACATCCTGGCAACCACCCTCAACACTGCAGTATCATCATGGCAATAAGTTTTGCATAAGTAAATGTCACCCATGTTTTCTTGCATTCAAATTTAATGTTTGCACAGCAATGAGTTATTTTAGTTG
Source organism: Rhinogobio ventralis (assembly GCA_039654625.1). NCBI lineage: Eukaryota > Metazoa > Chordata > Actinopteri > Cypriniformes > Gobionidae > Rhinogobio > Rhinogobio ventralis. The sequence goes on from CM077198.1 coordinate 8,204,115, forward strand.
TTCTTGAAAAATAATTTAAAGAGAATATTAACCCAACAGGATATTTTCTACAAGTATTTAGACATGGATTTTATTATAAGATTATGATTCATTCTAGCCTCCTACTGTGAGGCTTGCCTGGCTTTTATTTGGATAAATGAAAGCAGGGTTAAACAGAAAAGGCTTTATTTTTAGAAGTGTTTTATTTCACAGCCCGAGGATGCGATGGAAACAAAGCAAACTATTTTTGGCCGTAGAGGTTCTGATAACTTGTTCTTTGCTTCTCATTCAGTTGCATAAGTTTTACATCATGTGCCACCCACTGATAAGAAGATACTTTGGTTGGTTTTCCAGAGAGGGAAGAGCAGGTCAAGTTAGTATAAACCAACACTCAAAAGACCCTGTGTGGAATATACAGCACATTGTGTGCCCACTTTAGCATTACCACCTACACTGAGAGTACAGGGTTACTGAACTCTCTAACTGGGGCAATGATTGTTGAATTCACAGAGAGTCGACACTTCATAGCATGTGCAGCCTTCTATAATTTATAAACTAGTTTCGCTTTGATTAAGTCTTAGAAATGAAACCCATTGTCAAGATGAAGTCCGGGGTACATAAAACTTTGAGAAGTGCTCAATTTACCAGTCAAGCAGTCATGCTTTCTTTTTGCACTGTTATATTAGAGAGCACAGAAGATCGTTTCTGTTGTTTATGATGTTGGGAGTAAAATTGAATTTTCCGTCGCTATCTAATGGTTCAAAAACAACTGGGACCAAAGGGTCAGGGTTTCCATGTGGCATTCTTTTGGAGTTGAATGCGGCATGCAAGCAATGGTCATTAAGATGAATTGAAATTCTAACGGTTAGTTCCAGGTATATTAGGAATCCATGACTGGGACAATCACAGCCATTACACCCAGCTTCACAGCACGGAAAAGACAATATAAAGGTCCAGCAATAGCAAGCTAATGGGTAAGTCATTGCAGGATAGTGCTTTGTTTGAAATAAATTATTTGAGACAGCATGTTATTTCTACAGCTTTTTATGTGAGCAATCGAGCAAAAGGTGCCTGTCAAAATGTACTTAGACACCAAAATGCTTTTACTGTCATTAAAGAAAACCACTTTATTATCTTACACAAACGAACAGATAGAGCCAGATGCATTCGCCCTGATCTGAATATATAAATCATCTCATTTATTCACACATGTGTCCCTGAGGAAACACTCAACATGAATACATCCGCATTCATATATCATGGTGGCAGGAATAAAATGGAAAAATATGCCCAATGTCTATAAATCACTGCTTAATTTACTTTGCCCTGCCCGTTTTGAGAATTCACTGCCTTTCTACTTGGAATTGAGAATGACCATCCCAGCAGCTCTCCAAAAGTGCTAGTTGGTGTGATGAAAAAAAGAAACCATAATCTTGATGGATTTTACTTTAACTTTTATTTATATATAGCACATATAAAAATAATGTTGTTGCTCAAACTGCTTTAATTTAATTTAATTTAAAAAGAGGGACCCACTTTATATTAGGTGGCCTTAACTACTATGTACTAACATTTAAATGAATAATTTGATACAATGGACTTATTGTGTACATACATGTTTTTACATTGTACTTACATTTTAAAAATAACCTGCATGTAATTACATCTGTAATTAATTTCTGTTGTTACATTTATAATTACACTGTTGACCCTTCCCTTACACCTAACCCTACCCTTAATCTTACCCATTTCACCACACCTGTCCCTAACTTTACCCGTATCCCACCTCAATATGTGACCCTGGACCACAAAACCAGTCATATTAGGCCATGACCTGAAAGCTGAATGAATAAGATTTCCATTGATGTATGGTTTGTTAGGATATGACAATAAAATGAAGACCGTAGCAATGCACATTACTAATAATAATACATTTTTGATATATTTACGGTAGGAAATTTACAAAATATCTTCATGGAACATGATCTTAATATCCTAAAGATTTTTGGCATAAAAGAAAAAATGTTACCCATTCAGTGTATTGTTGGCTATTGCCACAAATATACCCGTGCGACTCATGACTCAAATGGTCCAGGGTCACATTTCAGCAAAAGTGTTTTGCAATACAATATGAACACAATAGTACACTGTACTTGTTTTTTGATGTAAGTACATAGTAGTTAAGGCCACCTAATATAAAGTGGGACCAAAAAGAGTAACATTTGTCATGGCTATACACACACACATACATAAAACTTTGTTTCGCACCAAAATAGAAACTGCCCAATGAGATCACTTTAGAAAGAAACATTTCCAATACTCAAGATTTCCTTACTTCAAAAGCTAAGTTAAAAAGATGCATTTTCAGCTGACCTAAAAACCTTGATAGATGGAGCCTTCGGAATATAAAGGCGAAGACTGCCCCACAATTTAGGAGCTACTATGAAGAAAGCTTGTTCACCCTTTTACTTCTTCTTGGATCGAGAAACAGCCAGAAACATTTGATTCGTTGATCTCAGTGTCCTAGCCGATGTGTAAAACCCTAAAAGGTTTGTGATATAGTTTGGTGACATGTTATGAAGAGCTTTAAAAACCAATAATAAAATCTTCAAAATCTTGAACCGGCAACCAGTGGAGAGAGGACAACTCTGGAGTAATGTAATCCCCCCTTTTTTAGTGCCAGTCGGAAGCTTGGCTACGGCATTCTGTAGAAGCTGCAGACGAGATAATTGCTGCTGTCAGATCCCTACATAGAGATCTTTAAAATCAGGGAAGGGTAACCTAGAGATCATTGTAAGTGAGACTGAATATCTTCTCTTTGAATTTTGGTAAACCAAATATTGTAATATAAAAATACTCTATTTCATTTTAGACAGTTAAACTTTGACCTCATTCAAACAGACCAACAGGGACTTCAAAGACTGCTCGTTTCCTGCTTTCAACTGTAAATATAGGCAGATGGATCCCAGTGAAAACAAACAATGAAAACAATGTAAGACCCAAAATAGAGCCTTGAGGGATACCATATTTTAAGGGGACCACAGAGAATGTTATATACTGTAGATATGAGTGAAGCCATTTTAGAGCTGTCCAACAAATACCAACCTCATACTCTAAACTATCTAAAAGAATCGAATGATCATTAGTATCAAATGCCACACTGAGATCCAACATAATTTAAACAAGGATCAAGCGCAATTAATAAATCGTTCACAACTTTTACCAGAGCGGCCTCTGTACTGTAACCAGCTCTGGATCAGAATATCATACTCCAATAGGGGGTTATTTGGGATAGCACAACCTTCTCTAAAGCTTTGGATAAAAACAGTGTCACAGTGTGTCTCGGTTTGTTTCATGTTTCATGTTCTTATTTTGTCATTTTTCCTGGTTGTCATGTGATTACCATGCCCTCATGTGATCTTGTGTCATGTTGCTATTGGTTCATTGTCTTGATTTGTTCACAGGTGTCCCTTGTCTTGTCTTTAGTCTTTGTGTATTTAGGCCCTCATGTTTGACATGCGTCTTTGTCTATAGTATTGATGTTGTAACCCGTTTTGGTTCTGTTTTGGTTCATGTTGCCAAGCCAAGCCAAGCCAAGCCAAGCCAAGCCAAGCCAAGTCTTTGTTTTTGTATCTGCTCATGTTTTGTTAAATGTAAATAAACTGCACTTGGGTTCTGCAACTCGCCTCCAGTGGATAAAAAAATATTCAACTCTGCAAGATCAAAGCCTGTTTTTTTTGTTTTTTTTAATTAGGTGAGAAACCACTGCTCAACAGGGTGGAACAACACCATTATTAAAGAACTATTCACAATAGTTTAGTATACTAGGGCCCATAAAGTTACAAACAAATATTTTAAAAAAATGGCAACTTTAACCTTACAAGTTTTAACCTTAGGGTCTGACAGAGGCACTTTTAATTAAAAAAAAATCATACTTAACATTGAAGTATCAAGTTGATATGACAAGACTCTAACCATGAGAACACAATTATTCCAGGTCATGGATGTTATAGCCTTGGGTATGACACTTTATCAATGTGCCTTAGGTTTTTGCGTAAACATTTGCATTAGTGATAAATATGCATTAGAAAAAATCTATATGGCCTTGGATGCATAGAGTGAGTGACTGACTTACTGGCTGTTTCCTTAAGGGAATATATATATATTTTTTTTATTCTGTCATTATTTACTTACTATTTATATTACTTACTATATGGCTTCAAACTTGCAGTATAGTCCAAACATTGCATAGGATACTTTTAGGATTCTTTCATGGTGCTTTTTAAAGCTTGAAACTTCAAAGTCCACATTCATTGTAATTGCATGTAAAAGAGCAACAAGCAATGGTCTACTAATTTTTTTCCTAATACAGGTTTGAAACAACATCAGAATTAGTATATAATACCAGTTTATGTTTTTGGCATGCTATTCCTTTAAATTTTGATTGGTTTATATTGACAGATGAGCTGCATAAGAGTGTGTTCCCAGCTGGGTAGATAAAGGACGTCTGTGATATGTGATGGCAAACATTAGAACTTATGTAAGGAACATACTTTGGCTTTGAATTATTGAGCAGTACATCCAAGGGACGCCTGTGCTGTTTACGACACCTCAAAGAGCTGTAATGAAGCCATTTTCGCAAGGGCATGAATCGGATACATCTAAAATGTCAATATCAAACCAGGAAGACATATGGAAATAGATAACCTTATAATGTCCTTGAGTCTATAGAGACCTAGAGATCTTTCCATCTGGCAGAATGCAAATCCCATTAGAGAGACATTATATTTAGATGTGCATTGTGTCATTGTATCCACTCTGCTGAGTGTATACTTACCTTAAGTTGCTGTGGTAGGCTGTTCTGCAGTTAGAAACAATAATGGCATCCTCAAGATGTCCGTCACCTCTGCATTTAGAGAAAAGGAACAGCAATATGTGTTATAATATAATAATGAAATATTGGTAAAAACAGAATCATTTGGCTTTCGGTGAAAACACAATACCAGTTGGAACAATGTTCCCTTTACTGTCATGTCTTGCTGTGAGTTTATATTACAGCGACTATGTGCATGGTGAAAAGACCCTGTTGAGAAAAGAAGAAAAAAAAGACAATGTGATGCTTTAAGATTTTTTCTTCTTTTTTTTCAACAACAATTTTAATGAATGGTCCCCAGCAAAGCACCCTTGATTTTGATTGCCTACTAAATGCAAATTGTCTCAATCAGCAAATATATTCTTGTTAGGATAACTAAAGATTGTTTCATTCAAAGAAAATTTAATTAGCTGTAATTGAATTCCTGAACAGATTTTGATATGACATTTAATATGAAGCAAACTCAGCAGTCTTTGTTTTGCAAAATATTATCTTCTTCAGAGGCAAAGATATTGTGCAATTATGAAGTTTTATATAGATGCATGTGGACCTCAACACATAAACTTCAACAACTGTGGCAACCAACAAACATCAAGTAAAAAGATGAGCTCTTAACATCACCACAGAAGAAATAACCAACAGTGACAACAACAGCAGCATAAATAAAGCCAGTAAACAGCAAAACAATAATCCTCAACAGTAACTGAATAATTTATTCATGCATTTTGGAAGCTTGCCAACCCCCAACAAATCTACAACATTTTCCAATATGTAATAGTTAAAGAACTTGGGACAATATTTAGGGGAATATTGTTGGTCTAACATGATTTTATGTAGATTCAAAGTAATTAATTTTTTATGCGACTCAAAAAAAGCCCCAGTGATGAATAAAATGTAGTTCCTTATTTTACATTGTAATGAGACAATTCCTTTACAAAAGCGATCCACAGAGAAACACATGATTTGACATTTTTATTGTAAACAATGTGAAACACATAATTTTATTTTATATTTACTTCATTTTTTTTTTATTACATTTATATTATTGTATTCAATAAAGAACACTATTTGAACATAAATTTGTGCTGAGGAAGAGCCGGAGCTGAAATTCAGATATGGCAATGGGCTTTTCGTTTCCGACAAGTGCTATAAGCGGTCGACTAACCACAACAGACTGGACCATCTGACCAATCAGAACAGAGTAGACCAATCACAACAGACTGGACCATCTGACCAATCAGAACAGAGTAGATCAATCAGAATAGACTGGACCATCTGACTAATCAGAACAGAGTAGACCAATCACAACAGACCAGGCCATTTGACCAATCAGAGCAGATTAGACTAATCACAACACACTGGGCCATCTGATCAATCAGTGCAAAGTAGACCAATCATAACAGACCAGGCCATCTGACCAATCAGAGCAGAGTAGATCAATCACAACAGAATGGCCCTTCTGACCAATCAGAGCAGAGTAGACCAATCACAAAAGACTGGCCCATCTGACCAATCAGAGCAGAGTAGACCAATCACAACAGACTGGCCCATCTGACCAATCAGCGCAGAATAGACCAATCACAACAGACTGGCCCATCTGACCAATCAGAGGAGAGTAGACCAATCACAAACAGACTGGCCCATCTGATCAATCAGAGCAGAGTAGACCAATCAAAGCAGACTGGCCCATCTGACCAATGTTCTTCTTTTTTTTTTCTTTTTTTTTTTTTTTACCTTGGATGCATGTAATCGTACACAACAGACTGGTACTTCAGACCAATTAGTGCAGAGTAGACCAATCACAACAGACTGGCCCATCTGATCAATCAGAGCAGAGTAGACCAATCACAACAGACTGGCCCATCTGACCAATCAGAGCAGAGCAGACCAATCACAACAGACTGGCCCATCTGACCAATCAGAGCAGAGCAGACCAATCAAAGCAGACTGGCCCATCTGACCAATCTTCTTCTTTTTTTTTTTTACCTTGGATGCATGTAATCGTATTGTAGGAGCATAATATAGGGGCATTTTAAAGAGACATGCACACTGGCTGTGTGGCAGAGCTTTTGATGGAAGAGTTTCTTTCTAACTTTCTTATTTTCTCTGCCAAACAGCAACAAACGGTGCATTGTTGCTTATTAAAGCTGTCTGCTGAACATTTTGTATTCAAATCAAAACAAAGCACTGGTTGCAAACAACTCTTGGCTGATAACACCTGCAATATTATTTCAGTTCATATTCATTACTGATAATGCATTCAGCATTGTGTAATTCTAATAGCTCCACAGCGACCTTTAAATGTCAAGTTCATACATTTTTGTGATTAGAGAAAATGTTTTAATATTCTTAATATTTTAAGTTTCTGAAAATCTTCAGAATGCATATATAAAAAATAGTTTTTCTTCCTTCCAATCTGGGTCTTTAACAACCTAGATCTGTTTATTTGCCTGCTCTTCTGTTTTAATAGATCTATTTTTAGCATTTATTGATCATCTCTCTCTCTTTTCTCACATTTTCAGTGTTAATTAATAGTGAAGTGTTAAGTTTATAGCTCACAATGCTAAATAATGTAATGGCACTTCAGTTCATTCAAGTTTTTAATTAGTAGTCATTATGTTAGGAATGTATTTTCAGTGCCAATGTACGTATCACAGGTAGAATGAAGATGCTTTTGAGAAATTGATTGTCATGCTCACAGTCCTCAAGCAAAATAAGATATTGTCTAAAGGTAAAAGTCTCGAGTCTGAAGCCTAAAGTGAACTTTTAAGGCTAAGACTAGCTCATCAAAAAACTGATTTGAGAACAAACTGGATTTTGTGTCTGTCAATCTCCCAAACCTGGCATATGATTACTCAATTTAGTAGAGACCTCCCGACGGTCATTTCACCTCTCTCATGAAGATATCATTCACACCATCTCCCACATCTAGGGATCAGTCATTTATGACTCCTCAAACCTGGTTTAAAGCAGAATAATAAATGACATAGTGAGAGCAAAGTGCTAAAATGTAAATGCAGCTCTGATTTGGGTAGTGGAAAGGTCTAAAATTTGCCGGCATGCTATTATGTATTTGAAAAGACACTTGAGGACAGACTTTGCTTTTGAATCACAGAGGACTGACTAGCCTATTAACACAAAGCCATTCTTTAATCAGTACGAAATGCTTTCAGAAAGAGATTGTTAGCTCCAATTTCAAATTGGATTATCACATAACTGCCTGTGTAATTGGATTCATCATTCCAGGTCTGCTTTGCATGATTGATAGATCTGAGGAAAACACTGTGATTCAAGGTCAACTATCAGTACTCATGGCTATTAGTGATATAACAAGAAAGGTCAGATAGGAAAACTGGGTAACACTTTCTATGAAGGCCATGCTCAAAATGAATTATAGCTCCATTTATACTTATTTATAAGTAAGTATTACTATTTTATAAACATATTTATAAAGACTGATTAAGACCTATACTGCATTATAAGAACAGTTATAGTTACCTTTTATGATCCCATTTTATATTAGGTGGCTTTAACTACTATGTACTTACATCAAAAAATAAGTACAATGTACTTATTGTGTTCATATTGTATTGCAAAACACTTGCTGATATTGAGGTGGGATACGGGTAAAGTTAGGGACAGGTGTGGTGGTATAGGTAAGATTAAGGGTAGGGTTAGGTGTAAGGGAAGGGTCAACAGTGTAATTAGAAATGTAACTACAGAAATTAATTACAGATGTAATTGCATGCAGGTACTTTTTTTAAATGTAAGTACAATGTAAAAACATGTATGTACACAATAAGTGCATTGTATCAAATTATTATTTTAAATGGTAGTACATAGTAGTTAAGGCCACCTAATATAAAGTGGGTCTATACTTATACAGTGCATCCGGAAAGTATTCACAGCACTTCACTTTTTTCACATTTTGTTATGTTACAAACTTATTCCAAAATTGATTAAATGTATTATTTTTTTCCTCAATTCTACAAACAATACCCCATAATGACAATGTGAAAGATGTTTGTTTTAAATTTTTGCAAATTTATTAAAAATAAAAAACGAAAAACACTTGTACATAAGTATTCACAGCCTTTGCTCGATACTTTGTTGAAGCACCTTTGGCACCAATTACAGCCTTTTTGAGTAAGATGCTACAAGCTTGGCACACCTATTTTTGGGCAGTTTCTCCCTTTCTTCTTTGCAGGACCTCTCAAGCTCCATCAGGTTGGATGGGGAGCGTCGATGCATAGCCATTTTCAGATCTCTCCAGAGATGCTTAATCGAGTTCAAGTCTGGGCTCTGGTTGGGCCACTCAAGGACATTCACAGAGTTGTCCCGTATAGCCACTCCTTTGTTATCTTGGCTGTGTGCTTAGGGTCATTGTCCTGTTGGAAGAGGAACCTTCGCCCCAGTCTGAGGTCCAGATCACTCTGGAGCAGGTTTTCATCAAGGATGTCTCTGTACATTGCTGCATTCATCTTTCCCTCGATCCTGACTAGTCTCCCAGTTCCTGCTGCTGAAAAACATCCCCACAGCATGATGCTGCCACTACCACTAGCTTCACTGTAGGTATGGCCAGGTGATGAGCCGTGCCTGGTTTCCTCCAGACATGACGCTTGCCATTCAGGCCAAAGAGTTAAATCTTTGTTTCATCAGACCAGAGAATTGTGTTTCTCATGGTTTGAGAGTCCTTCAGGTGCCTTTTGGCAAACTCCAGGCGGCCTTTTACTGAGGAGTGGCTTCCGTCTGGATGATCAGTGAAAACAGGATGCACCTGAGCTTAATTTTGAGTGTCATGGCAAAGGCTGTGAATACTTACGTACTTTTACGTTTTTTTCAAACAAACTTCTTTCACATTGTCATTATGGGGTATTGTTTGTAGAACTGAGGGAAAAAATTTGGAATAAAGCTGAAACAAAATGTGGAAAAAGTGAAGCGCTGTGAATACTTTCCGGATGCACTGTAAGTCATACATTTGCTTTTTCAATCCGCATGCTCATAATCCATTATACACTGATGTATAAGTATTAATTAATCAGTCGTATGGTTACATAATGTATTTATAAAGATGTGGCCTGCATTGCTATAATGTTATTATATTATAGTTACAATGACTTGTAATCATTTGGTCATGTTACAATGTTCCCCACCTATGGGGCATGTTGTCACATTTCACTTCCATTCTTTCGGTGTAAATCAAGAAAAAAGTACACATTGTATTAATGAAACAAAACCACATAATTGTATTAGACATCTGTGCAATTAATGTGGGAAAAAATAAATACTCTGAACCACAAGTGGATTTACACAAACTGAGAAAGTCAAAAAGCGTTAGGTTGTGCCCCGCTCTCCCCAACTGGGAGAAAACAAAGAGAACTAATTAGGCAACAGCTGAAAAAAACAACTAATTAAATTAGTAACCATGGTGACAAATTAACGAACTAACTCAGGCAGGGAGACAGAAAACACCAAAACACACAGTCCAAACACAATTAACTGTTATAGTTGTGTTCTTATGAATAATTATTGTGAGTGATAATACAGTTACTAACCTCTATAACTGCATCATTGATGGCTTTAAGTAAAATTAAAACATAAGATGCAATTTTTCTAAAGCAAATATTAAGAAATCACGAAGATGTGCTCATTATACATTTTAAGTTGTTTACTTGTAAATGTAACTAATGAACAATAATCACAGAAATGAACACAAATAGTTAAATGTTACATACTAAACACTGCAACAATATTTTTTAAAACTGCTAAAAGCAATACCATGCATATGGCTGAGGAGATATATATTTGAACAAATCAAAATTACCATTCATGACCTCTAATGCAAACTTTAGCCATTAAAGACATAATTGATAACTAATTGGTACTGCAAACAAGTGTCTCTGGAAATATTTTATATTTGATCATTTATAAATGGATGTATAATGGAGTATGAGCATGTGCATTGAAAAAGCAAATGCATGACAAAAGTAATTATAAAACAATATAAATGTAACTATAACTGTTTTTGTAATGCAGTATAGGTCTTAATGAATCTTTATAAATATATTTATAGAATAGACTTGGTCGGCATTACTGGGAATGCCCACAATAACATCATATCCGTTTATGCCGTGGGGGAAAACGAGCCATTCGAGCCATGCGCATAGACCCTTTTAGACGCTTTATCTTTACATTTTGTAATGATTACGATTGATTTTTTTGCCTGGTGCAATGCCGAAAAGTTGCTGTGTGGTGTTCTGCACCTCTAATAAGTAAAAAAAAAAAACAATCTGAAGTTTTATACTGCCAAATAAACAGACAGAGCCGTTCGTCAATTCCGAAAGCCTGTGCAATACGTCCATTACAATTAAACATGCACTACATGAAGCTGGTATTATTGTAAAGATAAAAAAAATAAGAGATTTCATTACTCCAATGGCAAAAGTTTATTTAACAAAAACGCTAATATATTTGTCAACTGTGTCAAAAAGCAGTCAACTTGTCATTAAAGCAGTTTTCATGCAATCTATCACATAGTGTGTAAGGTTATTAATGTACAAAACATTCAAAAATCTTCTTTATTTCAGTATGGGAAGAGTTTGGCTCATGTTTGTGCTTCAATACAAGCTGATAAAGTCACATTACATGTACGACACTTGAATGATATTTTCTTGTCAAAATGCATGATGCTCCCCAAAATATTACATGACATAAAAGCCTATCTCCAAGTCCCTCGACGAAGACGGTTGCTATAAAAAAGCTAAAGTAATTGTCTGTGATTTGAGAATAGTATTGTGACACTGACATGTCAACTTCAAATTTGCTTTGTAAAATGTAAATGCTGAACTAATTTGTGCATGGCAGTACTAACAAGAAAAAAGAATAAATAAACATACACTCACCTAAAGGATTATTAGGAACACCTGTTCGATTTCTCATTAATGCAATTATCTAATCAACCAATCACATGGCAGTTGCTTCAATGCATTTAGGGGTGTGGTCCTGGTCAAGACAATCTCCTGAACTCCAAACTGAATGTCAGAATGGGAAAGAAAGGTGATTTAAGCAATTTTGAGCGTGGCATGGTTGTTGGTGCCAGACAGGCCAGTCTGAGTATTTCACAATCTGCTCAGTTACTGGGATTTTCACGCACAACCATTTCTAGAGTTTACAAAGAATGGTGTGAAATGGGAAAAACATCCAGTATGCGGCAGTCCTGTGGGCGAAAACTGAAATAACCACTCGTTACAAGTGGTATGCAGCAAAGCATTTGTGAAGCCACAACACGCACAACCTTGAGGCGGATGGGCTACAACAGTAGAAGACCCCACCCGGTACCACTCATCTCCACTACAAATAGGAAAAAGAGGCTACAATTTGCACGAGCTCACCAAAATTGGACAGTTGAAGACTGGAAAAATGTTGCCTGGTCTGATGAGTCTCGATTTCTGTTGAGACATTCAGATGGTAGAGTCAGAATTTGGCGTAAACAGAATGAGAACATGGATCCATCATGCCTTGTTACCACTGTGCAGGCTGCTGGTGGTGGTGTAATGGTGTGGGGGATGTTTTCTTGGCACACTTTAGGCCCCTTAGTGCCAATTGGGCATCGTTTAAATGCCACGGCCTACCTGAGCATTGTTTCTGACCATGTCCATCCCTTTATGACCACCATGTACCCATCCTCTGATGGCTACTTCCAGCAGGATAATGCACCATGTCACAAAGCTCCAATCATTTCAAATTGGTTTCTTGAACATGACAATGAGTTCACTGTACTAAAATGGCCCCCACAGTCACCAGATCTCAACCCAATAGAGCATCTTTGGGATGTGGTGGAACGGGAGCTTCGTGCCCTGGATGTGCATCCCACAAATCTCCATCAACTGCAAGATGCTATCCTATCAATATGGGCCAACATTTCTAAAGAATGCTTTCAGCACCTTGTTGAATCAATGCCACGTAGAATTAAGGCAGTTCTGAAGGCGAAAGGGGGTCAAACACAGTATTAGTATGGTGTTCCTAATAATCCTTTAGGTGAGTGTATAAAGCTACATGAATGCAAGACAACAGAAAACTCACAGATTTCTAAACTTTATCTAAACCTGTGTCATTGATCCCAAACAGCTCATCATGTAACTGGATTTTAGGCTTTTGACAAATGTTTGTTAAACGTGGCACTGCGGTAAATTAACGTTTGACATTAGACTTGCCGCATTTCATGTTTCTCTTCTAGCCCAAACAAATACATGAAGAAACGCCCTTTGCATTGCACACAGCATATTCAGAAAAAAACATTTCATAGCACAAGACAAGTTTTATGATCATTTTAAAACGTTAAATGTATGTAATACATATATTAAATCCATTCAATTCAGGAACACTGAATAAACGTCTTCATCGAAAGACTGGGTGATTAATGAAGTAGGCATGTCGTGTGATATTTGGGGGAGCAGCACGCATTTTGATGTGAAAATGACACCTCTGGCCATTCCATTGGGTCGTTTTTCCAGTCACAGGTACTGTACGCACAATATAACCCAATATGGCTCAGTTTTTCTATATATCTGGCTTTGTCAAGCGGCAGAAGTGATTCTAGAAAGGCTATACTGGGTTAACTCCATGCATTTCCAGTGTAGGGGAATGGACTGTTTTCCCCCACACTGACTCTGCCTCCACGCCACGCCCCCAGCTATGACACGACGGCGACCAAGTCTATAGTAATACTTACTTATAAATAATTCATTATAAGCATGGTCTTCATAGAAAGTTTAACCAAAAAATGTACTACTGTAACAATACTGCAACCATTTACCTTTGGACTTGATGTTTACTGTAACTAACTATTCTGTTTGTTTGTTTGTTTGTTTACAGTACAAGTAGTTGTAATTGTGGTTACACTGTACATACATGTATGTATGTATGTATGCATGTATGTCATTCATTCAGTCAGTCAGTCAGTCATTACCTTTGGAAATGTTCAAACATATCCAAAGTTTTATAGGTACCAAAAAATATTCTACAATCTTTTATGAGAATGAAGAAAAAAAAAAGCATAAAAACATTCTGTGGTTTGATCAATGGTAAAACAGATAGATCATGAAAGCTACAGACTTCAAGTTGCAAGTAGGTCTGCAGTGTAAATAATTCAAAAATGAAGTTATAATTGCTGCCAATGCATCTCGTATGTATTATCCAGCCCCTCCTGTCTCATTTAGAATCAAACCCCTCAGGTAGTGTAATGACGCAAGGAAACTTTGTAATCTATGTAAGTATTTCTGTGGAGAATCAATTGACTCCATAGACATGCAGGTGGAGGAAAGGCTGCTTTTGAGTAGAATAGAAGCAGCTGATGACTAGGTTTTCTCTCTCTCTCTTTCTACTGGAAAGCTTGCTTGATTAAAAAAATTTAATTAGTGACGTTGGTGATTGTGAAAGCCTGCCATGATGTCGGATTCTACTATAGTAAGCTCTCATGTCAAATTATGAATGCTATTCAATGAGCGCTGTCATCAAATCATTGAAAAATCAATGCCTTTATTATTAATATTATTTGTATAATGCCTTACAAATGCAGCTACATGCAATCACTACATCTGCTTAAAGTCCTGACAAAGAACATTCCAACCCAGGCTCTTTGGAAAAATATGTGGAGACATTTCAGCAAAATTATATTACATTGCTTCTTGCACATTTTGAAGCACTTTCCAAGTAAAATGTCCAGTAAGTGACACTGGGGGCCCTATCATACACCCGGCACAACGCGACGCAAGGTGTGACGCAAGTGTTTTTTGCTAGTTTCAGCCGACGCAGTTATCATTTTCACGTCCAGCGCCACATTGTTTAAATAGCAAATGCACTCCGACCCATCTGTTTACCCATAGGTGTGCTGGTCTGAAAACGAGATGTGTTCAGGGGCATTGTTGGCGCGTTGCTATTTTAAGGCAACTGAAAACGACTGTGCCATTTTTTGTGTTATTTAAAGACCGCATTACTAATATGTGCCTATAGGCGGGTCCACAACGCGCGAACACTCTGATTATTACACACACAGGGACACGCAGCAGCACACAAACATTTTTAAATATTAAAAATAATAGGGCCCTAAATGTGCATTCAGATTTATCTGAAACAGATGAATGTGAATCTAACAACGTTATATTACTTGGTTGTTGTACGTTTCGCAGCACTTCAGAAATAAAAATTTTGGTGAGTGACGCTAAAATGTTCATGCTCTATTACGTATCACCTACACTAAACCCTAAACATACTCGATAGTGCTAACAAAAGCATCTCAAGTGCAATGCTGTACCAGGTGAGCTTTGACAGAACAGTCATACATATAGAGAGGATTATGTGATGCAAACATCAATATGTATTTGTTTACAAATCATGCACTATGTTAAAAGTGTTTTAAGGTCATAGCATAGTATCGTGCAAGGAACTGTGTAGAAATAAGCCTTCACTAATAGACAGTCTGTGGTATGTTATTTTCAAACACAACTTACCACCAATCAATTTCCAAAGTACAGAAATGCAGTCACAGACACATTTTTCCAATTACCCTGCCATGTTTGAGTTATTGTTTCCAACATTTAGACCCACATTCTACATCTACAAAACAGACTTTATTTTGATTGTTTATTAATACAGAAAATCTCTTCTATTATTATGTGGAGACATCACACCAAAGGAATGTCGTGGTAGGTCCACATCATTACTCTAAACCTTAAATAAGTGCAATTAGTTATAGGTTGTAAAACTCTCATTCTTCCAATTTACAAGATTGAAAATGTCTTATTTACACTTTCTGGTGGGATCCTAATTAGTAAAATAACAAAGTCTGCATTCATTGTTGCCAAGTCAAGCAAAGTAAACATAAGATCAATTAAATACTGACCTTTTTCTAAAATCACGTGATCTGCCCATTTGCAATGTAATTATTACAGTTTTTCTCAATCGCTTTGGCACATTTTTCAAAAACATGTCTGCAAAATGTAGTTACTCACCTAAAACATTTAATTCATGCCTCAAAACCTAGTTATTGTGTCAGTAAATTGGCCAATGCCACCAAAATAAAAAGTGTTTTTGTCATCGTGTGAACCACACTGGTCAAAATCTTTAGATGTTTTTTTTTTTTTACCATGGAAATATACACTCACCTAAAGGATTATTAGGAACACCTGTTCAATTTCTCATTAATGCAATTATCTAATCAACCAATCACATGGCAGTTGCTTCAATGCATTTAGGGGTGTGGTCCTGGTCAAGACAATCTCCTGAACTCCAAACTGAATGTCAGAATGGGAAAGAAAGGTGATTTAAGCAATTTTGAGCGTGGCATGGTTGTTGGTGCCAGACGGGCCGGTCTGAGTATTTCACAATCTGCTCAGTTACTGGGATTTTCACGCACAACCATTTCTCGAGTTTACAAAGAATGGTGTGAAAAGGGAAAAACATCCAGTATGCGGCAGTCCTGTGGGCGAAAATGCCTTGTTGAAGCTAGAGGTCAGAGGAGAATGGGCCGACTGATTCAAGCTGATAGAAGAGCAACTTTGACTGAAATAACCACTCGTTACAACCGAGGTATGCAGCAAAGCATTTGTGAAGCCACAACACGCACAACCTTGAGGCGGATGGGCTACAACAGCAGAAGACCCCACCGGGTACCACTCATCTCCACTACAAATAGGAGAAAGAGGCTACAATTTGCACGAGCTGACCAAAATTGGACAGTTGAAGACTGGAAAAATGTTGCCTGGTCTGATGAGTCTTGATTTCTGTTGAGACATTCAGATGGTAGAGTCAGAATTTGGCGTAAACAGAATGAGAACATGGATCCATCATGCCTTGTTACCACTGTGCAGGCTGGTGGTGGTGGTGTAATGGTGTGGGGGATGTTTTCTTGGCACACTTTAGGCCCCTTAGTGCCAATTGGGCATCGTTTAAATGCCACGGCCTACCTGAGCATTGTTTCTGACCATGTCCATCCCTTTATGACCACCATGTACCCATCCTCTGATGGCTACTTCCAGCAGGATAATGCACCATGTCACAAAGCTCGAATCATTTCAAATTGGTTTCTTGAACATGACAATGAGTTCACTGTACTAAAATGGCCCCCACAGTCACCAGACCCAACCCAATAGAGCATCTTTGGGATGTGGTGGAACGGGAGCTTCGTGCCCTGGATGTGCATCCCACAAATCTCCATCAACTGCAAGTTCTGAAGGCGAAAGGGGGTCAAACACAGGATTAGTATGGTGTTCCTAATAATCCTTTAGGTGAGTGTATATATGTTATTCTCTGTTGACACCAACTTCTTTCTATTCTATACAATAATGTCAGTTTTGTCTAGCTGAATGCTCTTGTGGATCACACTGAGCTTTTTACTGTAAATACAGATTCAGACAGTAGGTAAAATTGACTGGGAATAATGTAGTACACATAAAGAAAAGGAACACTTGTATGTATATAGTACATTTATTTTTTGAAGAAATGTATTACATGTAAGCTTAAAAATCACAGCTATTTGTTCACTTTTACACACCCTATTATGTCTTTCTTTAACACATACATCTTCTTACATTTCTTATGGCAGAGCAGCTCATCCAAGCCTTACATCACCAAGTGCAATGCAAAGCGTCGGATGCAGTGGGGTAAAGCACGCCACCACTGGACTCTAGAGCAGTGGAGACGTGTTCTCTGGAGTGATGAATCACGCTTCTCTGTCTGGCAATCCGATGGATGAGTCTGGGTTTGGCGATTGCCAGGAGAACGGTACTTGCCTGACTGCATTGTGCAGAGTGTAAAGTTTGGTGTAGGGGGGATTATGGTGTGGGGTTGTTTTTCAGGGGTTGGGCTTGTCCCCTTAGTTCCAGTGAAAGGAACTCTTAATGCTTCAGCATACCAAGACATTTTGGACAATTTCACACTCCCAACTTTGTGGGCACCAGTGCACAAAGCAAGGTCCATAAGGACATGGATGAGTAAGTTTGGTGTGGAGGAACTTGACTGGCCTGCACAGAGTCCTGACCTCAACCCAATAGAATACCTTTGGGATGAATTAGAGCGGAGACTGCAAGCCAGGCCTTTTCATCCAACATCAGTGCCTGACCTCACAAATGAGCTTCTAGAAGAATGGTCAAAAATTCCCATAAACACACTCCTAAACCTTGTGGAAAGCCTTCCCAGAAGAGTTGAAGCTGTTATAGCTGCAAAAGGTGGGCCAACTTCATATTAAACCCTACAGTTTAAGAATGGTACGTCATTAACGTTAATGTGTATGTAAAGGCAGGCGTCCCAAAACTTTTGCCAATATAGTGGTAAAATATATATATATATATGCATGCGTGTATGTATGTGTGTGTGTAGCAATTTAACAAACATTCCATGTCCAAATATTCCAAATATTTATGGAATATAACTTTTGATTTTGATTACTGAATGGATAATTTTGCATGTGATGGCTCACACAAATAAAGAATGTTTATAAGTTGTGCATAGTTTGACAGTTTCAAGCCATGTGCATTTAGTCATTGTGCAAATTGTAAATCTCTTTTGCAAACATGTGCCGAAACAAATGCAATTTGCTTAAATCAATAAGAAATTCTAATCTGATGTGAACAAGAAACTAATTGTTCTGAGATCTGAACTTATTGTTTTGAGAAAAAAAAGTCTCATTAGACAATTGAGGCAAAGCAATTGAGAAAAACTGTAAAATACTGAAGATGCAGCATTATGTCTGTACAAGAAGCAATGGAAAGCAAAGGCGAGTTAGAGCACAAAGAGAAAATACACTGGAGACAGAAGCGGAGGAGAGTAGTCCTTTTTATTTTTCAGTAGGACAGTTATGCAATATTGCTCAGGCCCTTCTGTGCTGCATGCTGAATTTGATCTCGCCAATTGGGCGACTCACGTTTTTTGACTCGGGATAAAAACAAAATGTCTGCCACACTTTGGGCCAGTCTGTTTGTGCTGTGTGCCTGGACCACTCACCCGCTGCCAAGCTCCTCAGGCTCCTCCAACCGATGCTCCGCTGGCGACAGCTGTTCTCTTGCTGACTGAAGTCTAGGCACATGGTGAGGCGTGGCTGTCTGCGCGCAAGCACAATCGCTGCAGCTCCCTGCCTGGGGGCAACGGCTTAGGCATGCGTGTCAAAACTCATATCCGTCCTTCTGCTCTGTTCCTTACTGTCACACAAACATTATTGCATTATGAGACACCAGTCTGGTCAGTTGTGACTTGGGCATGGAAATGGAGACTTGTACTCTGGGCTCAACAGCCTTGACTGGGAGGACTTCCTCCAAACTGAGCCTGGGGTACATCAGTGACCCAGTTTGCAGGCAGGCTAAAAGTTTGGGCTCTTTCAAGCCTGTTGGGCACATGACCTAAGAAACGCTGTTGCTCCACAAGGGTGTGATCAATCGTTTGAGGATAATCTGACCCAGGCTGCACAATTTTTGAACAAGCACATGCTTGGGCGAACAAGCACTTCACCAGATGTACACTTGAGGGATGCTGCTATTTTAAAACACTACTGCCGACATATGAAAAGCATTCTTGGTGAAGGATTGAGATACTGTAATCATCAACCGTATCACATTTTGAAACACCATGACAAATTAAATGAGCATAAATTGAAAAAAAACAACAAAAAAAAACTCATCCGAAATGTCAAGACAGTAGCATGTTCTGTCAAGTGCTAAAATATAGAAATATACAGAAACTACAGGGACTAAAATGGCAAATCAATAGACCCAATCATCCATTCTCTCATGGGGTTAAAGTAGCATTATATTGGCTTATGAGAATTAACTACTGAGAAATAGACTCAACCAAGAAAGCTCTATACTGGTGTAGCCAATGCAGAGGGCTTATATTAAACGCTGCTTTTGCAGGTAAGAATGTAATTAAGGTTAAGACCCTCAGTTTCTTTCTTAACATGTAAACATCCCCATTAGCTGTGATGTTAAAGCCCTCTTGGTCGAAGTAATGAGGTAAAAACACTAGCCTGTGATAGCATAGTTCGATACAGTATAGTCCAGTTAGACTAACTTTAAACCTCTTAATTGCATCATATGGTCATGCATGAGTGTTATTTTTTTAGTTGTTGAGGGGTTTTTCATTGATGCATGTACGTTAAAGCATTGGTTTACGGTTTAATTAGTCATGTGGTATAATTAGCTCATTATAAGGAAGCGGTTAATTATAGTGATGTGTATGTGGTAAGCATAGCAAATGAAGAAATGATACACTAACAATAGTATGCTAATTGACTTCAGGGTTATGTTCATTAACCATGTGCCCAGTGTAATCAAAAGTCAAGAAGGCTCAGGGAAATTACATTACTGTTTGTTTATTATAGCCTACTCTTTAAAGAAGAGAGAGCAACCTGAACATCATCTCTCAAAATGTAAATTTTTCATAATTAAGTTGGTTTAGCAAAAAAATGGCCTAAAGTGAGCTTATTCATATACTTCTGTTTTCACTGTACTGTAAGATTATCTTGGCAAACTGACAGGAGCCCAGAGCCATTTACTTACATTTCCTTGATGCTACAGAGTTGAAATTGTTACATTAAATGCTCTACCTGAGGCAAATGTGCTGAAACAGATCCCGATTGAACAGAAGATTACCTTAAGTTTCACAATATATGCTGCACAATGTGATTTACCAAAGTATGAAAACAACATCCCCTGTTGGTCCAGGAACAACATTACTATTAAACAAATAATGAGAGCCCTCACCTTAACGCTAAAACATAGAGAAATTAATGTTGTTCATGCCCCAAAAGTCTAAAACCTTAACCTAACCTTAACATAATCTTGTTGGCTAATATAATAAAATGGTTGTTTAAAAAACAAGGATGGTGATCCAGAAACCATGACCATGAATTTATACATTTAAAATGTATTAAGTTTCAATGTAATTTCAAATAACACAGTACAGTTAAAATTATAATCAAGTACTTTACACATGCTTTAGTATGCTAGTCAACACCTCAAAACAAGTGTATTTCTTTAAAGCACAACAAAAGATGAAACATGATTTAAAATGTACTTTAATATAAGCAGTTTATTGTATTGTCATATCACATCAGGTTTATTTGAATAGCCAGGGGTGCACATAAGTGGTGTGCAGATGCGCATGTGCGACCAAAATAAAAAATGCACTAGGTAAATCAGACCACTCATTTGCATACCCACATGGTTGACAGTTGTTAATGCAGTCAGTACAGTAAGTTGATCTAACCGATTAAGATTGCCTAACTGTTATACTGTATAAGATTTTGATCTGAAGTGAATGCATAATAAATGTGGCAGTGCATATACTTACTTCCTGGCAACCCGCCAAAAGCTTGCTGATTTTAGGTTTGAAAATGTACTATAGCATAATTGTATTTTATTTAATAGTATTTTTTTTTTTTTTTTTATATAATAATATTAATCACACTTTATTTATTATTTTGTTAATTATTTTATAAAAACAACTAACTAAATAAAATGCGATAATGCTATTATTATTTTATTTTTTATAGTTACATTTAATGGGTCACACTATGTGCAGTGTGAGCACCAAACCGAATCTCCAGGTGCTCTCACCAGAACCAGACTGAAAAACGTTTGTGCACCCCTATAGCGCCTTTTACAATGCACATCTTTTCAAAGCATCTTTTCAGACTGAATTACTGTATCTTGATATGCTAGACTGGTAAACCCAGGCCGATCTGCTGGCGATTTGATTTCGCCCTGCAGCTCAGGCTGGAAACCTGTACATATTTCTATCCTGCTTCTGTTACAATATTGCGGGGACCAATCACAAACCGGCTTAGCCACCTAGCGTCACACAATGACACAATGACGAATAGAGAAGCAATGGATCGTTGGTCTGACTGGTTGAAGGACTATCCAATTGCGTACAGAGTCATTTGAACTATGCCCATTGATCACGCCTCTTGTGGTCTGATTGGTTGAAGGACTATCCAATTGCGTACAGTCATTTGAACTATGCCCGTTGATCGCGCCTCTCGTGGTCTGATTGGTTGAAGGACTATCCAATTGCGTACAGAGTCATTTGAACTATGCCCGTTGATCACGCCTCTTGTGGTCTGATTGGTTGAAGGACTATCCAATTGCTTACAGAGTCATTTGAACTATGCCCGTTGATCACGCCTCTCGTGGTCTGATTGGTTGAAGGACTATACAATTGCGTACAGAGTCATTTGAACTATGCCCGTTGATCACGCCTCTTGTGGTCTGATTGGTTGAAGGACTATCCAATTGCGTACAGAGTCATTTGAACGGTGCCCGCTGATCACGCCTCTTGTGCAGTAGAAAATACAGAGCAGATTCCCCAGACCAATGTTCAATCTTAAAAGACTGAGCTTGGTCTGGTGATAGCCAGGCAAATGATATGCATCATTACCGTGATAGAAAATTACCCATCTCATGATTCACAATTTTGGTCATGGCACCTTTAAATGTTTTTATCAGGGAGATGCTAGAAAGTTATTTCATAGTTCTTTTTATTACATCATTCTCAACGATTCATGGGATGATCTTTCCCCCACTAAAATTCTCATAAATTCTCGTTTGTTGCCTTATAGTATTTAATTGAGAAATATTTAGGAAGATTTAAAGAGAATGAATGGGAAAACTCGAAGGCTTGAGGCTGTTGAAAAAACATTAAGCAATGGTGTGGACACTTCAAACCTCAGAAATCTTTTTAAACCTTATGACACTTCTGGAATTAAACATCTCGTCTGTACTCACGACTAGCATGAGAATTACATCATCAAGGACCAGAGCTGTTGACTCTGAAAGACACAGTCTTTGTATCTGTCTCTGGAGAACAAACATCTCGTGTACGGCCTCATTCATCTTTCCTCTTCACACACTGACAGGATCAATATTGTAGCTTCAAGTGAGAAGTCCAGACTGTAAAAGAGTCCCAAGAATATTTTAATCTTAAACTTAGAAGTGACAGGCTTACCTCAGCCAGGTCACGGTTACCTTGGGAACCAAGTTTGGAACGAGCCGCCTTCTAGAAGATGAATAATGCAAATATATGAATTTGTGCTTCTAAAAAAAAAAATTAACCAGCTGACGTCCTGTT
This sequence comes from Rhinogobio ventralis, assembly GCA_039654625.1. Taxonomy (NCBI): domain Eukaryota; kingdom Metazoa; phylum Chordata; class Actinopteri; order Cypriniformes; family Gobionidae; genus Rhinogobio; species Rhinogobio ventralis. Next base: position 8,227,084 of record CM077198.1, read on the forward strand.
GATTAGCCCAACATTAGTGATGCTAAAAGAAAGACATTACGTTGTGCATACCATGAAACAAAATCATTCTCAGGTTTGAGTTGAGTTTTAAAAAAGATTTCAAGATGCAAAAGCCCCTTGGCAATTCACCCAGTAGCACCTTATACTCAGCTCTTTCCTACAGTCCTCCTTAGCCTGAGAAGCAAAGCATAGCAGAAAAATGACAGCTGTGTGACAATTAAATAGTTCAGCCATCAGCAGGCGCCACTGGGGGAGAAATTTTCTTGGCTGTCAAATGGCTTATTATATTCAACCAGCTGGCAATGACTTGGATAGCAGACAGTCAGTTAAAGGCCAGAGTGTTGGGTAGCTTCAAACTGTTTACTCTCCTTTAGATAGTGGTTGTTCTTGCTTCTGCCTTTTAAGCACAAATCACTTCATAGGCCTTGTGGTAGAAAGTAACACCATATTTCGAAACAAATCTAGGAACGACATATTAGCATGCTCCGCTCCGTCCTGATCACTCTGTCGGGGTTTATTCTGCGATAACAACCGGCTGGATGTACATTATCCCGCTTATTACACGGCTACTTGTCTCAAGTAAATTAGACACGAAATATTGTCTTGAGTTTAAATATTTTATTAGCTCTTATGCAAAGCTTCCGCGAAGAAAGACAGTTCCAAACTGCTTTAAGCCTTTATCTATTGCTGAAAAGATTAGATTTTACCATATATGTTGAAATTAATGCTGAAAGGGATAGTTCACCCAAAAATGAAAATTAGCCCATGATTTACTCACCCTCAAGTCATCCTAGGTGTATATGACATTCTTCTTTCAGACGAATAAAATCGGAGTTATATTAAAAAAGTCCTGGATAATCCAAGCTTTATAATAGCAGTAATTGTAGCTCTGTTTTTGAAGTCCATAAAAAATGCAGCTGTCCATCAAATAAAGTGCTCCACACGGCTCTGGGGGGTTCATAAAGGCCTTCTGAAGCGAAGCGATGCATTTGTGTAAGAAAAATATCCATATTTAAAACTTTATAAAGTAAAGTTCTGGCCGATCGTCTTCCGTGGAAAAAGTGTTGAAAGTGCCTCTTACAATTAAAAATGCGTACGCAACGTCTGACGAGCGTAACTGGAAGAGTAAGCATTATGAACTGCAGAGGCACTTTCAACACTTTTCCCATAAATTGAATACGGAAAGCGATCGGCCGAAACTTTACTGTATAAAGTTTTAAATATGGATATTTTTCTTACACAAACGCATCGATTCGCTTCAGAAAGCCTTTATTAACCCCCCAGAGCCGTGTGGAGCACGTTATTTGACAGACAGACGGCATATTTATGGCATTTTTAACAGAACAACAATCGCTGCCATTATAAAGCTTGGATTATCCAGGACTTTTTTAATATAACTCCGAATGTATTCGTCTGAAAGAAGAATGTCATATACACCTAGGATGACTTGAGGGTGAGTAAATTATGGGCTAATTTTCATTTTTGGGTAAACTAACCCTTGAAATCTTCCATCAGTCAACGACAGCGGAGTGACACGTTAAGCATATAAATAGTACCGGTCAAGATAACTCGTAGTACCCGGATGAGCAGTGTGTTATTTACTTTGGCGGTTGTTATCTGAGAATAACATACCGCTGGAATGCGAGATTGACCAATCAGAATCAAGTATTCCACAGAGCTGTGTAATAAATATACACTCACCTAAAGGATTATTAGGAACACCATACTAATACTGTGTTTGACCCCCTTTCGCCTTCAGAACTGCCTTAATTCTACGTGGCATTGATTCAACAAGGTGCTGAAAGCATTCTTTAGAAATGTTGGCCCATATTGATAGGATAGCATCTTGCAGTTGATGGAGATTTGTGGGATGCACATCCAGGGCACGAAGCTCCCGTTCCACCACATTCCAAAGATGCTCTATTGGGTTGAGATCTGGTGACTGTGGGGGCCATTTTAGTACAGTGAACTCATTGTCATGTTCAAGAAACCAATTTGAAATGATTCGAGCTTTGTGACATGGTGCATTATCCTGCTGGAAGTAGCCATCAGAGGATGGGTACATGGTGGTCATAAAGGGATGGACATGGTCAGAAACAATGCCCAGGTAGGCCGTGGCATTTAAACGATGCCCAATTGGCACTAAGGGGCCTAAAGTGTGCCAAGAAAACATCCCCCACACCATTACACCACCACCACCAGCCTGCACAGTGGTAACAAGGCATGATGGATCCATGTTCTCATTCTGTTTACGCCAAATTCTGACTCTGCCATCTGAATGTCTCAACAGAAATCGAGACTCATCAGACCAGGCAACATTTTTCCAGTCTTCAACTGTCCAATTTTGGTGAGCTTGTGCAAATTGTAGCCTCTTTTTCATATTTGTAGTGGAGATGAGTGGTACCCGGTGGGGTCTTCTGCTGTTGTAGCCCATCCGCCTCAAGGTTGTGCGTGTTGTGGCTTCACAAATGCTTTGCTGCATACCTCGGTTGTAACGAGTGGTTATTTCAGTCAAAGTTGCTCTTCTATCAGCTTGAATCAGTCGGCCCATTCTCCTCTGACCTTTAGCATCAACAAGGCATTTTCGCCCACAGGACTGCCGCATACTGGATGTTTTTCCCTTTTCACACCATTCTTTGTAAACTCTAGAAATGGTTGTGCGTGAAAATCCTAGTAACTGAGCAGACCGGCCCGTCTGGCACCAACAACCATGCCACGCTCAAAATTGCTTAAATCACCTTTCTTTCTCATTCTGACATTCAGTTTGGAGTTCAGGAGATTGTCTTGACCAGGACCACACCCCTAAATGCATTGAAGCAACTGCCATGTGATTGGTTGATTAGATAATTGCATTATTGAGAAATTGAACAGGTGTTCCTAATAATCCTTTAGGTGAGTGTAGTTATTATATGTGTCTTATGGAATGAGCACGCAAGAAGAGTCTGACATTAGCCCTTTTATTGCTCATGAAATGAAGAAACATCACGGTCGACATGTATATATAAAAAAAAAAAAAAAAAAAAAAACATCTTTAAAACAAGATAAATTGCTTGATTGTGTAAGATAATAAAGCTTGTTTTCAGAGAATATATCTGAAATAAGTTTAATTCTAATATTAAACAGAAACATATTTTACTACGCAAACTATTTTATGAATTAGGTGTTTTGTACAAATTCAAAGAATGTAAATTGTACAATTTGTTTAAAAACAGCCTTAATCTGTACCCATAGTCACTTATTGTATTGTATTATGTATTGTAGAGTATTATGGTATTATAAGAGAAAGATCGACTAAACGAGTGTAATCCCTGCATCTGCATTCATTTTTCAGGTCGATGTCCATAATATTATATCCATTATAAAAAAAAATCAGTTTGAATGTCTGCTGAGGAAAGCAATATCTTTGTTTTTGTCCTTTTAAAAGTTAAGTATATATCCCATGACAGCTGCTATCTAATGGCGTGATAATGTAACTTTCACTGAAGTCCATATCACGATCACTAACGGACCCTTTCTCAATACCAAATACAGCATATTATTTATAAAAAGTAATATTTATTGAACAATAATATTTAAATGAACAACAATAGCCATTATAAAAGACAATATGAAATAAACACAAGCAAATAATTCAGTCAAACGTACAAAAGCAGCGCTCTAGTACAGGATTTAAGTTAATTTTAAGTTAAATTTAGCCTAAATATTAAGTAATGAAACTTCATTTTCCTCTTAAACTTCTTCTTTAACCCTAAAACATGACGCAATGTAATGTGTGATTCATACATATTTTCATACAAACAATTAAATTTGTATCTATGCAAAATGACATGAGGTTGCGTAAATGTGAATTTTTGCTTAAACTACCCCTTAAAAAGACAGGGTTGTTGTAATTATGTTTTTGATAGTCCATTGGCTGATTGCTGGCTCCTGAATGTGTTCCTCTTTGAGTTCTTCAAATGAGTTCACTGCAATGAAGCTTAAAACATGATCTACAGTATATCTAGAATACAAATTCTCTAGTAAAAAATGTCACCCTAGAAATATATCAAGGGACACATCACAAGCCCTGCATGTGTCATCTCAGCTAAAAAAAATTGAGTAGACCAACATATCATATATCACTTGTTAATGCTTCCAAAGAGACAGAATAAAAGAAGAGGACTTTCTTGATGTGATGATATTCTATTATATATTTATATGCATACATATTTAATATGAAATCACAACAATGTACAGTAAACAGTGTTGGGAAAAGTTACTTTTAAAAGTAATGCGTTACAATATTGCGTTACTCCCAAAAAGTAACTAATTATACTTCCCACCTGGGGTCCGTTCTTCGTACGTCGCTAACTCAGTTAGCTGGATTTGATTGTTGACGATTTGGCATGATCTTGGATTGTTTGGTTCTTTAAAGCTCATCCTGGACTTGCTGTCATAGCAACAGGTCCGGAAGCTTAAACCTGCTCGGGAGCAGGCTTATTTCATGTAAACAGGATTAGATTGCATCTTTTTAAGCGGCGTTGATACTTAAGATCTGTCTCAACCACTGCTACTTTATTACAAGAGTTCCTTACTGAACCAGGGGCAATAATAATTTTAAATAATAACAATAATAATAATATAAAAATGTATTTGAAAATAATTTTATAATGTTGTGTATACTACAAGAGACACTTATTTTTGATAGAATAATTACTTTATCATTTTATTGGAGTCTTACACACATGATGTAACCTTAATCCGAGCCGTGCATTAATTTGAGTGATGACGGATATTATGGGATGGCTTGATGTGGCACAGGAGAAGCAGATAACTGGATCTTGACCCTTAAGAAACTTGAATTAATGCTCGTAACAAATGTCTCTGTCTCTGCTTCAGATTGCATTAAAAATTTAATAAATTGCTAATTACAACATTGAAATAAAAATGTAAAGGGTGTACAAATACTATAAAATTGTGAATATAAAAAATTGGGAATCATGTTTAAAAAAAAAAAAAACATTTCATTGATCTATTAGAACTTTTATGTTGGTTTGGTCGCTTGACTGTTTCCTTATAAAGGTCCAGAAATTCGTGGTTTTCTTTTTTTAATTTGTCAAGTTTTTTTTGCCAGGTGTCTTTTTTAATTATATGATGTCATTACGTTGCTGTCTTGCCGCCAGTCAATCGCTGCATTGCTGATCGTGGTTTCGAGTATCGATGCACCTGCCCTCTTCAGGGAACACAGGAACGCGCAGTAATCTTAGATTTAGATGTAATCCAGATATTTTAATCCAATCCCCAAATTCGTACGTACGTGACTCGTACGTGTACACAGGCGTTCGGTGCATGCACAGTTTTGAGCAATCTCTCGCCACGAGTTACAACTGTACACTGACCCTTGCGTACGCATTAAAAATTGAAGTATACTTTGGCCTTTAGCCTCAGGCTGAAGGAAATGCAAATTCACGCCTGTACAATAGAGGGCGCAGCTCAAACTAATCTTTCACCCGTGCTGCAGTTCTGGATCGCAGAACAATAGGAGGAGACACAGGAGAAGAAAGTTCAACACTCTTACTTCAGCAATAAAAACAAAAAAATGAAACAAATGTGATGTTTATCTAAAGTCATTTTTGCTTATCCGTATGGTTGAACTGGTCCATCGAAGGGTAGAAGCAAATACATTTTTTTTTAATAAAGTGAGATTAAATACATAAAGTATGTTTGTATTATTTAACATATTTAAATATTGCAAGTTTGCATAATATTCTGAGTTTGCATTTCTCTTTTTATTCATTTTGAGGTATACTGAATCTGTTTTTGTGCAAGTGCGATGAGTATATACCTGCTTACATTTAGTCTAGAACTAAAGTAACCATCTTGTTTACACTTGTTGGCCAGAGGAGAACTGGCACCCCGACTGAGCCTGGTTTCTCCCAAGGTTTATTTTTCTCCATTAGGACACCTGATGAAGTTTTTGTTCCTTGCCACTGTCGCCTTTGGCTTGCTCAGTTGGGGACACTAAATTTTCAAAAAAATATCCAAATAAATTAAATTATTAATTACTAAACTAAATTACTATATCAACTACATTACTTAAATATATATGATAATTGAAATGAGCTGATGACATCACCGTTTTCTCCAGAGCGGCTGTACAGCCGAATCAAATTCTGTTGCATTATTGTCCTGTTTAACAATGTGAAGCTGCTTTGAAACAATCTGCATTGTAAAAAGCGCTATATAAATAAAGTTGACTTGACTTGACTTGACAAAGTGCCCCTGCACTTACTCATACTTTCTATCAACATGAGGACAGGAGAGCTGTCTGTCAATAAATGGGAGAACAAAGTAATTTGCTTGACTTATTTGAAAAAGTAACTCAGATATTTTGTTGTACATTTAAAATATGTTACTTTACTAGTTACTTGGAAAAAACTAATCTGATTACTCACATTACTTGTAATGCATTACCCTTGACACTGACAGTATAAGATATCTTGTCAATAAAAAATTAAACAGATTCTTTCATGCTTTGCCTTCACATAATTATCAAGCATCACTATTGTTTGTACTATTCATTCTAGTGATTTGAACAAACCCCTGACTCAAAGTTTTAAAGTTTGTGTTAACTCATATAAATACTTGGGCTCTTTTTTATTTTGACTAGTAAGTAACCACCTAAAAAACGCCATAGCCAACCACATAGCAACACGCTAACAACCACCCACAACATCTTAGCGGCGGAGAGTTTTTTTTTAAGGTAAATATATTTTTTTAGTGAGTCACTTTTCTGCAAGACATCTGTTGCTTGTTTATGAACATCCAATGGCAGAACAATATGTCTGATTCTGCCCCTTTGCATCTGTATCTCCTTCCAAAGAAGCCAAAACCAGGTTAGCCATGGAGATTTCAGTACCATAATTAATCACTGGCTGTCAAGCATGAACAAACAGATTCAAAATTTTTGCTGGGGCGTTACTGCTAGGCCTTTTTTCCTTCACTTTTTGACCTATGCGTGTCTCTCTCTGTTCCCATATCCATCTCTCTCTGGTATTGCATAATGAGAAATTATTTACTGTCTCTTGCTGAAGAGCTGCATATTGTTTTATTTATCAGTGGAAGTGGATGTACAAGACTGCAGCTAATGTTAAAATGCGTCGTTCCCCGACTGTCAAATTAGTGATGCAACAGAGAGGGCTTTTGCTGCAAAACGCTTGTCTTGTTTAAATCGCAACAGCAGCACAGAGACAACACAGATGTTGTGGTTAGCAATATGGACATACCATAAAAGCTTCCCCTGTTTTGGTAAGAACAACAAACAGCCAGACATCAAACGTAACAGCAAGAATACCTTGGTGTGAAATAATGTTCTCAAGGATTCAGGCTTTCATTCAGCTGAGAGAATCAGGCCTCTCTCTCGATATGTGACAGCTATTGTGAGATTACCTCGTCAGGAAATGTTTCTTTTTTTAGTGCATTTTCTATTACAATGCACAATTCAGCAATGTCCTGACCAGCAATTATATTCTAGTGGTCTGAATTTTATAACAACACAATATGGTTTGACTGATTGCATAGTAATGCTAAAGAAAAATGCCTCCTGTCAAAGAAGTTGCATTGTAAGACATGCATTTTAAACCTTTAAGAAACATTACTTACACATTCATTGGAAAGATTAATTTTCAGCATGTTCATCCTCTCCCAAGAGATGTGGTGTTGGTCAGGCTACGTGCTGTGTTTGATGAGAGGTTTCTTGCCTCTAGGGATGGGAAATGCATGGGAGATATAGGGATGCTATTAGTTAATACTATATGTTTTAAAAAAAAAAAACTAATACATTATGACACATTTAATTAATAGCGATTCATATATTACTTAATCTATTAATCAGATAGACTCTTTATTAGTTGCTGATGCAGTAATCATTAATGAATGGGTTAGTTCTTCATGAATCATACATTAACTCAGTATTATCTGTGCATTAGTTAAGCATGAATTAATGCATATTAGTTGGGGTGTGATGAAAAACTTAGCTCACGAGACATGAGATTGGGTTCACGAGAATGAGACAAGATTAGATTTTTGCACAGTAGTTTTAAGAAATCCTCAATGACAAAATCCATGTTTTTGTCACATGTCTGTTTGTGTTTGTATTCTGATTCCTTCATGTGCTCCTTTGTTCAGTTTCTCGCCACTCCTTTGTTACCATGCTTACCTTTATTATTAGTTCATTCTGTTTAGCTGTGTTTGCACGTTACCTTGTTTGTGTTCCTATATAAGTTCTTCCTTTTCAGTCACTCCTTGTCCATTCACTATCTTAGTGTGTAAGTGTGTGTTACTGCCTGATTGTCTGTTTGCTAGAAGTACTATTAGACCTGTCATTTTGGATTTATTATTGTTGTCTGTGTCTGCCTTCCTGCAACCACCGTGAAAGATTTAACTAGTCATCTTGTAATGAATGTCATTTCAATTCTAGTTTCTGAGTATGAATTATCATATGCATTGAAAGACAACAATATACAAGCAATGTAAAAGGTTTTACCACAAACTCAGCTGACTGGCTTCTCTCCTATGATTTCACACAAGTCTCTTCAGACCTGACTGAACATGAATTATGAGCTTCCAGAACTTCTGATTGAGGCTGTGTGTGACCTCCTAATTGAAATCCTTTCCACAAACTGAACATAGAACAACACCGTTTTTTTATTAGTCTTATCAAGTGCAAACAATAAGTGCAACCATAATCAAAGTACTCTCTCAATATTTAAAGTGCAAACAGAGACCAAAACAAAGACCAGAGCTAATAGGTGGTTACAACTACACAGCCCAGCCTAAGATAGGTTTGATATTGGGAGATAGGCTATTGTATGTCTCCTAATTTTACTTTCGCTTTCTATTCGTGATCACACATACTCTGTGTATAGGGAGCTGAGCGCACATTCTACGCAATAAGACATTTAGCAGACGCTTATGCTCTGTTGCGCAACAAATCCTCCGCCATGGTCTTGTCAGTCATCTTGCCTTGTGTTTCCTGCTGCAGTGTGTGCGACTCTGCAGCTCGTGCTGAATGAGCAGAGCAGACGTTTACAATAGTTTACAATTAAAGCGACCGTTATCCAACTGAATTAAATGTTTTTTATTTCTTTAAGTAAGCAAAACGACAGTCGAGGAGGTAATGTAAACATAGCGGTGGCATATGCTAATTTCACCCTCACGCTCCATCATGGCGATATCGTGAGACAGCTTTTCACTCGACGAGAAATCTCATCACATTTTAATATTGCATGGCACAAGATCTCGTCACACCCCTACTTATTAGTGCAGCCATATTGTAAAGTGTTACCAAAAAAAGTGATACAATTTATTTATTTAGTTTGATATTATTCATGATTGACATGATGACTATTAGAATTATATATGACAGGTCATAAAATCAAATTTGGGCTTATTTACAATCACGTCAACTGCATCAGGGCCAAATTTTGTGTTGATATATCTCAAAGCAATAAAAATGTATGGCATTTGGAACCTGTCACACTCTCTAGTCACCAGCCCAGTCTCCAGCACTTCATTTCCCATCATCCCTCATGTTCCTCACCTGCCCTCAGTCAACCATTACCCGCACCTGATTCCCATCTACACTGCGATCACCACCACATATAAGCATACACCTCAGTTCAGCCAGTGACTGTTTCTCAATATGCGTTCTTCAGCGACTTTGCATCCTCGTACTAGTGATGGCCAGACCGAGGCTTCATGAAGCAAACAGTTGAAGCAAACGTGTTGAAGCCTCGAAACAATTCGATGCCCGTCTCCACGGCGACCCCTGTTGGTCAGAACAGTGTAAATGCAACAAAAACCAGGCCAAACATGCATAAAAATGCCTTTTACAAATCTATTGCAAATGTTTTATTGAAAGTAAAATCTTTCAAATGCAATTAACTAATCATCTAATAAAATTAAATATTAAGTGTCTATATGTTCTTTTATCAATTGTCAGGGCATGTTTTGTTTGTTCAATGGATGGCTTAGATAAACAGGCCAATAAGAGACTATTAACTACTTTTATTCATTTTAAATATTTAATTAAAACGTCTACAAATGTATAAAACTGATCAAAGATCAGGTAAAACCCACAGACACTTGTTCAATGGTTGTCAGTGACTCCTCATGATTCATGGGTTCACAGAGATCATCGCCCCCTAGCGGTGAACCATTGATATTTCGAAAGTGTTTCGAAACGTTTCGAAACAGTGATGACGTAGCGAAGCCTCGTTTACTGAAATCAGGTGACTTTGGCAGTTTGATACACGCTCTGAACCAATTGATATGAAACAGAAGATTCGTAAAGCTTCGGAACTTCATGAAGCACTGTTTTGAAATTGCCATCTCTACCTCGTACTACGTCATCATCAACCGTTGAAGTTCAATTCCAATACTCAAAAACGCAAGTACAGATGACACATGAAAGTGACCTGGTGTGTTCTTGACATCAAGGATGCATCGAATGCAGACTTGAGAGAATCGAACAGTTACAAATCCCAGATGTACGGAATCAGGCAGTCGATGTACGGAAGACTGTAAGCTTCTCGTTCTCACTTAAAAGATTGATTCAAAATAATATATATATATAAAATATAGAAAAGAAAATAATATGAAAAACAAACAGAAATAATAATATGAAAGAAAGGTTTTAAGGTTGTGATATTTATATGTTTGTGATGTTATGCTGTATTTATTGTGTATTAGCCGCTACTTATAATGAGCTGGGTCGGTCAGTTGATCAACAAGATCGCAGCACATCTCAATTCTCACAAAGATCCGTTCTGTGCCTCGCGTCCTCCCGAGTTCATTCGTTCGAGGTCGCCTGGCAAGACCAGTCTCCACGAGAACGCAAGTCTGTTTCTCAACTCCAAGAACTTGCATTCTTGGAGTTGAGAAACAGCCAGTGTCTGGCCTTAAACTAGAAAACAGACCCATTCCAGCGATCTCCTAGCGATTCCTGTTCTCCAGTGTCAATTCCAAGAAATACAGTATATCCTTGTTATTTCACCTTGTGTTTCTGAGTCTGCCCTTGTTAATATCCACCTGCAATGCTTACCTGTGGCCGTCTACTGAGGTGTGTGCTCCGTCAGCCAGCTCTGCCATCTTCTCTTGGATCACCTGTAAGATAAAAGGACTGTTATTGTTACCATTGCACCTCCAGTTATTATCCACCTTGAGTTACTTACCTATTCACTCCGTGCTCACTGTGTGTCCACAATAAAGTTGTTGTCTGGATTTACTTCCTATCCAGTGTGTATTTCTTGATAGAAGGCCAGACCAACATCGATACGACAACAACCATGAGCATTCCTGTTAAGTTTCCAACTTGGAATATTACCAAAAATACCGAACTTAACTTCCCATGGAAAGTTCCAAAGTTTCCTATAGAAAATGTCCACCCCTTTGCAATCCCCTACACACCATACCCCAGATCCAGTTCCCATCGGTTGAACTTTCAAATGACGATTAAGTCATAGAATGTGATTACCTGCAGCTGATCAATCAGAGCATCCCTAGTAGAAAGGGAGTTTGTGGAAGTAGCTTACAGAGACATACAATCACTCAGAGTCCAAATGCTTCCGGCTCAATAGCATGCCAAGGTAATTCACCATAACTTAAAAAGGTAAGTTCACCAAAAAATTAATTATACTCACCCTCATGTTGTTCCAAATCCGTAAGACCTCCTTATTTTTACTCAAAAACATTTATGTAGCTCAACAGTAGTGTACTGCACTAGCAACACTAATGTGTAAAAGTGCCTTGTAATGTTTATATAAGCTCCAGCACATGTCTAAAACTGTGCACATTGCACAGGCCGACTAAATCTAAAAACCAGTGATAATATCTGCATGAATTATGTCTGTCTCCACCCACAGTCTTTTAACACTACAGGTGGTGTTGTAGAAGATTAAAATCTGTCAAGCTATTAGCAAGCACACTGAACATTTCATGCAGCATTCATAAAATTCAGGCAACAGTAAAAAACTAAGATATAGTCATATTAGATTGTGCTTACTCAGGATATTACCACAAGATGAAAGCTTTGTGCTCCAGCACAATCTATAGAAAAAGATGTAATGTATGGTCACAGGTTCACACATAACACAAAGTACAGCATGAGATCGCAACAAAACTGCATCTGGGTGGCAATTAAGAGCTCTTTTAAAAGAGTCTTTGCACCCAATTTTTCTATTTAATGGAACACATAATTCAAAAAGTATGGCTTTCCAAGGACACCGCCACCTGCGATAATGGCCATGAATGTTTAATTGTCTTTTTTAAATTAGGGATTGTGCTGTAATATCTGCCAAACTATGCAGTTTTTGTATCTTTGTCTTTGGGATACATGTATATGGCAGCTTAAAAATCTGCTCCTTATCCCAAAATTGTTTAAATTAGATTTAGTGTAGTACTAAAAGTGCCAACCTGCTCAAGTACAGGCCTGGGAGCTTTCTATAATAGTAGGTGCTCTAGTAGTTAAAGTGCAAATGTACAGTGTTGGCAACAGTACCTAAGACCCACTGGCACAAACAAACACTACTAGTGTACATTTGGAGGCATATCTGAATTACTTTAATGTTAAAAGGGGAGTTAAATAATGACTGTTGTCAAAAAAGCCTTTTGAATTGCACTAATTGGAAAAAAATGCATTGCCTAAACAGTGCTTGCATTTTAATGCAATGTAATAATCCATATTCACCTTTTTCCAGACTTAATTTCCAAAATATTCAGTCTGTTAAAAAAATACCACCTATAATACATTAAAATGGAAGCACTGTTAATGCAATGCATTTTTTTTTTTCAATTAGTGCAATTTTTCAAAGACCGTCATTATTTTACTTCTATAGGTATTATGATACACTAAAAAATTATTAAATATTAAACCATTAAAAATATTAAAACATGACCATGCTTATAGTCAATGTGTTTAGATAAAGGATGGTAAAGACTTCATAGAAGAAAACAGAACTATGTTGATCAAAAGCAGTTCTGTAGAAAGCTTTCTTGACCTGAAATCTGAATATGTATGTATGTATTTATTTGTAGACTGAATGTCTACAATTCAGCAATTCATTCCTGAAACCTGTGCAGCAATCTACCAGGTCTTAAAAGAGAAATACCTGAAGGTATGCATGCAGACCCGGTTCTACGGTGCTAAGCACCCTCAAACGCAAGCTAAAGCATCCTCAGTTGATACTGTAATAATATTGGTGAAACAGATTTGGCAATTTGCCAATTTGTGTTCGCACTCTAGAGAGTATCAAATGCATCTGTTACGTGTTTTTGTAGCGGTGAGTATTGTAGCTAATCACAGATATATAGTTAGTTGTGATCTTTCGAATGCGATGTCTAATCAGGTGTTTAAGTTAGTCCGAATCTCCCCGCTCAAAACGCCAGAGTTTTATTCAGTGCTGCGTTAATGCAGGTTCGCGAAACCTCTCATTAACAAAGTGAAGACACTATGTAGCTAAGTAAGAGATTTATTGTGCATTGTTGACAACTTCATTTTTATATCGGAACTTGTGAGATCGTGATGAACTGACAAAGCAACAGCATTTTAGTGAGCGATCTTGGTTCGTTTTCGAGGCTACAGTAAAATTCATTGAATAAAACTATTGTTTTTCATGCTGCTAATAGGACCAGAAATTTTCAATAGATCTAATGGCACTGGTTGACAGCAATTACAGATTCCTGCAATGGGTGTATTTCAGATGGTGGAGTATTGGTGAATGCTCCTTGCAGGGTGCCTTGGAAAAAAGAACATCGAACACACCTGCCCCTGCATCATTTCCTGAATCTGACCAGCTGGCCCCTTACTGCATTGTGGCAGATGAGGCATTTCCCTTGAAGGGGATAAACTGTGCCAGTACATTAATTCAGACATGTTGTGCAGTGCCCTTTCAGTGGGGCAAAATATAAGCATGTGACAAACTTGTTTGTTTCCAGTCATTGACCTTGCTTTCTGTTTTATGACAGTGGTGTGAAATTGCAAAATAAAGGTTAGAATTCTACATCATTGTGTTTTGTGATCCTTTTTTACATGAATTGTGAATGCAAGTACCTTTTACCCAAAGTCAAAGTGTTTTATTTTCAAATGTTCAGTACAATGGGCAAAAAATTAGCTACAAGGAAACACTATCAGCCGAAGGTTCCTTAAAAGATACAATCAAAATGTGAACAATGTGATACCATAGATTCTTACAACTGATTACCAATCACCCATAACAATAACAGGGCATAGCTAAAACAATCCCCTACAAATTGGCAAAATACAGGTGCTGGTCATATAATTACAATATCATCAAAAAGTTGATTTATTTCACTAATTCCATTCAAAAAGTGAAACTTGTATATAATATTCATTCATTACACACAGACTGATATATTTCAAATGTTTATTTCTTTTAATTTTGATGATTATAACTGACAACTAAGGAAAATCCCAAATTCAGTATCTCAGAAAATTAGAATATTACTTAAGACCAATAAAAAGAAAGGATTTTTAGAAATCTTGGCCAACTAAAAAGTATGAACATTAAAAGTATGAGCATGTACAGCACTCAATACTTAGTTGGGCCTGAATTACTGCAGCAATGCAGCGTGGCATGGAGTTGATCAGTCTGTGGCACTGCTCAGGTGTTATGAGAGCCCAAGTTGCTCTGGCATATCGCATCTTCCTCTTCACAATACCCCATAGATGTCTTGCATACGTCTGTGCGTAGTGGTTCTTGAAGCACTGACTTCAGCTGCAGTCCACTCTTTGTGAATCTCCCCCACATTTTTGAATGGGTTTTGTTTCACAATAGGCTATAAAATCTAGCGAACGTGTTGGGTGTCGCCCAGCCCGCAGCTCTACAGATGTCTGACAGCGAGGTGCCACGTGCCAGCGACCAGGAGGATGCAACACTTCTAGTAGAGTGTGCTCGCACCCTGAGCGGACAGGGCACACCTTGTACTTGGTAAGCCAAGGTGATGGCATCCACTGTCCAGTGGGCCATCATCTGCTTGAGGACAGCCTTTCTTCTGCTGGCCTCCGTGACAGACAAAGAGCTGATCTGAGGTCCTGAAGCTGTTCTATCCACGTTAATATCGCAGCAACATAAACTTTGAGGGTGGAGGGCGACAGCCTCCACTCCAACCCTTGTTGCAGGAAGGAAAGCACAGACATGATCGAACATCTTCGGAGGTCTTCTCAGCGAGAAGAACACCACTCAACGAACAGGTTCCACTTCAAGGCATAAGCTTGTCTCGTAGACGATGCTCGTGCCAAAGTGATGGTGTTAACTATCTTTTGGGGGCCAGCTGTGCGCGAGTGCATCCGTTCCGAGTGTGCCCTCGGTCTGCGAATAAAACCACTGCCAGTGGGACGTTTCTGGGGAAGCAAACCTGTTGACCTGTGCCACCCCGAACTGTCTCCAGATCAGCTGGACGACCTGGGGGTGGAGTCGCCACTCTCCCGGGAGCACAGCTCATGACAGCTCGTCAGCCACACGGTTGCGCACACCAGGGACATGAGTGGCCCGAAGTGACCTCAGACACTTCTGACTCCAGAGGAGGAGATGGCGGGCGAGTGGCGACATGCAACGGGAGCGCAGACCACCTTGTTGGTTGATGTACACAACGGTTGCAGTGTTGTCCGTGCGGACCAATACATTTTTGCCCCGTAACAGCCTCTTGTGGCGGCTCAGTGCAAGATGTACTGCTAGCAACTCGAGGCAGTTGATGTGCCAATGCAGGTGCAGGCCCGTCCAAACCCCTGACACTGCATGCCCGTTGTACGTGGCCCCCCAGCCCATGGCAGAGGCATCCGTGAAAACCATAGCATGCCTGGACACCTGTTCCAAGGGCATTCCGGCCCGAAGGAACAAGGGGTCTGACCACGAGCTGAAGGTTTGGCGGCAAGCCGGTGTGATACTCACCTGGTGAATGCCGCGTTGCCACACCCTTCTCGGGACTCAGCCATGAAGCCAAAGCTGAAGCGGTCTCATATGAAGCAGACCGAGCGGTGTTACTGCCGCTGCAGCCGCCATATGCCCCAGGAGCCTTTGAAATTGTTTCAGTGGGCCCGCCATCCTGCCTTGAAACGTGTTCAGGCAGTTCAGCATCGACTGGACACACTCCTCTGTGAGGCGCGCCGTCCGTTCGACCAAATCCAACTCCATACCGCGAATCCAAAAAGAGATCCTCTGCACAGGGGCGAGTTTGCTCTTTTCCCAGTTGACCCGAAGACCCAACTGGCTGAGGTATCTGAGCACCAGGTCCCTGTGTTCGCACAATTGATCCCTGGACTGTGCTAGAATGAGCCAGTCATCGAGATAGTTAAGAATGCGAATGCGCTGTTCTCTCATGGGCACAAGGGCCCCCTCCGCGACCTTCGTAAAGACACGGGGTGACAGAGACAGCCCGAAGGGCAGGACTTTGTACTGATATGCTCGACCCTCGAACGCAAATCGCAGAAACGGCCTGTGATGAGGAAGAATCGAGACATGAAAGTACACATCCTTCAGGTCGATCACTGCAAACCAATCTCGGGGACGGATGCATTCGAAAATGCGTTTCTGCATGAGCATTTTGAACGGTAGCTTGTGAAGGCTCCGATTCAAACTCGCAGGTCCACGACTGGCCGTAACCCACTGGTTTTCTTGGGTACAATGAAGTATGGGCTTCATATCGGCTGGAGGTACCGGCTCTATCTCGTCCTTCGCCAGTAGGACTGCGACCTCCACACGCAGGACATGGGCATCTGTGGCGTTCAACGAAGTGAACCGGACGCCCATGAACCTGGGGAAATGCCGGGCGAACTGAATCGCATAGCCGAGCCTGATGGTCCGAGTGAGGCAGCGTGACAGACTGGGGAGCGCTAGCCAGGCTCTCAGAGACCGTACAATCGGGACCAACGGAACCACCGGCATACCCACCGTGGGGCAGCGAAGTGGAATACAGGTACCAGGCTGGGGCTGCTGTCTCGTGGAGGCGGCCCACAGCATGGTGTGAGTGTGCTGTGCAACACTTACCTGATTCCACGAGTGGGCAGAGGGTACGTGAGAAGGCTTGGTTTCATCCTCGAACCATCCACTGCTGCCCGCTGGCAAAGGAGGAGGATGAGTGTGGTCCGCCGTTGGACCATCCACAGCTCTCCGAACCCCCTTGGGACCCAGAGATAGAGGAACTGCTCTTTTTTTTTGAGAGAGAATTTGGGTACCACTGGTTGTAACACCAGCGGCAGAACATAATTTTGACTTAAAAGATTCTCTGCCCGGCCCTCCTCTGGGGAAGAGCAGCCCCGCCCATCTCCAGGTCACCCATCTCAGAGGTGATGTTTCACCGACCGCTTAAACGGGTGGCGTCGTCTTCCTGCGGCGGACACAGTAGAGCATGCTGTGCCAAAGTTTTTTTTGTTTTGTTTTTTTTCGCAGGGGACGACGCCTTTGGCAATGAGCAGACTGAGAGGTGGCCCACGAGGCACTCTTGTGGTGCGTCGGGGGAAGCTCTTGATTGCCTCAGCCTGCTACCGACTGAGAAGAACTGCTGGGCCCAGTTCTCAGTGTAGCCGAAAAGGCCACCTTGTGAGATGGGAGCATCGAGAAAGCGTACTTTGATGACCACTCACACCTCAGCAAGGCAAGCTAGGGGGTGTTTCTGGACCACCGAGGTGGACATTGTCTGGCCGAGGGCCTGCGCCATGACCTTTATCACGGTAGTCAACATGCGCAGCTCAACCCTGACTCAGAACTACCCTCGTGCATTAAAAGTGCAGGGCGGAGGTGGTCTGCGCACAGCCACCCCACTGTTGAGGGTAGTGAGAGGAAAAACGTATGCAGTTTTGGTCTCCTTGGCTTTCCATATCTTTGGCGCCAAAGTAGTTTCATACTGCCAAGTTTTCCATGCACATCCGGGAAAGATCCTGGGAAAGCATGGCTGTTAACTCTGAATCTGATTCAGCAAAGCACACACCATTACAGTGGGCTTAGCATCATCCTCATTCCCAGAGCACAACAGCCCTCTCTCCGATGCAGCGATTGACATCTGATCCTCAGCTGGAGCCCCGAATGAAATGCTAGGTTCCTCCATAAGAAGGACCAGCAGTTCCATCCAGAAGCTTCACAGCTTGCAGTGCGCTAGAGGGGGAGGGGCCCTAGGGGGTTGGTTCCCCGAAGGAGAAGCCCTCCCCTCCTCAAGTCACACCAGCTATTTCACTGAAATAGACCTCTCCTGTTGGCCACCAGGGAGGGCGCTACAACGGGAAATAGGCAGCACTTAGAGCGTCGTTGGGTTGCCGTGACAACCCGCGCTGCAGCCCGGCAGCTCGACGGCACACGACACGCAGAGAAGTGAGAGGTCCCTCTGGGTTTCCCCGGCGGGCAGGTCTCGCTGATCTCCGTGGTCTCCCAGAGTGTCAAGCAGACCCGTGGCTGTGCTTTTACACAGTCGAGACCGGCGTGCTGTGGTTATGTTCTCATTAGAAAACGTGAACCACCCACGAACACAGTCTCAGCATGCATACACCCAGACATGTGAAACAGTGCTCGTGGCCGTTGGTGAGAACAGGAAACAACCGCATCTAGAAACACACAGATAGAATGTCATCTTTAAAAAGACGCAAGCTCTATCGGTGTAGCTCTTCTAGGGAAACTGCACTCCGTGGTGCTGAAGCACACAGGGGGATAGTCACGGCGACACAGACAGGGAAAATGTGCAGCCTATCATGCTCGCTCTCTCTCTCATAGAAGGCGATCTCTTACCAGCCGTGAAAACGGCTTTTCAGTGCTCTTAACAGCGCACCAAACCAGCTGTGAGAACAGCCTTTTGTTTTTGCTCAATAAAACAAAATAGAAAAAGAAAGAGAGAAAAATCAACCCCGCTGCAGTGCCGTCACACCAATACCAAACGAGGAGAGGTCCACCCGAAGAGCTTGACTTGTTATAATGTTAACACATGCTTTGTAGAGAGTGATTTCAGGACAAACCATCCACCACTCAGCTCTGAAGCAAAAAGCTAATTTGATGCAAGCACCTGTGCCTCATTTATACCCATGCTGAGTGGCATGAGCAGCTGGTGCAATCATTGCATGCCAATGTGCATTGGCTCGTTTAGTTACACTCGAAGTAGATTGGCTCTCGCTAGTGAGATTCCTATTCGTCGGTACTCCAACGTGGCGTCGAGAGTGACCAACTGAATGGCAACTATGTTTTATTACGCTGGTTGTTGTACACATCACAGCAGTTTGGAAATGAAATCTCCAGTGAGTGGCACAAAAATGTTAATAAAAATAATACACTGAACTTAACTGACAGTAACAGTGCTAAATATTAGTTTACAGATATTGCGCTTTGATAACATAGTATTGTGGAAGTAACCCATGAAAATAAGTCATTATTAATCGAAAATCTTTTTATTCTTAAAGCTGCTGTCCGTAACTTTTTTGTGTTCATGATTTACAAAAATTATATAATTTTCCAAACCATGTTTGGTACCAGTACCTTTTACTCAAAGTCAAAATGTGAACAATGTGATACCATAGATTCTTACAACTGTTCACCAATCACCCATAACATTTACAGGGCATAGCTAAAACAATTCCCTGCAAATTGGCGAAATGGCTCTATTCAGATGCACATTGTGAAAGTTAATGTGTTGAGTTACTTGTAAATAGATCTGAACAATCAGTGGCCACTTTACCAAAAGCAAAATGTTTCTTTTTATTCTTAAATTTAAAAAATATATATAGATTTGTTTATTTACCCTGATAGTTAGATTTGAAGTGCTGTCCTTCCCTTTCGTGTGAGGCTCTAGAAACTGCAGGCGATCAGGATCCATTGCTGCCTGCCAGTCTTCTGAGCTCCAGAACTTCCTGAGGGTCCATGTTTCTTGTAACGCATGTACTGGGTTCGCAAAGAATCCCACCGCTTCCTGTCAAATTTTGTAAGCATTAAGCCTAGTTATATCAATTTAATGACTATTTGTAATGCCAACAAATGTTAATTTTTGCTCTACTGTTAACTGGACGTATTCTAGTTGACAGCACTTATTACAGTTTTTTTACAGTCACTAGAACACATTTCTCAATACTTGGGCCACTTTTGCAAAACTCTTCACACAGTAAGCACAACGGAAATCTATGTGGGCTAAACTGTGGATCATTTAGCATTACTCTGGGACATGAAGACATGAATTAAGTGTTTTGGTATATTTAGTGCATTTTGAATGTAAAATTAACTGCTGTGCAAAGATGAAATTTGGTTAATAGAACTGTGTGAAGAGTTTCGCAAAAGTGTCCTAGCGATTGTAAAAAAAAAATAATAATAATAATAACTGCCTGTTTCCATAAACCAAATTATTGTGGTACACACACAACACACAAAACCCTAACACATGTAGTTTTTTCTTTCTTTTTTTTTACTATGGACTATTGAAAAATAACAAACAAGTTTTCTAAAGACCTCAATTGCCAAAAAGGAACTCTTACCTGGAGGGTATTCCAGAAAGCAGGTTATGTGACATATCTTTAAGATGTTTAAGAGTAAGTAAGTAAGTAAGCGGATAACCTCAACTTTCAGTTCCAAAAACGGAGGTAACTTTCAGGGTATGTAAGTAGCCATAGCAACTCACTCTCTGAACATCGAGTTATATTATAACTGTAACTATATAACACATTTAGATATATTATATACTGTATATATAATATATATTTATATATATTTAGCTATATTAATTTAACTATATTAATTATATAAAACACATATGAATACCTCTTTAACAAACTAACCCTCTTAAGCAAACGATCTCACGCCACGGTTCAGCTTTCGCCACCCGGTTGGTGTCACATGTTTTGTAATGTCCTACAAAGCTGGCCTTACCTGGATCATGCTGACCAATTCGTCTTCACTTGCCTCGTTCCACACAGCCATATCTTTTTAAATATTCACGTGTATCGGAATGAGAAATGTTGAGAAATGTAAACAAATGAGACGAGCGTTCTGTGTTCCCTTTTGACTCTGTTGTTTACTTGCTTTGTCACTTCCGGGTTTTTTTTCTTTTCTCGTGCACTGGTTCGCTAGCTAAACAGCCAATCAGAATGATCAGATGGCCCGACTGACCGACGAGCGCCGACGCTAATTCAACAGGTCGAATCGGCCGAAAAATAGCCAACGAGGACCAACTTCACCCGACGCACGAAAACTGCAGCTTGGTGATGCTTCCCCCATAAGATTGAAAAAAAAAAAAAAAAAAAAAAAAGCCATTAAGATTTTCACATCAGTTTGTGGATAGTTTGGTTGTGAATCCAAACTACACTCAACTAAAGGATTATTAGGAACACCATACTAATACTGTGTTTGACCCCCTTTCGCCTTCAGAACTGCCTTAATTCTACGTGGCATTGATTCAACAAGGTGCTGAAAGCATTCTTTAGAAATGTTGGCCCATATTGATAGGATAGCATCTTGCAGTTGATGGAGATTTGTGGGATGCACATCCAGGGCACGAAGCTCCCGTTCCACCACATCCCAAAGATGCTCTATTGGGTTGAGATCTGGTGACTGTGGGGGCCATTTTAGTACAGTGAACTCATTGTCATGTTCAAGAAACCAATTTGAAATGATTCGAGCTTTGTGACATGGTGCATTATCCTGCTGGAAGTAGCCATCAGAGGATGGGTACATGGTGGTCATAAAGGGATGGACATGGTCAGAAACAATGCTCAGGTAGGCCGTGGCATTTAAACGATGCCCAGTTGGCACTAAGGGGCCTAAAGTGTGCCAAGAAAACATCCCCTACACCATTATTACACCACCACTAGCCTGCACAGTGGTAACAAGGCATGATGGATCCATGTTCTCATTCTGTTTACGCCAAATTCTGACTCTACCATCTGAATGTCTCAACAGAAATCGAGACTCATCAGACCAGGCAACATTTTTCCAGTCTTCAACTGTCCAATTTTGGTGAGCTTGTGCAAATTGTAGCCTCTTTTTCCTATTTGTAGTGGAGATGAGTGGTACCCGGTGGGGTCTTCTGCTGTTGTAGCCCATCCGCCTCAAGGTTGTGCGTGTTGTGGCTTCACAAATGCTTTGCTGCATACCTCGGTTGTAACGAGTGGTTATTTCAGTCAAAGTTGCTCTTCTATCAGCTTGAATCAGTCGGCCCATTCTCCTCTGATCTCTAGCATCAACAAGGCATTTTCGCCCACAGGACTGCCGCATACTGGATGTTTTTCCCTTTTCACACCATTCTTTGTAAACTCTAGAAATGGTTGTGCGTGAAAATCCCAGTAACTGAGCAGATTGTGAAATACTTAGACCGGCCCGTCTGGCACCAACAACCATGCCACGCTCAAAATTGCTTAAATCACCTTTCTTTCCCATTCTGACATTCAGTTTGGAGTTCAGGAGATTGTCTTGACCAGGACCACACCCCTAAATGCATTGAAGCAACTGCCATGTGACTGGTTGATTAGATAATTGCATTAATGAGAAATTGAACAGGTGTTCCTAATAATCCTTTAGGTGAGTGTATATGCTAATTGTCAATCATCTGTGACGATAGTGGTCAAAAATTCTGACAAAAATGATTGACATTCACTCATGTTATGACCAGGGCGGCGTTCAGCGTTTTTAAATGGAAGCGGTGGTGCGTCGAACACCCTGTTCTGATGACGCAGGAGTTGCAACTATGGCAGCTGAGAAGGCCAATACGTGTTTAATACTGCAAAACATGCTCGATGTTACAGTCACTGCCCTTGCCGTCCAGAATAAAAGAGTGAAGGGATTTGTGGAAACTGTGGTTCCTAATTATTGTGATCAAACATTTGCCTCGCATTTCAGGATGAAAAGACAAACCTGTCTTCTTAATATCTTCAATTGTTGCGTATACCGAGCTACAGCGGACACAATTGTAAACGACTTTACTTGGACCCATTGTGCGAGCTGTCTCTTTAATACTGCGCGGTTTATATACATGTTGCTGCTGATTGGGCTGACATTTTTGACACACCCACCAAACAAGAGAAAATGTATCTCAAACCCCATTGCACACATGACGTTCAACCCGGAAACTGTAGCAAAACGTTACGCACCGGTTTGAGCTTGAACGTGCCCCAGGGCTGGATTATCCATAGACGGATTGGGCGAGTGCCCTGGGGCACCAGCTAATAGGGGGGCACCAAGTGATTAAGATAATGACAAGACCTTTAAAATATTTTTCATGTTTTGTATATATATATATTATTTTGCTGGAAGAGATGCAGATACAAAATGAACAGTTAAATATACAATATAGGCTATAGCTACAGACAGAATATAAAATATATGCATTTAAAGAATTGCAATTGGGTCAAGTGACACTATCGGTTCTGCTGTCGGTACTGGGGAAATGAAGAAAATAGAATTTGCAAGATAACATCTATATAGCAATAATAAAGTAAGTCTATATTTGCCAGCCTTTTCTATATGATATTATATTAAACCATTTGTCTGTGATGCATTTTTTGCTATTTACAATCCAGATAGAGAGAGTGATTTCTGTCATGCCGAGCTACAGCGCGACAGTCCCTGCTTAATGATGGCCTAGAGAACTAAACAAAAATTTAGTCTGGTAGCACTTTAGGGCTGTGATATTAATCTTATTTTATTTTCGATTTCGATTTTGGCTTCCAAGGATTATAAAAAGAATATATGAGGTAAAACTATTATAAACTACTGTGTTCCCTCGAGCGCACCTTCCTTTCCTTCACAGCTGTGCGCTGTCATTTCTCCCTAAACCCAAACTTAACGTCAGATTCAGCACAATCAAATGCACAAACAATTGTCAAATGCAGTCTCCACTCTGGCTAAATTGCAGGACATGTTTATTAATAAAAAGAGCTATTAAAAGCACAATAATCCGTGCAATAGGCGCTGTTTCCAAGTTCAAGGCAGCTTATACTTTAGGGTTTGTGTGCACGTCTAAACTATCAAATACACAACAAATAGCCTATGTCAAAATGACCGGCATGGAGAGTATTCACTTAAACACAGTTAATATCTTAAAGGGGCGTAAATAGTTAAAAAAATGGGAGAATTATATTATTAGCTCTGCTTTCGATCTTAAAGGGGCAGCAGTCTAATAAACCTGCTGACGATTGAGCCATTAATGAGAATCAAACAACAAAAGGCAAAGAGAAAGTTACTCACAGCTCTTGAATGAATAACTTTAGCTTTAAAAAGCATTAATCTATCCATTTATACAGTGAAAACTATGCAGTGTTATTTTACATTTATTAGATGTGTTTTGTAGGCCATTTTACTTAATGTTAGTAGACCTTCCTGAAATTAAAGCAATTTATTTCATTTGTATCTTTGTTTTATTGTGTATTTATATAACATTTGTTTGCACTTTGTTTCTTTGTTCTTGATGTATCTTATATTATGCGTATAAAACACAAAAAAATGCCTGCACACTGGTGCATTTACAAATAGATGTTTTATATTCGTTTTGTTCAAACATTGCTGTTTCTTGTTTTCTTTTTTATTTAACTTTTCAGATTATAAAGCAGTGTTAATTATGTTCTTAGTTTTTTTTTTTTTTAAATATAACAAAAAGAACAGACAAGAATATCATGAAAGTACCGGATCAATAAGCAGTATTGCAGTATTAAAAGCTTAACGATACCCATCCCTAGTTTTGCTCCTTCTTTGCTCTGTGGTACTGAATTCGGCTGTTGATATGCTTGGGGGAGGAGGGGGGAGGAGGGGGGACTTCAAATGTGGTCACCCTAGGGCACTGCACTTTGTTAATCCGGGCCTGGTTATGACACTCCCCCTTCTCCCTATAGCTGAAACAGATCACATTACTGCTATTAGCAATAAAGATCTGTAATGGTCAGTATTTTCTCTCCATTACATTGCACATTTTTGATTTATGTCCCTAAAAGACACTGACACAAACAAATGATACATTAATTTGATATCTGCGTGAATCTGTATATACAAGAAGCCCAAAGGACACACATTTATACAGTTATATCAAACTTCCTGGGATATCTTTTGAAGGTTATGCATCATAGGAGAATTTATGACTTACAGTTCTACCTTCTAGATTTATAACTGCAGTTGGAAAGCATAAAGTATGAGAAGGTATTTTAAGTAAACCGTGACATTTGCAAAAAAATCAATCAGCAAGGTTCCAAAGGCGACCATGGAGAGGGAGAATGCAGTGAGAAGCCGGCAACATAATTTGGCTTGGTATCAGAGGCCCAATGTTCAAATTAAGGATCCAGGAATTTTTGCCTAGAAAACTTTTTTCAAGCCATCAGTCTCATTTCTCATTTATTTATTTATTATATATTTTTTTGAATCCTCTTTCGTTTCTTCAGCAGTCGGTAGAAACGCTATTAAGGGTGACACAACATCAAACTTCATTTTCTGTGAGCAGGGTTCAATTATAGAGGCAATATTGAGGGAGCAAATTGCCCAATTAGACATAAAAACACACTTAAAGCATTGTGAGCGAAATACTTAAGTGGCCCTCCTCCTGGTGAGAAACAGAGACAATGGGTCACTGGAAATATGTGTTATTGTGAGTATATGTGTAGTTAATGCCTGACTTTCATTAGATGTCCATAGAGAAATTAAAGATTGAGTGGTTTAACCGGCCAAATAGCAAAAAATGAAGTTAACCAGGAGAAAAAAATGAATTTGGCATCAAAAGCATTCCCATCACTGTATTAAGCTACCGTCTCATTAAAATCTGTTTCACATATACATTGTTATGAATTTTCAGATAGCAAGAAGTGTGTGTGTGTGTGTGTGTGTGTGTGTGTGTGTGTGTGTGTGTGTGAGAATGTGTGAATGTATGTGTGTGTGCGTGCGTGCGTGCGTGTGTGTGTTATTTATTTATACAACGGTTTGTTCTGGTTCTTGAATCTGATTGGCTGAGAGCCTTTTCCTGCCATGCCATGTATACCAGTATCACCACTGGAACATATTTCACCTTTTGTATCACTCTGCTTGCAGCATATCTCACAGCAAGTGTCATGGCATATGAGCAAACCCATCATGACATCATAACCATTGATCTATATAGAGAACTGGATTGCTCATGACGTCATAAAAAGTGAAGCCGCCGCCGCCATATTGGTATTCCCTAGTAAGCTCACGCATTCTATTAAATCAATACGGCATTTCAGAATGTTTGTAAACAACAGGCACCAAGATACGAGCGGCTTCTACTGAGCAACTGAAGAGATCCAGCCGGCTACTGTAAACAGTTACATAGTTAAAAACGTTGTTGATCAAAGTTAAAACTATGACGAAAATGTGTTTTGTTTGGGGTTGCGCCGCCAGATATACAGCAAAAGGTGTAGGATTTTATCGATTTCCTTAAGAAAAAAGTAAATATATCCAGCGGAACCTGTGGGTGAGGAGGTTAAAGCGAGTGGACTTTGTGTATTCTCAAAACTGTCCATCTACAAAATAATATCAGAGTATAATTATCTTAAGCTGGGGAAATTCGAGACTAATATTAGTAAACTTAAGATCTCTTTTGAAGATCAAACTCATTGCCAGTCACTGCCTGAAGTAAAAGTATTATACAAGGAAGAGACAGAACTTCTAGTGTCATGTAGGCTACTGATCAAATGTCAATGGAAGAAATAGGAAAAGCAAAACATAGTTGTAGGTTACTGCTGATGGATGATTGATGCGTGTACCACATTGGTTTCATCATCACCGCGAGTTTAGTTTGAGTGAATGCCTAGCCAAGTAGTGCTAGTCTACAGCGCGCTATCCTTTTCACCGCCACGTCTGTGCCATCTGATCCGAGCAACAGAAAACGATCATAGCCTTTTTAGTTAGATAACAGGGAAAAAGACCATCTACCATAGCCTAACATATTGTAAGTCAAACAGCAACAGTCACTAAAATAACTACTCAACTGGTAGGCTGAGCCTTATTTAAAAATTATGGTAGTAGACTAGCGCTACATCTACTAAACCAAGGTTAGGCGTTTCATGTATTGCTATCTCCTGAATTAGTTAATCAGTCCCTCAATTATCATGTTAACTATGTCTGAATTTCCACCACGTCTGTTTTTGAATCAACTTACCTGTTGAAATGTAGATTAGGCTACTGCTGAGTGCCGACAGTGGGTCTCCCTTCCAAGCAATTTACTAGCGTTGCCATAGGAACGCTTCGGCTTTTGCCACCCGGAAGAACGTCTATTATTGTTGTGACGTCATGGTGAATTGTCATATTGGAAATAATATGATTTTACTTAGAAAACATTGCCTAAGGAGACACTGTTTTTATATGTTAAGTCTCCCTGTACATTCTTACAGCACAAACGTCCTGAGCAGGGAAATGGTTATTTGTTTAAAGTCAGGAATTTCCCCAGCTTATTAAAAAGTTAAAAAGTTCATATTCATTACAGTAGTGAAGATCAGCTCGGCAGGCAGACGAGACTCTTCAGCGTATGTATTGCAAATGTCAAAGCGTGCATTTTGAAATCGGAATAAAGATTTATGCCTTGTAACCTGAAATCGCCTTGTACTGGTGTGCTTATGTAT
This sequence comes from Rhinogobio ventralis, assembly GCA_039654625.1. Taxonomy (NCBI): domain Eukaryota; kingdom Metazoa; phylum Chordata; class Actinopteri; order Cypriniformes; family Gobionidae; genus Rhinogobio; species Rhinogobio ventralis. The sequence continues at coordinate 8,254,652 of CM077198.1, forward strand.
TTATGTTGTGTTATAGTATTGTTTTTATTCATAGGCTAACTGCAAATGTTTCAACAATGATTTCGTTATGCATTTCAAGGCAGTTAATGATTGTTAATCATTGTAACCATTAACAATGGTTAAATTAATAATTAATTCAACAACATGGCATACATAACACTTTACTCATATGGAAACTGTAAACGCCATACATTTGCGCTGTCTTTAACAGTCGGAAATAGATGTTGCTCAATCAGGAAACAAAATACATGCATCATATTCAGACAAATTATGCGGACTGCTTTATTTCCGAGATGATGCATGGCAAACTTGTAATAACCATGTATTTCTATATAATTGTAATAATACAATAGAGTGCAATATAGTAATAGAGGCTTGTGTTAATATTTATTGTATGAGCTATTCAAATCAATTTCTGCAGCTAAACACAGATATGATATTAATGTTTAATATTTTTACCATAATTACATACATAAAGAAATATATTTGTGTTAGTTCAGTTACGTTACCTGTGTCGGCCCACATTAACGATTTCAATGTGAACATTACAGACAACATCTGAAGTAAATATTAATTTACAAACATATATCGTAAAACTAATCCTGTGAGACTGAGATTTTAGGTCAATGTTTTGGCTGCAAGTCAATGATGCCCTCTGTTGATAGGGAATAGTAAGATGGCTGCTCGAACACTTCCGGTGGCTTCACCGCCTGATGGCAGTTTAGAACGTCATGAGCAATCCAGTCATTATATAGATCAGTGATCAGTTGTTTAGACCTCAAATATGCAACTTTTTGACAAGCGCCTATTTGACAATTTGTTTGATGTGAGCTTCAGGCCATCAGCAGATGTTCAATGCTCATGTACCCTCCGAGAAATGGAAGCTCTACCTGGAAGACTCCAATGTTACGTCCATCACTAATTATCTAGCTATCCAATCATTATTCTTCTTCTGTAGTATATAAGTTCTGTTCCCACACATTACTACGTTCGCAGATACTGACGCCGGCGTTCACCCCCATCCTCCCCACCACCACCAGGTTGGTGCCTGTCCATACATCGGGGGTAGGCTCCGCTCCTGCCTTCATCTTCAGGCAGGAACCGCAAGCATCCGTTACCCTCCGGATTCGGACTATGGACGGGGCCTACGCCAAAGAACTTTATAATTTCATCTATCTGATACTCATTGTAAACAAATTGTAAATAAATCTTATTCAAATGTTTTTCTCGCCTCCTGAATCTTTCGGGTAGAACAGCTTTATCTCGTCCAGTCCATCAGGAATTTGGTGGATAAGGCTTATTCAGCAGCTGTTTAGGCGGCAGCGTGTCTGCACACTATGTCACTGCTGCAAGCCTACCAGGCTGATTTGTTAGGAGACCTGGACGAAGGCAGGGGTATTGGCCCAGATGCAAACATCTGAAAAAGCCAGCTCCTCACACCGTGCCACCCAAAAGCAGAGTGTCGGCACCTGAAACTTTTATAGTTCCAAAGAAGGATGTGGGGTTGCATCTCATTTTGGATCTGCGTCATCTGAACCAGTCAGTCATGCAGCTCAATCCCGAATCTTCACTTAGTTGCCCCACTGTGGCCAGGCAGAGTATGGTTAGCTGATCTCATGTCCCACCTTGACGGCTTTCCTTTGGAGATTCCGGTCAGGAGGGGACTTCTGTCCCAGGCAGGGGGCTCAATACTTCAACCCCATCCAGAATTGTGGAAACTGTGGGCTTGGCCTCTGAGGAAGAGCAGGTCATGGATTCCAGTCTCTCAACTGAGGTTGTTGAGACCATTCTTCATTAGATGCTTATGTCCACAGAGCTGCCCTGTGGCGTAAATCAGAACAACTGTTCATCTGTTTTGGGTTACCTAGCAAGGGGTCCCCAGCATCTAAGTAGAGGAAGAGCAAGTGGATAGTTGAGGCTATTACATATGAGTCGGCCAGGCAACCTTCACCAATGTCAGTCAGAGCCCACTCTACCTCATCAGGGAACCAAGGTTACAGTTGTAACCGCGGTGTTCCCTTTTAAGGGAATTCACACTGCGTCGAGAATTATGCTGTGGGAGCGTTTATACCCACATTGCCATAGTGTCTGTCTTGTGTGAACACTGTAAAATCCAACAGTTGTTCTTTGACTTTTTAGTTAACTTTACTTAATGTCCAATAATTTGTTGAACTTACTTAAAACAATTTAGTAATCTGAACTACTTAAATAGTTATGCATTCGTTACTTCGGAAGACGCAGCATCACCCTGCCATACTTCCTGCGTGCCTGTCAGCGACTTACTTCAGCCTATTAGAAGCTAGCACTGTTTGGGCATGGTTTATAGATTCCTGGTTGTGACACAGCATCCTCTACAGGGAACCAAGGTTACAGTCGTGGTCGTTACACGGTGTAAGGTGTAACTCTGTTGTTGTTTCTTATTTATTTACACAATTGTGCCATCAAACTGTTGTATAAATGCAATATTACACACCATTACCTATGGCCGAATCATAGCCATGCTGATATACAGCGATATTGCATGCTATATATACAGTAGTATATAGCGGCTGGACCAATCAGACATAGAATTATTCATTATATGTTTTGACTAGTTATATGTTTGTGATTTAGTTCAAACTTTTGTGCACATTCATTTGAGTATTGAATTCTGTGGTCACTTCTTGCAAATCAAAGTCCCTTTAATGATGCGATTACAGCTTCATGCTCTTGAGTTGCACTGTACCCAAGGAGTTATTTTTCTGTGGCCACAAAAAAATATCCTTTCTGATAGTTGATAGACGATTAATACTGAGTGTTCGCTGGACAAACAGGTTCATTGATTGTAATATGCTGCATCAAGTTAATTCTATTAACTGATCCAAATATTTAGTTATAATGAATTATTCATATTTCCCTATTGAGCTTAAAGGCATTAAAGTCAAGGTTTAGGTTCAGGTTAGTGGCAATTAAGATTCTTGCTTCCAACCGCTTTAATACTGTCTGACTTAATTATTTCAAATGTAATATAATAATAACAACAATAATAATAATGAAAAAAAAAATCCAAATAATACTGTGTTTATCACACACCTTTCAATATCTCCATGCTCTTGGCTTTTTCTTTCAAATTATTTTAGACACAATTTAACAGAAAACCCAACTCTTAGAAAAGTGTCTGTCCTCCATGGTGACATTTTATAAACATTCATGTGAAAATGGCTCCCTATTCCTGTGGTTTCTGTATGTCTAAGTGAAAGCTCTTGCTTCATGTGTTTTCTCCTGAATGAGGCACCCAGATTGCCCCGCTCCATTATCGCACAGCTCCAATTATGCCGAGTTCCAGTGTCCTCAATTACCCATAAGCCCACTCCCCAGTGGAGGGAAAGTGAGGGGAGAGCAGGGGGGCTGGAATCTCATGCATTTACACAAGACTGAGCGAGATGAACTGCAGGAGATGGTCCTGGCCCGTGTATTGAGCGATGTCTGCTGGGAGCCGCTCTTTTAGCACTGAACATTTCAGACCATTAGCGTTGCTTGGAGAGGAGGAAATTAGAGTGGAGGCCTCACATTCCCCCCTCCCTTCTCTCTCTTCCTCTTTCTTTCTCTCATTGTCGCTGCTATAGCAGCGAACTTCAGAGGAAGAGAGTTGAGTATCTGAAAAGCTTCGGTGCAATGTCTTTGAAGGAGCCAATTGATTTTATCAGGTCAAGGAGCTCATTTGGATGTGTTCTGGATGTGTATGTAGGTTGAAATGCATGGACTGTTGCTATTATTCTGTGTATCTGTCTGTGTGCTCAAATGTATTACCTCTTGAGCTCTTCATTTAAACTCTGACAGAGCTGATTCAGTACTTTGAGTCTGATAAAAATGGCTGCCCACTGCTCCGTGTGTGTGTGTGTGTCCACGGTTTGCAGGGTGTGTTCACTGCTCACTACTCCTAATGTGTGTGCACTTAATGCAGTAAAATGCAGAGGACAAATTTTGAGTATGGGTTACCATACTTGGCCTATTTATCTGTCTGTTGATTTTTCCATCCATCCATCCATCCATCCAATCTATCTATCTATAAAGTTACATAACATGATGCAGTACTTATTAAGTAATGTTATAATTCCTTTTTTTTTTTTTTACTTTGCATTATAAACCAATTTGGAGTCATCACAGTTACGTCATTTGCAACTGCGAGTGCATTGTGGTAGCAGCAAAATGGTGGTAACTAGTGGAGGAAAATGGGCAAAATCCATGGAATAAGAGATAAAAATGTCTTCTTGTGCCTTTGGATGTCAGAATCAGAATGTAAAACATTGTCGTTGAAGACACTCTGTGAAGCTAAACGCAGACATTTATGGTTGCAAGCCACATACTGGATTGATGAAACTTGCGATGATTAGTCTACTATTAAAGTATGGATTTGATGTAAACAATACATAATATTTACATATTCAGTTCATAGGGGTATAATAGCTTTATAGTTAAAGCATAAAATAATATTTAAGCCTATAATGTTTTATATAGGTAACATTTAAACATAACATTTTTAGGTCTATCTCACAATTCAGACTTTTTTTCTTGCAATTGCGATTTGATATCACAATTCTGAGGGGCTTCTAATGGGCCCTATCACATACCCAGTGCAATGCAAGTGTTTTTTGCTAGTTTCAGCCCGACGCAGTTATTATTTTCACGTCCAGCACCACGTTGTTTAAATGGAAAATGTACTCGCGCCCATCTGTTCACCCATGGGTGTGCTGGTCTGAAAACGAGGTATGTTCAGGCGCATTGTTGGCGCGTTGCTATTTTGAGGCAACTGAAAATATTTGTTGTGTTATATTTGAAAATATTTGTTGTGTTAAGGCCGCGCCTAAAGGCGGGTGCACAATGTGTGTACACTCTGCTTATTTCACACACAGGGACTCGCAGCAGCACACAAACGTTTTTAAATATTAAAAATAAAATCTCTGGAGAAGCGTTCAGTCTTTCCACTCGCAAATAGCTGGCTTTTAAAGGGAATGGGTGATGAGATGAGACCCATGACTCATAGGTACAACCCTTTTGGACCATGCGCCTGGCGCGCCGACCACTTTTTCCATCGAAATGTACGTTTTTTAGCTTTTAGTATGAATATGTTATCCTTTATGTTATGAATAATCTGGTGTGTTCCAAAACAATGACAAAATTCGCATTTAGGAGATATAAGCATTAAAAACTTACAGTCTCTCACTTCTGCTAAAATGGATCACAGATTTTTATGACATCACCGCGGATTTCAGCTTCTCATCACATCTTCTGTCCAATCAAATGCTCTCTAGAATCTAAAGGGCCCCCCCCCCATGCTATAAATACCACCTGGCCAAAGCGACTGTTGCGTTGACAGTGACACGTCACGGAGTAATATGGGTTGGAGATGTGTGTTTGTTTGCTCAAATGCTCAAGTTTTATTCCGTTTTCCAACAGTACGTTGGTTAAGAATGAAATGGCTACAATTTATTCACTTCGAGGAGGGAGGTATTTGTGCTAGTTCACGACTATGTAATAGACATTTCTTATGTGATTGCTTTACAAATTTTGGGATGCCACAGGATTTGCTAGCAGCCTTCGGTTATCAGAGACAGCAGTTCCAACTATTTACACTGTAGGTGCATTGCCTCCGGCATGAGTAAGTATTTTATGTGACAAATACTGTTAGGCCCCTGTAAAGAATGTCTAATCTTCTCTAGTTTCATGAGATCATCCTTCATCCAGTATGTGTGAGATGGAGGCTGAGGGCATTTCCAGTTTAATAAAATTACACATCTAGCAAGCAGTGTACGAAAGGCAACAAAATTAAAAATGTGAGTGGGAAGCGAATACCCAGCGGGCAACACCCCAAAAAGGCCAATGATAGGTGATGGAGGTATGTCTATAGATGTAATGGCTGAGAGAGAATTGAATACTGATTCCCAAAACGAAGAAAGAGATGGACAGGTCCAAAACATATGTGTTAGTGTGGCTGGGCCCAGTCAAGTACTGATTAACTTAGAAATCGATCCTTTAGAACAAACCTCAAAACTTAGGATGGTATCAATGGCAGATGGAGGCGGGGCGTTGGAAAAATGTGCAACATTTTTACGTACAAAGTCACGTATTTGTAAAAAAACTTAAAAAGTGGCTTCTCGGAATGTTATACAAAACATTTAGCTGATCAAATGAGGCAAATGTGCCTTCAATGTAAAGATCTGCTACAGAGTGGACACCTTGATTCTTCCAGTAAGCAAATGCACCATCCAGGATCGAAGGGAGAAACAACGGATTCAAATGTATCGGGGAAGACAGGGGCATAACTTGAAATCCAAAATGATGTAAAAACTGAATTCAAATTTTGAGACTATTTTGCAATATTATTTTATCTGAGAACTTTGGTGGAGAGAGTATGATAGGAAAACATAAAAGAGCCTTCAATGTGGAAGATTTTCAAGAAGCATTCGCAATGTTTAACCATGCCAGGGGGCTGTCCAAATTGTTTGAATCAATCCAGTGTAGCATGGACCGCATGTTCGGAAAATTAGGAAGGGCCAGACCACCCAAATGTCTTGAATTCTGCAGGATACTTTTTCGAATCTTTGGAGTCTTGCCATTCCGTATGAAATGAGAAATAGAACTATCCAGTGCAACAAAAAAAGACTTTGGGATAAAAATAGGGATACACTGAAAAAGATATAAGAATTTAGGGAGCATATTCATCTTCACACAGTTGATTCTACCTACTAAGGACAAAGGGAGAAGAGACCAACGTTGAATATCCTTAGTGAGACGGCTGAGCAACGTTGAAAAATTATGATGAAATATTTCACCTAAATATTTGAAGTTATGCAAAGAAGCCTTGAATGGCATAGAAGATAAGGGAAATTCGGAGGCAGCATTATTAATAGGCATTCGTTTGCTTTTAGTCAGATTTAACTTATAGCCTGAAATTTGACCAAACTCTGAAAACAAGCACCGGAGGAATAAAACTGACCGGGTCAGAGACAAACAACAAAAGGTCGTCTGCATATAGGGACACTTTGTGCTCCACTCCCCTCCCTGGAAACGCCTGACATCGGACTACATCTGAGAGAAATGGCTAATGGTTCAATAGCCACAGCGAACAGCAGCGGGCAGAGTGGGCAACCTTGCCTTGTCCCTCTGCCAAGAGGAAAATACTTTGAATAATGATTATTTGTGCGCACTCAAGCTAGGGGAGAAGTGTACAGAAGCTTAATCCAAGATAGAAATTGATCACCAATTCCAAATCTCTTTAAAGTATAAAACAGAAAATCCCACTCGACTCTGTCGAACGCCTTTTCAGCGTCCATAGAAATGACTAACTCTGGGATCTTTTTATGAGGGGTAGAGTAAAGGATATTCAAGAGACGTCTGATGTCATGGAAAGAATGCCTATTTTTAATAAAACCAATCTGGTCTGGTGAGATAATAGTTGGTAAGAGCGGTTCCAAACGACGTGCTAATATCTTTGCTAGGAGTTTCACGTCTGCGCACAGTAAAGAGATTGGACGATAACTGTTACACTGAAGAGGGTCTTTTTTCAGAATTAGGGAAATAATGGCCTGGTGTAAGGTTTGGGGAGGGATACCATATTAATGTGACTCACTGAACATGTTCAATAAAAGAGGGGACAGTTTATCTAAGAATGTCTTATAAAATTCTGTGGGGAACCCATCTGGGCCTGAGCACTTTCCATTCCGCAGCAGGCTCAATGAAGTCTTGATTTCGGCTAAGGTAAGGGGTTCATTCAGTTTAGAGGCCAAGTCAGGGTCAATAATGGGAGTGTCAAGAGAGTTAAAAAAGCTTTCAAGGTGGGATTCTTCAGTTGAATTTTCATAAGTGTACAAAGAGGTATAGAAATCCTTAAACTTCTCGTTTATATTAAGAGGATTGACTGAGACCGGAAGACGTAGCAATTTGAGTAATATGATTCAGGGCAGAGGATTGACGTAGTTGGTGAGCAATTTACTTGGTTTGTCACCAAATTCATAATAGTTGTAATTAGATTTGTGAAGAGCTTCAATTGCATCATTCGTTGCTAGTAGATCGTATTCAGCTTTTGTTGTAAGAATTTTGTTAAACAAAACTGGGCTGGGCGAAACTACGACTCTGGACTGAAGCTAGATAAGAGGATTTCCTCTCAGCAGCCTTTTGCCTCTGATATGCTGTAAAAGATATAATTTCTCCTCTCAAAAATGCTTTGCATGCTTCCCATATAGTAACAGCTAAAGTGTCAGGGGAGACATTTGAGGAAATAAAAAGGTCAATCTGGTCATTAATAACTTTTACAAAATTTGCATCAAGTAATAAAAAATTTAGATGCCAAAAAGACCTGGAAGTTATCACACCAGGAAGTGAGAGATCCACTGTAATTGCGGCATGATCTGATATTATAATAGGATTGTAGGTACAGTCACGGACAAGTGGAAGTAATTTATTGTCAAAAAGAAAATAATCGATCCGAGAGAAGGTTTGGTGAACGAGTGAAAAAAAAGAAAACTGTTTTGCCCTAGGATTAAAAAAAAATGCCAGACATCAGAAACTGCATATTGTTCCATAAACAGCTCAATTGTTTTTGAGGATTTATATTGGTCCTTCTTCAAAACCCAGAGCCCATCTAAAAGAGGATTCAGACAACAATTAAAATCTCCACCTAAAATAAACTAGAATTTAAGTCAGGGAGGGAAAAAAAAAAAAAAAAATCATTGTCCCAATTCGGTCCATATACAGGTGCTGGTCATATAATTAGAATATCATCAAAAAGTTGATTTATTTCACTAATTCCATTCAAAATGTGAAACTTGTATATTATATTCATTCATTACACACAGACTGATATATTTTAAATGTTTATTTCTTTTAATTTTGATGATTATAACTGACAACTAATTTGAATATTACTTAAGACCAATATAAAGAAAGGATTTTTAGAAATCTTGGCCAACTGAAAAGTATGAACATGAAAAGTGTGAGCATGTACAGCACTCAACACTTAGTTGGGGCTCTATTGCCTGAATTACTGCAGCAATGCGGCGTGGCATGGAGTCGATCAGTCTGTGGCACTGCTCAGGTGTTATGAGAGCCAAGGTTGCTCTAAAAGCGGCCTTCAGCTCTTCTGCATTGTTGGGTCTGGCATATCGCATCTTCCTCTTCACAGAAAATCTATGGGGTTAAGGGCAGGCGAGTTTGCTGGCCAATTAAGAACAGGGATACCATGGTCCTTAAACCAGGTACTGGTTGCTTTGGCACTGTGTGCAGGTGCCAAGTCCTGTTGGAAATCTGCATCTCCATAAAGTTGGTCAGCAGCAGGAAGCATGAAGTGCTCTAAAACTTCCTGGTATATGGCTGCGTTGACCTTGGACCTCAGAAAACACAGTGGACCAAAACCAGCAGATGACATGGCACCTCAAACCATCACAGACTGTGGAAACTTTACACTGGACCTCAAACAACGTGGATTGTGTGCCTCTCCTCTCTTCCTCCAGACTCTGGGACCCTGATTTCCAAAGGAAATGCAAAAATTACTTACATCAGAGAACATAACTTTGGACCACTCAGCAGCAGTCCAGTCCTTTTTGTCTTTAGCCCAGGCGAGACGCTTCTGATGCTGTCTGTTGTTCGAGAGTGGCTTGACACAAGGAATGCGACAGCTGAAACCCATGTCTTGCATACGTCTGTGCGTATTGGTTCTTGAAGCACTGACTCCAGCTGCAGTCCACTATTTGTGAATCTCCCCCACATTTTTGAATGGGTTTTGTTTTACAATCCTCTCCAGGGTGCGGTTATCCCTATTGCTTGTACACTTTTTTCTACCACATCTTTTCCTTCCCTTCGCCTCTCTATTAATGTGCTTGGACACAGAGCTCTGTGAACAGCCAGCCTCTTTTGCAATGACCTTTTGTGTCTTGCCCTTCTTGTGCAAGGTGTCCCCATGATTGTGTAGCCTACAGAACTAGACTGAGAGACCATGTAAAGGCCTTTGCAGGTGTTTTGAGTTAATTAGCCGATTAGAGTGTGGCACCAGGTGTCTTCAATATTGAACCTTTTCACAATATTCAAATTTTCTGAGATACTGAATTTGGGATTTTCCTTAGTTGTCAGTTATAATCATCAAAATTAAAATAAATAAACATTTGAAATATATCAGTCTGTGTGTAATGAATGAATATAATATACAAGTTTCACTTTTTGAATGGAATTAGTGAAATAAATCAACTTTTTGATGATATTCTAATTATATGACCAGCACCTGTACATTCGCTAGCACTAGACACACTCCATTAATATGGCCTGTAATAATAATAAAGCATTCATTTGGATCGGAGATGACACAGAAAATTGAACGGACCTATGTATAAGAATAGCCATACCCCGTGACTTACTAGAAAAAGAGGAGTGGTAAAGCTGGCCTACCCAGTCCCTTTTGATCTTTAAGTGGTCTGCAATCGTAAGGTGAGTTTAAATATCAAATGACATTTGATAAAAAATAAGTTAACATCCTAATATGACATTAACATGACACTAAATTACATGTAAGCCAGCGACTAGAAATGTTGAATGCCAGTGCAACATAACGAAGAACACCTCAAATATCTGCATCCAAGTCAGGACGGCAAAAGTGTATAAGAGGAGTAAAGGTAGTCTTTAATTAAAAAAACTTAAAAGTATTTTCCTGTGTGTGTTAAACAGTACTGCCGTTTCCCTAACAAAAATTAACCATGGTTTTCCATGACTTCCTTGTTAATTTGTGAATTTGCTTCCCTGTGACGTCAGAGAGCAGCGAAACGCCGCCTTAACAGAAGAAGACCAATGCCTAATTCTGTAGCCCCGCCCACCGATTCGTGCATGACATGTTATAGAAAAATAACACAGGCCTACAAGATTACAAAATAGTGTGCAGTGCGTGTTTGTGGAAGAACACAGTCACTGCATAAGCTTCCTTCGGATTACAATATTAGGGATGCGGTTTAACTTTATTTTTAATGAAGATCCAGTTCACGTGGGTAAGACGTTTGCTCGTTTAATTTCACAGCGGATTCGTTTGTAAACAAGATACTGGATTTGCAGACAGAATGAGATTTTAAAAACTATGCTGTGCCTTCTATTTTGGATCTGACAGGAATGGTGCCACACACTTGTGTAAGTAAAAAATGTTTTTTTTTTTAATATGTGGTAGTATTGCATTGTTACAGATCGTTTGATATCTACTGATTGTGTGCATGTCTATCTAATCATAACTTACCACGCTGTCACAGGCTGGAGTATCCTTTGTATTTGAGGTGTTGTTGGTTCATTGTCCTGCGATTCGGGATCAGACTCGAACATGTATGGGCCTGGGCTTGCAAAGCCCGACGTCCCGGGGCTAATGTGTTTTCCAGTCGGGCTACCAAAATGTATCACCAGCCTGCCCGACAGGCTATCTTAAATAGTGAAATAACATTCCTTTCTTGATGTGCGTTGTTCACTCTCTTGACTATTTGAAGGAAAAGTACAATTGCAGAAGTTTTGATCATGCTGATTTGTCTGTAGTCAAGGTTTGCTGATGCACGTGTGGTGGGACACAGTTATTATCTATCTATCTGTCTATCTATCTATCTGTCTATCTAACTATCTGTCTATCTAACTATCTATCTATCTATCTATCTGTCTATCTATCTATCTATCTGTCTGTCTGTCTGTCTGTCTGTCTGTCTGTCTGTTTTTCTATCTATCTATCTATCTATCTATCTATCTATCTGTCTATCTAACTATCTATCTATCTATCTATCTGTCTATCTATCTATCTGTCTATCTATCTATCTGTCTATCTAACTATCTATCTATCTATCTATCTGTCTATCTATCTATCTGTCTGTCTGTCTGTCTGTCTGTCTGTTTTTCTATCTATCTATCTATCTATCTATCTATCTATCTGTCTATCTAACTATCTATCTATCTATCTATCTGTCTATCTATCTATCTGTCTATCTATCTATCTGTCTATCTAACTATCTATCTATCTATCTATCTGTCTATCTATCTATCTGTCTATCTATCTATCTGTCTATCTAACTATCTATCTATCTATCTATCTGTCTATCTATCTATCTGTCTATCTAACTATCTATCTATCTATCTATCTGTCTATCTATCTATCTGTCTATCTATCTATCTGTCTATCTAACTATCTATCTATCTATCTATCTGTCTATCTATCTATCTGTCTATCTATCTATCTGTCTATCTAACTATCTATCTATCTAACTATCTATCTATCTATCTATCTGTCTATCTATCTATCTGTCTATCTAACTATCTATCTATCTATCTATCTATCTATCTATCTATCTATCTATCTATCTATCTATCGTCTGTTTATCTATCTATCTATCTATCTATCTATCTATCTATCTGTCTGTCTGTCTGTCTGTCTGTTTTTCTATCTATCTATCTATCTATCTATCTATCTATCTATCTATCTATCTATCTATCTATCTATCTGTCTGTCTGTCTGTCTGTCTGTCTGTCTGTTTTTCTATCTATCTATCTATCTATCTATCTATCTATCTATCTATCTATCTATCTATCTATCGTCTGTTTATCTATCTATCTATCTATCTATCTATCTATCTATCTATCTATCTATCGTCTGTTTATCTATCTATCTATCTATCTATCTGTCTGTCTGTCTGTCTGTCTGTCTGTCTGTCTGTTTTTCTATCTATCTATCTATCTATCTATCTATCTATCTATCTATCTATCTATCTATCTATCTGTTTTTCTATCTATCTATCTATCTATCTATCTATCTATCTATCTATCTATCTATCTATCGTCTGTTTATCTATCTATCTATCTATCTATCTATCTATCTATCTATCTATCTATCTATCTGTCTGTCTATCTATCTATCTATCTATCTATCTATCTATCTATCTATCTATCTATCTATCTATCTATCTGTCTGTCTGTCTGTCTGTTTTTCTATCTATCTATCTATCTATCTATCTATCTATCTATCTATCTATCTATCTATCTGTCTGTCTGTCTGTCTGTCTGTTTTTCTATCTATCTATCTATCTATCTATCTATCTATCTATCTATCTATCTATCTATCTATCTATCTATCTATCTATCTATCTATCTATCTGTCTGTCTGTCTGTCTGTTTTTCTATCTATCTATCTATCTATCTATCTATCTATCTATCTATCTATCTATCTATCTATCTGTCTGTCTGTCTGTCTGTCTGTCTGTCTGTCTATCTATCTATCTATCTATATATCTGTCTGTCTGTCTGTCTGTCTGTCTATCTATCTATCGTCTGTTTATCTATCTATCTGTCTGTCTGTCTGTCTGTCTGTCTATCGTCTGTTTATCTATCATGCTGATTTGTCTGTAGTAAAGGTTTGCTGATGCACGTACTTGGGTTGTGTGTGTGTTTGTGTGTTAGTGATGCATGGTTCGCGGTTATATCCACCAATCGGACGGGCCAAGTAATAAAAAAATAAAAAATGTGTGAGTGAATGAGAGATAAATTTGTCTGAAAGACATTTTGCGAGCCCTGTGGGCGATTCATTCTGGTTGCCGTTTTTCACCGTTTTCAAAACAATTCCCCACATGTACTGACGGGGGAGCCGAATCTCATTATAATATCCAAAACTGTTATCCAATCATAGCAATGGGCGTTTACTTTCAAGTCTTCAGTACGGCACGCCCATAAAAACCAAGCGTTCCAGGAGCTAGGCTCAAAACCAGGGTAGAAAACAGGGTAGTAATGAATTACTTATTCATTATGATGCTTTTGAATGTAAAAACCACGCGAACGTCATAAGTTGACCTCAGACAACAGTATCATTTTGTTTTAAAAAGCCAGTTCATGAGCCCTTTAAAATAGGGCCCTATATCTTAAAATTCTGATATTTCTTCTTAGAATTTTGAAATATAAACTCAGAAATGCACGAAAAAAGGTCAAAATTGTGAAATATAAACTCAAAATTACCTTTTTATCGTTTTATTACGTGGCTTTCATAGAGTGCTACTGCAGAACTGTCATTTTCTGCCACCAGGTAGGCTCCGCCCACAAAACATGTCATCAATGTTTGCACCCAAATGGTCTATTAATGTGTTAGCATAAATGTATGTTGAATAAGGTCCCCTTGGAAATATAAATTAACCAAGAGATGACTTGGCTTCATGGTTTTATTCTATCAGCATGAGTGTTGTCGTGGCTTTGAGTTCAATACATGCTCTATTTGGACTTTTTTGTTTGTGTTTAATTCATACTTGAACAAAAAAAGATGTGCATCTTTACTGGGAATAAATAAAAGGTCAGAAGCATTTCTTGAGAAAAGAGCGTAGTAATATAATAGCTGCAGACCTGTAGCGGAAGTATTTTTACTCTGTGTGATGTAATTTCCTATTCTTGTGAAAAAGGCATATTGATTTTAAAGTGCAATATATGATAACATCAACAGTTCTGTTGTATTTTGCTTGCAATCTGAATCAATTTCTTAAAGCACATTTGAATCAAGTATATTTGGGGATGGAACAGTTATTGTTTTGGCAGTGCACAAATCTTTAAGACACGCACAAAATAAGAATAGACCACAATATCACAAAAATACAACAACCCACAGACAGGTCAACCTAAATATACAATGTAAATGTCTACACCCCAAAAGTTTTCTTGGCAAAGACTAGATTGTGCATGTGTGAGTGTGTGTGAGAGAGAATATGATTGAAGTAATCATCATAGCGCAGAAGTCGCCTCTGAGAAACGACGAGAATGAGACTTAAAAAGCATCTTGACAGGTGCTGGACGGTAGTGCTGTGTTGGCTTTAAAAAAGATCTTCCTAATGCTGAGGAGCTGAGAATTCACAGATCTCCTAGTCGTTTTCACAGTCTCTGCTTTGCGCAGGACTCTGCAGTGTCTTATTGAGGTACCTCAAAGGCAAGAGCACGACACTTTGCTGCCAGCAGAATTTTAATGTGGGCTTTTCTTGTCTCATCTCTCACCCAGCTGAAAAAACATGTCCCGGAAGCCAATAAAGGATCATCCCTGTCAAGTAAGGAGTTAAAGGCATTTCAGACAGATTGCACAGTTTATAAACTATTAGGAGCATTTGTATTTAATATTTATTTATGCATAGGCATCATAGGCTATGTCTATGCTTGTCCGTCCAGGGGGCCCAAAATCGCTGGTAAGCAGTCTAATTCTGCAGTGGAAGAAACACGCTACAGAAAGGGAAAACTTTTTTTTCCAGATCCATCTACATTTCCGCATATGTTTTTCACTATAGCTTGTGAAAGTTTTGAGATCAGGCTGCATGACCCTCTCTCTCCTCCCATCACAGGGATTTTGCTAATGATGTTCTGAAATGCACATCCACACTGAAGAGCGGCTGCAGCTCCTCTATATATATGTAGACAGCAATCAATTTGTGAAGCTCCTTCGAGATAATCATTTTACTTAAGCTGTATGGCAAATGAAAATAACATTTCTGCAGGTTAGTTCTGGTGGGACACAGTTATTATCGATCTATCTACCTATCTGTCTGTCTGTCTGTCTGTCTGCCTGTCTGTCTGTCTGTCTGTCTGTCTATCTATCTATCTATCTATCTATCTATCTATCGTCTGTTTATCTATCTATCTATCTATATCTATCTATCTATCTATATGTCTGTCTGTCTGTTTGTCTATCTATCTATCTGTCTATATATATGTCTCTCTGTCTGTTGGTCTATCTATCTATCTATCTGTCTATCTATCTATCTGTCTGTCTGTCTGTCTGTCTGTCTGTCTGTCTATCTATCTACCTATCTATCTATCTATCTATCTATCTGTCTATCTATCTATCTATCATCTGTTTATCTATCTATCTATCTATCTGTCTGTCTGTCTGTCTGTCTAAGATATCTATCTATCTATCTATCTATCTATCTGTCTATCTATCTATCGTCTGTTTATCTATCCATCTGTCTATCTATCTATCTATCTATCTATCTATCTATCTATCTATCGTTCTATCTATCGTTCTATCTATCGTCTGTTTATCTGGTCGGTTATTTTGTTGGGGGGGATGTTGAAAGTGTCATCTCTGTTTGTAAAAAGAAAAAAAGAGCAGAGACTGAAAATCATGTGGAAAATTGGCTAACTATATATAGATGGAATTGAGAGTGGTTTTCTTCCTATTGTTTGAGGCCTGACCTTTCTCCCATTGTTGAAGATCTGCAATTACAGTGCAGGCCACTTGATCCAAGCAGACTCTATTTGGGTCACACTGAATTACAGTGGATAAATAAAAACAACCTCTAAAAATATCCCTTTTAGCAGCATCGTGACATGATTCAGAGGTGACAGGGTACAAAGGCTGCAGCCTGAACACTCAAATACTTAATAGGCATCAACAGCTTATCTTGAGCTTGTCTTGAGCACTCATTAATCAGATAATAAATATTCTACTGGCTAGTGAAAGCGTTTATTTGAATGCAAAGCAGGACTGAACTTCTATTAATACTGATGTCTGAAACAGAACTTTTCAAGTCTTTGTATATGAATTTAAATGTAGTTATGTTAAATGTAGTTCAGTATAGTTTAATTTAGACCCTTTTGCAGGTTATATCGTTACATCAGTTGGTAGTGGGAGTCATTGAATCATTTATTTAATCAGTTTGTTCAAAAATGCAGATTCATTCACAATCGGAAAACAGCAGTAGTGTTGCTGATGTGGCTTTGTTTGGAATTGTTTTCACTGATAGAGCAACAAGTATCTGGCAAAATGTCTAAAATGCAAGTTAATCAGTTAATATCTGATTCTGAATATCATGCTCCCTCCTTGTTGCGGCATTAATTCTCCAACAACTGGCCATGCTGCTGGTTTAACCTCCACATGATCTAGTCACTTGTGCACATCATAAAAGCAATTTCTCATTCTTTTGAACACATTTCAAATGCATTGGTACATTTTGTAATTAATAGTATACAATTGTCTGCGGTTTCCTACATTATCAATTGCTTGTGTCATGTTGATATACACTCACCTAAAGGATTATTAGGAACACCATACTTATACTGTGTTTGACCCCCTTTCACCTTCAGAACTGCCTTAATTCTACGTGGCATTGATTCAACAAGGTGCTGAAAGCATTCTTTAGAAATGTTGGCCCATATTGATAGGATAGCATCTTGCAGTTGATGGAGATTTGTGGGATGCACATCCAGGGCACGAAGCTCCAGTTCCACCACATCCCAAAGATGCTCTATTGGGTTGAGATCTGGTGACTGTGGGGGCCATTTTAGTACAGTGAACTCATTGTCATGTTCAAGAAACCAATTTGAAATGTTTCGAGCTTTGTGACATGGTGCATTATCCTGCTGGAAGTAGCCATCAGAGGATGGGTACATGGTGGTCATAAAGGGATGGACATGGTCAGAAACAATGCTCGGGTAGGCCGTGGCATTTAAACTATGCCTAATTGGCACTAAGGGGCCTAAAGTGTGCCAAGAAAACATCCCCCACACCATTACACCACCACCACCAGCCTGCACAGTGGTAACAAGGCATGATGGATCCATGTTCTTATTCTGTTTACGCCAAATTCTGACTCTACCATCTGAATGTCGCAACAGAAGTCGAGACTCATCAGACCAGGCAACATTTTTCCAGTCTTCAACTGTCCAATTTTGGTGAGCTCGTGCAAATTGTAGCCTCTTTTTCCTATTTGTAGTGGAGATGAGTGGTACCGGGTGGGGTCTTCTGCTGTTGTAGCCCATCCGCCTCAAGGTTGTGCGTGTTGTGGCTTCACAAATGCTTTGCTGCATACCACTTGTAACGAGTGGTTATTTCAGTTTTCGCCCACAGGACTGCCGCATACTGGATGTTTTTCCCTTTTCACACCATTCTTTGTAAACTCTAGAAATGGTTGTGCGTGAAAATCCCAGTAACTGAGCAGATTGTGAAATACTCAGACTGGCCTGTCTGCCACCAACAACCATGCCACGCTCAAAATAGCTTAAATCACCTTTCTTTCCCATTCTGACATTCAGTTTGGAGTTCAGGAGATTGTCTTGACCAGGACCACACCCCTAAATGCATTGAAGCAACTGCCATGTGATTGGTTGATTAGATAATTGCATTAATGAGAAATTGAACAGGTGTTCCTAATAATCCTTTAGGTGAGTGTATATTATCAACATGATATTGACAAAATATATTATACTGGTTCTGGCCCCTCAAAACCTCCTCAAAAGGCATTAGTTCCTTGCATAAGTCATTAAATGAAAATGGCATTTTTTTTGCGAGTGGAAAGACTGAATGCTTCTCCAGAGAGGAATCATTTTATTTACATTTTTATTGCAACACGCCAACAATGCACCTGAACACACCTGATTTTCAGACCATCACGCCCATGGGTGAACAGATGGGCGCGAGTGCATTTGCTATTTAAACAACGTGTCGTGAAAATGATAACTGCGTCAGTCTGAAACTAGCAAAAAACACTTGCGTCGCATTGCGCCGAGTGTGAAGACTAAAATTGTATTATTTATTATATAATTTTTCTGTATTATTATTGTTTTATTAGTATTCATAATCATTTGTCTGTACATGTGTGCTGAGGAGATGTGTACGTCGACTGTAGTACAGTAGGCCTATTCTATATAAGGAAAGGAATGTACACTAAAAGACAGTTGTTTTTATGGAACTGGATTGTGCCACGCGTAAGCATGATGAATATGTCTATTTTAGCATAAACCAAGATGTTTCTACCTTGTAAGGGAATCATAGGTTCTTCCTTAGAGGTATATAATGTCCAGTTTTAGTGTACTCCCCCGGAAGATAGCGGCAGACAGAGGGAGAGGAACAGAGGAAGGATGGAGGATGGAGCAAGGGCGAGGGTAGAGGAACCGAGGAATGGAGAAACGCATACAGCTGGCATGAGACAATAACTTTTCAAAGTCTTTACTATGTCTGACAAATAAAAATAATAAAAGAGATTGCTTGGCAAAATGACTGGTGTCTGGTCCCGTGATCTCAATGATATTGTACTGTAATTTGTTGACAGACCAACAGTAAAATTGTCTCTTGCAATCAATATGTATAAAATTTGTACTGTTGAAATATGCCATACAGATACAGATAAAGTGCAGTCTTGTGCATTTTCAATCGTCATCTGAAAATACTGACAGAGTACACTGTTATATTCACAACATGACTAAGCATTTTGACTATCTTGTTTGAGAACAATGACACAAGGACACTTGTCATTTAGATAGCACTGATATGTTCATTGACATAAATACTTTTGAGAGATGAACTAAGGATTTTGAGTTACAGGCTTTTGCAGGTAATCCATTGTGTGGTGCTGTTTGTACCAATTGTTTTGAGAAATGCACTTACTAGTTTGCAAATCTTAAGAATGATTCGAGAAATGTACCAAAGCGACTGAGAAAAACTGTAACATGATGTTTGCGAATTATTACCGAAGGCTTGTACACTTCTTCTGAACTCTTTGAATATTGTTGACATGTTGTGACGTCAGGATGAGCTTTGCTTCTCTATTAAAAGGATCACTTTTATCCCTTGAAATGTTTTATGTACCAAGTGCTGAGATTTGCGTGTGTGGACGCGTTAGGTGGCCTTAACTACTATGTAGTAACATTTAAATTAATCATTTGATACAATGCACTTATTGTGTACATACATGTTTTTACATTGTACATAATATCTGTATGTAATTACATCTGTAATTAATTTCTGTAATTATAATTATAATTACACTGTTGACCCTTCCCTTACACCTAACCCTACCCTTAAACTTACCCATACCACCACACCTGTCCCTAACTTTACCTGTATCCCATCTCAATATCAGCAAAAGTGTTTTGCAATATAAAATGAACACAATAAGTACGTTGTACTTATTTTTTAATGTAAGTACATAGTAGTTTAGGCCACCTAATATGAAATGGGACCGCGTGTGTTATAATATATTTCATAAGAGTTTTTTTTGTTTTGTTTTGTTTGTGTTTTGTCTCATGAGTGTTTACTTAATAAGTATGTACATGTTGTTGTCAATAGTTTAAGATAAGCACTTTGTTCTCCATCAAGGACTCTCTTAATGAAAGGTGCTGAAATTATATTCTTCAGTACACTTATAGCTTGCAAATGTGTGTGTGTGCGTGTGTGTGTGTGCGTGTGTGCGTGTGTGCGGCCTGGTAAACTTTACGTTATGTGGACAAAATGTCCCCACAAAGATGGCAATGTCCGAAATCCTTGTCCTTGTGGGGACATTTTTTGGTCCCCATGAGGAAAACATCTTATAATTCATACTAAGTGATGTTTTTTGAAAATGTAAAAATGCAGAATGTTTCCTGTGATGGGTAGGTTTAGGGGTAGGGGTAGTGTAAGGGGATAAAACATATACAGTTTATACAGTATAAAAACCATTATGTCTATGGAAAGTCCCCATAAAACATGAAAACCCAACATGAGCGTGTGCGTGTTTTATTTATATATTACTATTATAAACTAATAGCAAAAATCTATTTCTCAGAGTCTGTTACAGTATATTTGCAGTCTCAGTTAATTCATTAGTCTAAACACCTTTTTATAAAAAGTCTTCAGCTTATTTTGACTATATGTCTTGAGCAGTGCATAGGCCTGTATTTTGATTTATTTAGAAGTTGTTGGATTTGAAAGAAACATTACAAAACCAAATCAATTCAATAACTGCAGCTACATTAAGCAAAACTTAAATTTTTGCTGTTATGTTTACTAAAAGATTGGCACTGACTGAACACAGGTCCTTTGAAGCGCTAACCTGAAATTCCAACAATCTCCTCTTTCTTCAACCGACCAGTCGCTACCCTCTTTTCTGTGAAAAATGGATTGTTCCATTCTTTCAGGTATGATTGCATAATGCTACCACATAGTACTACTCTGCACCCTCGGCAGAGAATGAGGTCATGTATGGAGAAACATGCGGGAATACGGAAAGTTTTTCTGTTTTGAGTAGCTCCTACTGACCACATACATGGACAGTTATTTTCAGCCTGCACTTCATAACTGCTGTCAACATGATATGCACAGACTGTTGGTTTGGCCCTAATGCACAATCTAAAAATCTTTTTTTTTGTTTGTTTTTTTTGTTTATTTGTTTGTTCATTTTGGGAATTCAAGTAATGCATTTCATAGCAGCATTTCTATATCTTTCTTTCTTGCTGCTCTAATAGGTCTGCACTGAAAATTGGTTTTATGGTTTAGTCCCATTCTCCCTCTTCCCAGCATGCACTGGGTCATGAATTATTACTTTCATTGCGATGTTTTAATATTTTCTTTACACAGCTCTTGATTTTGTTTCCACATTATTGTTTTTGTGTGATGTGTGGAGTTTGTTCCTCTTCAGGGTCAGAAATAAACGGGCTTGGAGCAAAAATGGCACCAAAACGAACAAAAATGCCCCTGCACAATTAAAGGTGCTGTATGTATATTTTTTACTTTACTAAAGCATAAAAATACCATAATATGCTTGCAGATATTTAGGAAACATGCTAAATTCACCTATTTGTTTCTCTGAAAACCAATGCTACAGCCAGTTATTCTGCTTTGAAATCTGCGTTCCGTGTCGGAATGTCTGTTTTTGTTTTGGTCTGTGCGAAACCGCACGCCGCCAGTTTACCCGATGGCATTGTGACACCACAGGTTGCCAGTTGGCGGAAAACACATCGTATTGCAGCCATGGAAGCCAGCGAACAAACCGGGTCAGAGATCGCAGATTCTACCCGACCTAAAAAGCCTCAGCATCAATCTCTATGAACAAGAGCATATTAAAACGAGGATAAATCAACTCATCAACTTACAGTGTGGCTTTCATTGTCAATTGCGCTCGCTCCTGTTGCGTGTCCTCGTGCTGGCAACCCGCGTGAGTATAGAGTCTGAGGAGAAGGGGGCGGGGGAAACAACGCTCTCCAATATTTTGAATTTGAAAATTGAAAATGATGGACTGGCCCCTGCAAAGTCCAGACCTCAAACCCATCGAGCACATTTGGGGGAGTTTGAAAATAAACTGGACAGATCTATTGTACATTCAAAGGAAAGCCTTTGGCTTCAGTTGCAGAAGGCATGGGATAACATTAGTGTTGAAGTTCTCAGAGGAAATATATTGACACTATGCCAGAGAGATGTGCTGCTGTAATTGCTGCAAAAGGTGGACATACCAAATATTAAAGTTAAAAGTGGATAAAAACAGTACGACTCACTTCATCTGATATTTGATGGTCAGAGCAACCATCTGCATGTTTCATGAACATTATGAAATGAAATCATGTTTTGAAGGCAATATTTTCAGATCAGTTCTAATAATTTTGGCCACCACTGTACATATTATTTATAGTTACATTATGCAACTTTAGTGTAAATACATGTATGCCACCTTTGATCAGCTGATTGATTGAAATAATTAGTCAAATTTAAGAATTTGACATAAAAGACAACACAGATACATTTAATAAGATAATTATAAAATATTGCCCCTACAAAGGTAATAAAATACCCCTGGAAATCAATTCCAAGGCGGCATAAATTGACCCTAAATGGAAAAGTAAATTTCTGACCCTGATCCTCTGGTTCCTCTAACGGTTATGTTTCATGAGCGTAATTCAAGTAATGAGTATCCATGTTATGCTATCATTAGTTTAAGGCACTTTACTCTCCATCAAGGACTCTCTTAATTGAAGGGCACTGAAATTCTGTTTGAGTACACTTGCATTTTATAGTCCCAGAAACATAGAAAACCTCACTGTGGACCTCTGTTCAATAATATGTGTGGAAATGGAACTCAAAGGAACTCCTCCATTTGCTTCTCTCGTTCCGTGCCTCATCCGTGCCCTTTCCCAGAAAAGCATTAGCAGGCATCTGCTGCATCCTTAATTCTGTTTGTCTCCACCTTAATTTAGATGAGACCTACGTCTGAGCAAATCAGCTAACTGAAAGCGACAAGAGATGCTGAAGACTTCCACCAAGCCACAATAGGCTGCTTCAAGCTATTTGTTACAGGAAGTGACACGGAATGCTGTGGGAAGACTCTCACATTCAGCAGCTTAGGGATTCAGGAGTGCTCCAGAGGAACAGAGATGGAAGCAAGCTGCTGAATATATTCAAGGCAATGTGGTCCTAAAAGCTTCTTGAACCGAAAGTCCCCTCTCCCCAGAGGTTACCCTCTGGATTAGGCCCACGGTGACAGTTGACCATCATGTATGTCAGCGAGCGTTTGGAGGGGGTGCTCAAGGCTTCCGGCCAGAGCAGTGAGTCAGAGAATGATGATATGTTATAAAGGTGTAATGAATCTGCCAAAGGGACCTGGCCTTTTGAGTCAGTGTAAAACGGTACAGTCCACAAGTATTAATGTCAGAAACGCTACTATTTGTTTATGAAGTGGGCTGACTAGACAGGTAAACACTATGAAACGCTTGTTGTATCAGTTGGAGATGCATCACACGCTTTGTGACAGAGTGCCCAATCTCTGTTATGAAAAATAAATGAATAGCTTCTGCCCCAAGTGTTATTTCTGGAAGCAAGCCACTTTTCTGAATCTGAGGAGCTTTGCGAAATTATCACAGCAGACAGCTATTCAACAAGAGGCCATGCTGTCTCGCCTCCTGTGAAATCTCCTTCCCGGCATTCTGCAACTGCGCTCGACTGTGACCAGCTTTCAATTCATGGCTACCGAAAACACTGAAAATGAACGTTCATCAGGTTTATATGGGTGAATCCTGCAAAAATGCGTGCATGTTACATTTCATCTCACAAATCAAAAGGAGAAAAAAATAATGAAGTGTGTTTTGAATAATTAAGCCATACTCAAAAAACAAACCAAAAAAAAACAAAAACAATCATGGAACGTGTGATTACAACAGCTACTCACAACCTAAGCACAAGCTCAACTCTTCACCACAATGGTAACGAAAAAAAACCTCTTTTAAATGTTCAAAATAACTACACATTAAACACTTAAACTCCAACAGGTCTTTCCATTGTCTTAAAAACACAGAAAACTCAAGCAAACCCTGCACAAGTGCACCAGTCTGAACAGCAACAGCACTGGTTAGCTCAACAAGAGCGAATTATGTTCAGGAAACATTCACAGAATACGTTAAATGAAATTAGTGTAATCTCATTCATTTAGGATGAATTTTACTTTTACTAAATAAATCAGTTCAAATGTGTGGAAATAGGTGTCATTTTTTTTTTAGTAAGTTAGACCAACAAGCTATCTTTTTAAATGTAATTGAGTTTCACCTTTTCAACCGAATTGAACTATCGTTAAGCCCCACCCCCCTTAGTTACTATTGCTAACTCAGACAATCAAACAAGTTGCTAACTGTCCTACAATGACAGTCAGTGTGAAAACCTTATCCCAAGTTGTTTTTGGACACAGAATGTAGCGGACCCCCTTCGATTGATGGCCAAACTTAACTGATGGTTTATGAAGTTGATGGTTTATGTCCTTTTTTACCGTAAGAGCTGAACAAACAAAGCATAAGAAGTGCGCATTAACGTCTCATTGACAAACTCTCTCTCTCCGATTATCATTAACATACACAGCAAATTATAAAAAAAAACTCATACAACTAACAGTAAACAAACATATACAGACATTAGGCCTTTTCGGGGGTGCTAATAAACTGTAAACATTGTATCTGAAAACAACAGCGATAAACTGCAATTGCGAGCTCTCTCTTTCACTACCCGCATTGCACCGTAGACTATAATTCCCATCAAAATAGGAGTCCCTCCTTAGTAAGACAGATAATGCAGACCTTAAACATATCTAAACTAACTAAAATTACAAAAATGTACACTGTAAAAAAATTTACTGTAAATTTACAGCAACTTACTGGCAATTTTGGTTGCCAGTAGGACTGTAAATCATTAATTACAATTGTACTGTAAAAATACAATTAAAAATAATCTATTATTCAATTACCGCAACAGTGCAGGATCTCATGACTATTATTATGAATACTTCTAAATTATTAATAACCACTTCTATTAGACTCTGAATGAGATCAGTGATTCTGCCACTACATGATGATGTCATCATCATCAATAAATAGCCAACATCACTCAATGACATTTTCTCTTGATTTTTTGTTCCATAACAAATGTGTCTCACAAACACACAGTTAAAGCAGCCAGAAAAATACTAATGTTACAGAGTCAAGGGTCAAGAGCCCAACTAAAGCAAACACTGATCACCATAATGGTGACTTCCAACGAAACTATTATTTCCATTAAAACAGAAATAAAGTCAATCTGGTTAATTATAAGTTAGGTCACATATTATTGTTAGGTTTAGTAACTTGCGATTTTGTGACATCTGAAGTTCATTTTCTACTCAAAATGACACATTCATACTCAAAGCGATCTATCGAATGTTACCGTCATTGTGTATTGTGTACCAAGTATTGAAGTCTCTGTGTTCATATGGTGTATTATGGTGTATTTTATTATATAGATATGGTGTCTATGTGATATCTATTGTAATATTTACTTAGGTGTTTCAAAGTAAAGCTTGCACAAATAAAATCATGGTTTGAATCTATATATATTATTTGAGTTAAAAGTTTGTTAAATAAAAAAAAAATACAAATTACTGTATTTCACATACAACAATTAACTGTAAATTGCTTTGCGGTATTATTCTATAATTAATTTTACAGCAATTAACAATATTTTTACAGGATTTTTTGCCAGTAAATTCCTGTAAATTGTACAGTACATTTTTTACAGTGTACATTATTTCTACTGTAATTTTACAATAACAACTGTAAAAAGGGGTGGGGGTAATTTTACAGTATGTATTCAGTAGTGCGCTGTATTTTTACAGTACAATTGTAATTAATGATTTACAGTACCCCTGTAAATTTACAGTATTACTGGCAACCAAAATTGCCAGTAAGTTGCTGTAAATTTACAGTAAATGTTTTACAGTGAACTAATTAGAAGATAAATCACAATAAAGACTGTGACACAGAAGGACCACCTCTCCTCGAGGAGCATTCAAGTGGGACTTAAATATGCCATGGAGGGGTATATAAAATATTTTTAAAAATAAATATGGTGGGAGATTATTTTGAAAGCGAAGGGTTACAGCTCTCAATGCAAGCGGGAGAAGCCTCATGTTACGGTCGTCACAAACGCAGATGACAACATCCAGGATCAATCACTGTTAAAATCACG
Organism: Rhinogobio ventralis; assembly: GCA_039654625.1. Lineage (NCBI taxonomy): Eukaryota > Metazoa > Chordata > Actinopteri > Cypriniformes > Gobionidae > Rhinogobio > Rhinogobio ventralis. The sequence goes on from CM077198.1 coordinate 8,280,876, forward strand.
ATCATTTTTTTACAGGCTATATCACATGTGTGGATGCTACAGGTAGCGGATCGTTTGTGTCGTCTTCTTACAGCAGCTGGAATGTAATTAAACTTGTCATTTTGATGGCGGTTTGTAATCCAGAAAGTTCAAAACCACAATCATCATTAGCCAGGTTTCCATCCAAGGAAAAAAAGGTTTAGCGCATCAAAATATTTACCGACATAGCTGATGGAAATGCCAATTATCGATCATTTTTTGCAAATGTCGACACAATCACTAACAAACACTTGTTAATAAAAATTATTTTATGTATAGGGCACTTTAATTTACGATTTAATAATATATAATAAAGTTTTGTTTCAAAATGGATAAGGAAAATACACTCACCTAAAGGATTATTAGGAACACCATACTAATACTGTGTTTGACTCCCTTTCGCCTTCAGAACTGCCTTAATTCTACGTGGCATTGATTCAACAAGGTGCTGAAAGCATTCTTTAGAAATGTTGGCCCAAATTGATAGGATAGCATCTTGCAGTTGATGGAGATTTGTGGGATGCACATCCCGTTCCACCACATCCCAAAGATGCTCTATTGGGTTGAGATCTGGTGACTGTGGGGGCCATTTTAGTACAGTGAACTCATTGTCATGTTCAAGAAACCAATTTGAAATGATTCGAGCTTTGTGACATGGTGCATTATCCTGCTGGAAGTAGCCATCAGAGGATGGGTACATGGTGGTCATAAAGGGATGGACATGGTCAGAAACAATGCTCAGGTAGGCCGTGGCATTTAAACGATGCCCAATTGGCACTAAGGGGCCTAAAGTGTGCCAAGAAAACATCCCCCACACCATTACACCACCACCACCAGCCTGCACAGTGGTAACAAGGCATGATGGATCCATGTTTTCATTCTGTTTACGCCAAATTCTTACTCTACCATCTGAATGTCTCAACAGAAATCGAGACTCATCAGACCAGGCAACATTTTTCCAGTCTTCAACTGTCCAATTTTGGTGAGCTTGTGCAAATTGTAGCCTCTTTTTCCTATTTGTAGTGGAGATGAGTGGTACCCGGTGGGGTCTTCTGCTGTTGTAGCCCATCCGCCTCAAGGTTGTGCGTGTTGTGGCTTCACAAATGCTTTGCTGCATACCTCGGTTGTAACGAGTGGTTATTTCAGTCAAAGTTGCTCTTCTATCAGCTTAAATCAGTCGGCCCATTCTCCTCTGACCTCTAGCATCAACAAGGCATTTTCGCCCACAGGACTGCCGCATACTGGATGTTTTTCCCTTTTCACACCATTCTTTGTAAACTCTAGAAATGGTTGTGCGTGAAAATCCCAGTAACTGAGCAGATTGTGAAATACTCAGACCGGCCCGTCTGGCACCAACAACCATGCCACGCTCAAAATTGCTTAAATCACCTTTATTTCCCATTCTGACATTCAGTTTGGAGTTCAGGAGATTGTCTTGACCAGGACCACACCCCTAAATGCATTGAAGCAACTGCCATGTGATTGGTTGATTAGATAATTGCATTAATGAGAAAATGAACAGGTGTTCCTAATAATCCTTTAGGTGAGTGTATAGCGCCTTGAAAATCTCAGCAGCTTACAATAAAAATGTGGTGTCTGTCAAACGAAGGAAGGCTGTTGGAGTTTCCAATACTGAAAAAAAAACAGAGAGATAAATAAAAATAATAAAATAAAATACATTTATTTCATGGTTTCATGGGCAGGATCTGGCTACTTGACAAATGAAAATCACAAACATGACACTTGTTAATAAAATAACTGTATACAATTTATTAATATGTAAAATAATTTTATCTCAAACAAATAAAAAAGTAAATAAAGTCGGTTGAAATCAAAAAGCTCTAAACGAATTTTAGAATTGTTAAGACGGCATCAGTTAAGCTAGACTATTTAAAAAAGTTAAATATAGGCTACACAAATAAAACGTTTAGGTTACAGCTGCATCTGTCTCTGAGAGGAAAAAAAATATTATCAGTGATTTAATGTTATTGAACCAGAATGAATAACTTGTTTTGGTTTGAATGATCTGAATTAATGCGTTCTCTGCCACGTCAACCCGCAACTGGCTGCAGGGCCGTCGCTAGTGGGGTGAAAGGTGGTGAAATTTATAGGGGCCCCCACTGCCCAGGGGGCCCACTAAATTCAGTAGTTATTCTATATATTCCCCTACTCGTATGAATCAATATAGTATATACATTTGTATGCCTGAGAGTGTAAATCAAAATTTCGGGGAAAAAATCTGGTACCAGTAACATCATGTAAAGGAGAAGGAGGCCAGGAAAATTGCTTAATCAGTCTATCAAAATGTTTTTAACAAGACAGGTTAGTGCGCTGTAGCCAGGCAGTCAATGTGACGGGGTGGCGTTCCCCGATAGGACACCTAACAAGAGCCGCCGCCCGCACACTCTGCTACGGTCACATCTCTGTGCGATTACGCGCTCAAAGTCCCCGTCTTTTTGCACTATTATGTAGTTTGTTGCTTTGTATAACATGCAGAAAAATAGATATGCGTGTCAAAAGGATTACAGACTTGCCAGCTGCTGATGTGATATTTTTAACAAATACTGTCAAGAAAACAGGAATACAACTCATTGCTATTGATGGATACATTTATTAGCTTTATTTAATAAAATAGCACATTATAAGTGAGAAACTTAAATGGTTTTATTTTACATTTGACAGCATTCTTTTTTTAATTTCTGAATATTTATCTCAGCTGTTAGACATCAGACTGAATGGAAAGACATTTATGGGCCTATTATATTGCTGGTAGGCCTACTTAAAAAAAAGTTTATTTTATCATTTTACTAATTTCTTGTCTTTTGTTGGTATTTTATTAGTTTGTCATGCACAATAATACATTATTAGTCGCATAATGCCATTGTTTTGATATAATATTTATATACAACTTTGCATATAAAATAAGTTATTTATTACTGTAAATAAAATTTATTAGAATCTTTTTTTATTTGTCTGTTTTGTTAGAAAACCTTATTAGGTGCATGGCACCCAGATGTATATGATATGAGTGAAGGGGGCGTTGGGGGCCCACATCAATGTTTTTTTCAGGGGGCCCAGAATTCCTTAGCTACGGCCCTGACTGGCTGCATGTTCAAGGCTTACGTTAAAGATTGTTGCTATATGACCAAACATTTTACTGTACCAATCTTTTTTATGGATAGTAAGATGTTGCATACCGGACAACTGAGCTGCTCTGTGTGCAGACCCATGAGCCTAGTCATGGGCGTCACTAGGCCCTTTTTAGGGGGGCTTCCCCCTAAAAATTAAGTGATTAACTCCCCTTTAAAACATATGAAACTGGTGGGAGGCTTCGGCTTCATCCTGTCTTTTAATCAGCGCGTTCTTCAATCCGCAGAGGCGCCAAGCAGAGTGCACGTCAGAAGCAGAGTTGTGTGTGTGTGTGTGTGTTCATCTAAGCCTCATTGGTCTTTCACCGCTTGTCAATGTCAAAATATTTAAGAAAACCAATCAAATCAGAGTACGCTGAGCACGAATTTTAGCAGCGCGACTCGACGTCAAGTGAGAGATTCATATTTGACAGCTGCTTCAAGTCCGAAATGTTAAACAAATGACAAAAATATTCAGGCAAATTTAACTTTTGTCTAATTTCGCCATTTTGAATTGAAAATAGGCCTATCTAATGTGATTCATAATGTAGCCTAATTAACGAACAAGAAATATTAACAAAGCCGTTTTCATCAGATTAGGCATAAGATTAATAATGAATGTGTACATATTGTAAATTGATATAATTCCATTTGTAGCCTTCATTAAATTAAAAAAGCTCAGCTTTTTCAGCCTGTATTGGGCATAAGATTAGTAATGAATGTGTGCATATTGTGAATTAATTACAAAAAACTACCTTTTTTTGGTAGCCTTCAATAAATTAACGTGTCTCCAAGAAAATGATTCATAAAACTTATAAATATCAGTTAACCATATTTATTTTCTTCACTGGTGAAAATTAAAACAAAAAAATCAGTCAAAGCTTTAGGGGACGAGACAGGGCAAGATAAAAACAAAGAGAATTTTTTGGCCTTCAGAACATCTTAAAATGCACATATGTAGATCATAGAAATCTAAATTTTCTCGGGGGAGCATGCCCCCGAACACCCCTAACTACGTGATATTTGGGATCTCACCAATTATAAAACCCTACCTAAATTCCTGGGTATGATTAAGGGATGTACAATATGGTCATGCAGAATAAGGCATTAATATTTTCCTTTATAAGTAGCCTAATAATATGCATGCTAAAAAACTACTAGTTAATAGTGAGAATTGGACCCTAAACTAAAGTGTTACCATTTGTTTCATACCCTCACTGGGGGCTGAGCCCCCCTAAAATGAAAATCCTAGAATCGCCCCTGGGCCTAGTCCTAAAGCCAGTTACATGCAGTCCTGTCAGACAAACTAGCCCACTTCTCGTGATCTTCTGATTAATATTTCCTAATTTAGTAATAGGCCTATTATTCTGAAAATAGCAAGTACATTTCAATCTTCTCATTACTCTCATATGTATGGAAACGTAACAACAAAACTTATGCGACAATGTGTTTTTTTAGAGATGACGTCATTACCCACACAATTTTATCGGTAAAAGGCCATTTAGATGGAAACATTCTGGAGACAGCCAATTGCGCAGTATTTTTTTAATGCATATTAACTTTGTCGATAACAAAACAGTGGAAAAAGTGGAAACTTGGCTACTGACAACTGGTGCGTTGATAGACAACCCACACATACACCTTAAAACATTAAATTCTTCCACGCTGAGGAGAAACAACCCACGTTTGGGGGTCATAATGGCCCTAAAACGGCTTCATATTCTTTGAGACAGATATAATTTCTTATTTATGTCTTCTGATTGTGAAATATGACCTGGACATATCCTTGACATGTTTCATCATATATATATTCTATATGTTTTAAAGTAAGAGTGGCTCTCTCTTAACCAAAGCACCACTTTAATGGAATATAAGATACACATAAGATACCATATGACAGCTCTCAATATGACAGCCTTCAAATTCAGAGAAATTCTGGACAGAGTTCAGCTCAAGTTCATCTTCTGACAAGTGCTGAAATGGTGCCATGTCCTCTATAATTTATATCATCTTTCAATGAAAGTGTGAAATCGTGTCCTTGAAATGTTTAACTTGAATCTCTTTCTGTGCATTGTGCGGCACAACAGCCTGATTCCTGTTGATGACCCGACACATCACAAATGAGACTGAGACAAAACACTTGGATGGTGACTAGAGAGTCAATGCCAGAGCTGCGGTCTTGGGAATTGTACCAAACCAGGCTTTTGTTTGTTTGTTATCTAACCGTTCCAGTATCATGAGCCCATAGATGTTGACAATAAGCACGAGGTAATACACAGTACAAGTGATATCCAGTCCTATTGGACGGTGGATTAATGAAAGTAGATTCGATTGAGATTTGTTTGGTAAATTACTTTGAGCACAGTGGATTTAAAAATAATAATTTACACTAAGAGGATCTTCTTTAGAGCTCATTTCAGTTATATCTTTGTCTCAGATGTTTCTCCTAAAATTCGGTAGGTGAAATAAAAATGGACACAAATGAGATATTCTGTGAAGACAAGCCTTAATATCTTACAAAGTTTTCTTTATCAGGTTAATTTATCTGATTTTAGGGATGTTTAGATATTAATGGAAAACAAGAATAAGATACTAAAAATATGTTTTTTTGGCACATGTTATACTCTTTGTTTTTGCAGTCTACTAGAATGGGTTTTCATGCTTGAATGATCAAAAAACACGTTATTTTGCACATATTTGATATCGTTGCAGCAACTCTCTCCCCAGTCTGTCAGTAACGCTCTGGGCTGCATGAGCTAAGGAGGGAGACTATTGGTGGCAATGGTTCTGTGATCTACTTAGGCTTACAATGCTTTTGGGAAATGCAACATCTGTCTCTATGAAGCCCCTCCTTTCGAAAAGTGCAATGTGCTCTAATTGGTCGGCTGGACCAGTGTGTTTTGATTGGTCAACTGCTTCAAGCGTGTTTTGGAAATGTCAAAAACGGTTCGGGAGGAGCACATTCAGGAGCACTAAGACAGTGGTTCTCAATGTTTTTTGGGCCCCCACCCATTCTTTAGGTCCCCTACCGCCCCCCATCAAATAAAATGAAGTCTAATAGTCTTCCCTTAATTTTAATGTTGATTATTATTCTGTGTTTATTATAATTAGGCTATATTTACACTACCATTCAAATGTTTCTTTTTTTTTCTTTTTTATAAAGAAAGTGATACTTTCATTCAGCAAGGATTCCTTAAATTGATTCAACAATAAATGTAATAAATTGATTTACAAAGCTTTTAAGCATTTTGGTGATTTTCAGTGCTGTAGCCTTTGGCAATGTTGAGGTTCTTTTAAAATCTGACATACCCTGCTGCCCCGAAAGGTTAAAAAGACTTGTTACAAAATTCTGTTTGGGATATCACCTTCTTTCCTAATAATCTTGCAAAATAATATTTATCCCTTAGTTTTAGAAGAAATCCTGTTTTTTAAGACTATATTGAATCCCCAGATTCCCACCTCGTGAACATGCTAATGGTGGGAAAATATCACATTCACATATGTAAATGGGAGAAATGTAAAAGCTACTTATTTTTTTTCATGATTTTGTGAGAATATTTTAGTTTCAAATACTTCAAAAAACAAAACTGTAAAACCTATGCTCCTCTGTCAAAATATTTCTGTAATAATCTTGAATCCATTTCGAATCATGCTTTTATAAATGTGGTGTGCCTTATGATAGGTGTGCTGCTGCCTTTCTTGCATTGTAAATGTGCAAAATGTACAACAAAAATTTTAAAAAGACAGTAAATACATTCATAATGTTAATAAATATTTCTTGAAATATTTTCAAATAATTCACATTCCTATTCCTCTCATATTTATGTTTAAATATTTCTGTTCATAAAAATACTGATAAAGTCACTACACATTCCACATGTCAGCATTATCGGCTAATAATAATAATAATAATAATCAGAAAAATTTCTTGAGCAGCAAATCAGCATATTACAATGATTTCTGACCTTGGATCTTGTGACACAGGAGTATTGGAGCTTTGCCATCACAGGAAATATAATATTCAAATAGAAAACAGCTATTTTTAATTGTAATAATATTTCACAATATTACTGCATTTTTGATCAAATAAAAAGCAGCCTTGGTGAGCAGAAGAGACTTCTTTCAAAAACATTTTATAAAATCTTACTGACCCCAAACTTTTGCAGTAGTGTATATTATAGATTTTTATTTATAATATATTTGGTATATATTATTAATAATATCACTATTATTAGCCATTGAATGCAACATAACAGATTAGATTTGAATGAACAGTTGGAATATCATTATCATTCGCTTACCAACCTCAAAGAGCACAAAAACGTCATGTGAATTAAAATTATTTTTATTAGTGTTGAACAAATGCTTTATAAATTTGGCGTAGATTATCACAAACTGCAGCCAATCAGCAAAGAAGTAGCTTTCGTATAAATGAAAACAACAACATGAAAAAAGCATATCATTTTTATATTGTGTCTGAATGATAAATGCCTTTGTTTTCACTGGAAGTTCGGCAGCTGCCATATAGAAAGCTGACAGAAAACACTGAAGTAAATAATCGTTGCTATGGAAAAGGATACACAGTTGATTCTAGTCGCATTGGTATAAACTGGCAGGTTACACTCTGTCGACTACACCGGTCGTGAACGGCATGACACGTCACACCAAAAGCACATGGAACCCTTTAAAATCAGTGATTATGTCTACATTGGACATGCGTCAAATCGGCGACAGTAAACAGAAAGAACCCCCCCGAAGTTCTCTGAACTCCCCCTGGGTGGCGGTACTGCCCACGTTGAAAAACACTAAACTAAGATAAGAGGCATTTATACAGCAGACTTGCCTCTCTTCCATGACAGTTTTTCAGCATCCCTCCACCACCCCATCTTCTCACTTCTATCTATTCCTATCCCAACCGGGTAAAATTCAGAGCTCGGAGCCCTCTCCTTTGACAGCACGCCAAATACACATAACCACTCTATTGCCCCTTATACAGACTGTCTATTTACAATAAGTACAAATAGCCCCCCTTGTTGGCAGAGGATATTTACACTAACTCCGCCCACTGACATCTGGTTGGACCAAATAAAATTACAGAAGGCGCTGGGTTGTCAACAGCAGTGTAGGGGTAAGGTTTGTGGCCGAAAGTTTTGATGCAAATCGACTGGAGTTCGAATCCACCTTTTTTGCCGACCACGCTCTACTCAATTTTTCCATCACATATCAGATCAGAAAGACATTTATTTTCAATAAAAATTAGCTAAATATTCGAAAAGTGGAAATAAAGTGTCTAACGTGAGTTTAATAATAAAGTGTAGGGAGGGCTTTATTGTCCTAATAAGGTGGCATACATTTCAAATTTTTATAAATATAATAATTTACACTGTTTTTTTTGTATTTCTTTTTTTATAATTTACACTGTTATTATTGCATACCGTTTAATGTACAACAACACTGTGTATCTGCTACTTATATGTATAAATAGCATCTAACTATTATTTACACAGCCTGTTGCAAAGAAAATACTTGTGGAATGCATAGCTGATATAAAAAATTGGATGACTAGTAATTTCCTGCAACTTAATTCAGAAAAAACTGAATTTTTAATTACAAAAAAACTCCACATGTAGTAACCTAGAATACTGTCTAACACTTGATGGCTGCTCTGTCAAGTCCTCGTCGTCAGTTAGGAACCTGGGTGTGCTCTTTGATACCAATCTCTCATTTGAAAGCCACGTTTCTAGCATCTGTAAAACTGCATTCTACCATCTTAAAAATATATCTAAATTACGGCATATGCTTTCAATGCAAAATGCTGAACAGTTAGCTCATGCGTTCATGACCTCAAGGCTAGATTATTGTAATGCTCTACTGGGTGGTTGCCCTGCTCGCTTAATAAATAAACTGCAGCTGGTCCAAAACACAGCAGCTCGAGTTCTTACTAGAACCAGGAAGTATGACCATATTAGCCCGGTTCTGTCAACACTGCACTGGCTCCCTATTAAACATCGCATACATTTTAAAATCCTGCTAATTACTTACAAATCACTAAATGGTTTAGCTCCCCAGTACTTGAGTGAGCTCTTAACACATTATACTCCATCACGTCTATTGCGGTCTCAAAACTCTGGCCAGTGGATAATACCTAGAATATCAAAATCAACTGCAGGCGGTTTATCCTTTTCCTATTTAGCACCTAAAATCTGGAACAGCCTTCCTAGCATTGTTCGGGAAGCAGACACACTCTGTCAGTTTAAATCTAGACTAAAAACACATATCTTTACTATGGCATACACATAAAACATTTTTAATTTATATTTTATTCAAATTGTTAGGCTGCATTAACTAGGTCAGCCGGAACCGGGAACACTTCCCATAACACCTGATGTACTCGTTACATCATAAGAAGAATGGCATCTACGCTAATGTTAGTCTCTCTGTTTATCCCAAGGTTTACCGCAGTCAGCCGGATCCGGGCCGTATCCAGATCAGATGGTGGACCAGCGCCAATGTCAATTAGTCTCCCCTCTGAAATTGCTCATCGACACGGCATCCTCAATGGATCCATCTCCGGCGTGATGACTCCGATATTTCGAATATTCCTATTTAATAATTGTTCAATCGACACGCCATCCTCAATAAACCCGTCTCCGGCGTGATGCCTCCGATCTTTCGAATATTCCGATCTAATATGACTTCTGACCTGTAAGGCTGCCAAAATAATAATCATTCACTGTTTGTTAATTGGCCAGAGGAGAACTGACACCCCGACTGAGCCTGGTTTCTCCCAAGGTTTATTTTTCTCGATTAGGCCACCTGATGGAGTTTTGGTTCCTTGCTAACTTCACTAAGGGCCAGATTTACTAAACAAGGCAAATTAGTGTGAGAGCGCAATACCAAAAATAGCCGATGGGAGTGTAAAGTTCAGTACGTGATCTACTGACGAACACAGACGCAGCCGGAGCATTTCCATAATTACCAACGCAAGGAGCTACCAGGAGCAGGAGCAGCACAAATAAGTGTCTGGTTTAAGACATGCTTTTTTGGGCTGTTAAATAATGGAGCAAACACCAGTAAATTGACGAGCACAATCCTTAGTAAATCTCCTTGCGTGATTCATTTAAATACTCTCCTCCCAAAATAACCAAAAATATTTGCACTTGCAAATAGCTGCTGCCTTAATTATATGTGAACTCGTGAAACTAACTCAACCAACTCCCTTTGGAGTGACTTTTTGCTTTGTAACTTTCCAGACGTTTTTCATGCTCAAACAGCAACATTATACACAAAAGAAAGTTGAAAAAAAAAAAAACATAATAGGTCCACTTTAAAATGATTGTCAATATCATATCTCAAAAAGTTGAAATCTTTGGTCACCAGTTTTTTTGACATTGTTGAAATATATTATGTGAGATGATGTGCATTATGTGAAGAGAAAAATCTGAGAAGCAAACTATCCATTTAATCGCATTACTGACTGGAGAATCAACTGAGATACTGACAAGATCTTATCTGTGGTTTGAATTTTCTATAGGAAATACTAATTTGTTAATAAGCAGATTTCAAGAATGTATACATTGACTTATTCAAACCATTATAATTGCATCATATGTATATGAGTGCATCAGGTTTGTTCAGGGATAAGTGTCTCATATGTGTGTGGTGTGGTTTAACCTTGCCAGTAGTCGTGTTATTGAATAGGTCTATTTGCCTGCATAATGCTCTACAAAGCTGTGATATATAACATCCTGTGGCAGGCAGCTGATGGCAGCGCTGACAACAAGAGCTCACTGCAGAAATCCAAAATCCTCTCTCAGCCGACCTATGTGATCCTGAATGACTCTCTACTGTACATCAGAGAGGTTTCAAGGATCATGGATCATTTGCTTCAAGGACTTAATTTAAACTGAACATATTTTCCATTTATTTTTAACCATTATTTTTACACCTTGTTAGTTTTCATCACTTAGACTGCATTTCACAATCTACATTCTCAATCCAGTTTGCTTCAAGCTTAATTTTTTTGATATTCTGGCCTGCTTTGTTTGCTTTTGACAGTCAAAGTACATTAATCCCTAATGGATGTCAATTTGAGATGTAGTTACAGATATACAAAATGTCACTGACAGCTGTCTGTTCAGTGTATTTCTGAATGTACTCAAGGGGCTGATCATAATTTATTGGATTCATTCACTTTGACTGAATGGTGGATGAAGTGGGTTTCTTTGAATCAACCAAACCAGAGAACCAGTTACTGGAAAATGCTGACATACAATGTCAGATTGGTTTAACAATAAAAGCTATATGTTCCAGACCTCTATACGGAGATCATAGTGCATTCACGAGATCCATTAGCCCCATATTCAAACAGTTGCATTGTTCCTAAAGACATAATAGTAGAGTTTTGTCTGTATTTATCCGCTGAAGTCATGGAGGCAGAAAAATGTGCCTTCTAAACAATTCATTATTACGGAGTGTGTCCTTTTTAAGGATGTAAACACTGCCCGATGGTCATGTTTGGTTTTGGACACCTCATCCGCCCTGCAGAGCAAGCAGAAAAAAGCATCCAGCTGACTCTGCTGGTCTGTTGACCTTGCCATGAGGCATTCACAGTGCCACAGCGATAAGCCTAGTAAAGCTCATGTGCAAATGCATTTGGGCTCAAATCGTTTTTTTTTTTTCTTAAATATATGGTTATTTTTGAGACAATTTTTTATTTATTTTTTGCTCTTGTTTGGGAGGCAAACATTGGCTTCTTCTCTTTCACTACCACCCAGACATTTCATATGGTATGGAGGTCCAAACCTGCAAAAAATATATACAATGTATATATACACTCACCTAAAGGATTATTAGGAACACCATACTAATACTGTGTTTGACCCCCTTTCGCCTTCAGAACTGCCTTAATTCTACGTGGAATTGATTCAATAAGGTGCTGAAAGCATTCTTTAGAAATGTTGGCCCATATTGATAGGATAGCATCTTGCAGTTGATGGAGATTTGTGGGATGCACATCCAGGGCACGAAGCTCCCGTTCCACCACATCCCAAAGATGCTCTATTGGGTTGAGATCTGATGACTGTGGGGGCCATTTTAGTACAGTGAACTCATTGTCATGTTCAAGAAACCAATTTGAAATGATTGGAGCTTTGTGACATGGTGCATTATCCTGCTGGAAGTAGCCATCAGAGGATGGGTACATGGTGGTCATAAAGGGATGGACATGGTCAGAAACAATGCTCAGGTAGGCCGTGGCATTTAAACGATGCCCAATTGGCACTAAGGGGCCTAAAGTGTGCCAAGAAAACATCCCCCACACCATTACACCACCACCACCAGCCTGCACAGTGGTAACAAGGCATGATGGATCCATGTTCTCATTCTGTTTACTGTCTCAACAGAAATCGAGACTCATCAGACCAGGCAACATTTTTCCAGTCTTCAACTGTCCAATTTTGGTGAGCTCGTGCAAATTGTAGCCTCTTTTTCTTATTTGTAGTGGAGATGAGTGGTACCCGGTGGGGTCTTCTGCTGTTGTAGCCCATCCGCCTCAAGGTTGTGCGTGTTGTGGCTTCACAAATGCTTTGCTGCATACCTCGGTTGTAACGAGTGGTTATTTCAGTCAAAGTTGCTCTTCTATCAGCTTGAATCAGTCGGCCCATTCTCCTCTGACCTCTAGCATCAACAAGGCATTTTCGCCCACAGGACTGCCGCATACTGGATGTTTTTCCACCAACAACCATGCCATGCTCAAAATTGCTTAAATCACCTTTCTTTCCCATTCTGACATTCAGTTTGGAGTTCAGGAGATTGTCTTGACCAGGACCACACCCCTAAATGCATTGAAGCAACTGCCATGTGATTGGTTGATTAGATAATTGCATTAATGAGAAATTGAACAGGTGTTCCTAATAATCCTTTAGGTGAGTGTATATATATATAAACAAAACAGTTCATTCTGTTTCTCAAATCTGATTGGCTGAGAGACATTTCCAGCCGTGCAATATTCCCCCAGTATAAGCACTGAAACTGTTTCACTGTTTGTATCACTCCGCTTGGGGCGACTGTCATGGAGGTCGAGCAAATCCACCATATTTTTACAATACATACTACTGTTGTTGTGTCAAGAAAAAAGTTTTTTAGGCAAGAATGTAGTTATTTAGACCTCAAATATAAACATAGCGCCTACTTGACAATTTGTTTAGATGCGAGCTCCAGGCCGTCAGCGGCCGCTCAGCGTTCGTGTACCCGCAGAGAACAGCTTCATCTCGGCCAGTCCTTCGGGAACTGGCTCTTATGTGGATGGTTAAACGGGTATATCGAAGGGGCAATCTTTGGTCTTATTAATCTGTTATTTGTTCCAGAGTTAAGGGGAAATTTAAGTTTCATAACTTTTTATTTAGGCTATATTTAACTTAAATCCTGTACTAGAGCGCTGCTTTTGTACATTTGACCAAATTGTTTGCTTGTGTTTATTTCCTATTGTCTTTTATAATGGCTATTGTTTTTAATATAAATATTATTGTTCAGTGAATAATATTTTATATAAATAATATGCCGTATTTGGTATTGAGAAAGAGTCTGTTTCAGTGAAAGTTACATTATTAATTAGATGACTGGTTGTAAACAAGGAAGTTGTTTTAGCGGTTTCTTGTGAAATCTTTTAAAAGGACAAAGACAATGATATTGCTTTCCTCAGCAGACATTCAAACAGATTTTTTTATAATGGATATAATATTATGGACATCGACCTGAAGAATGAACGCTACATCAGATGCAGGTAATGCACTCGCTTAGTCGATCTCTCTCTCTCTTATAATACTCTACTCTACATAATACAATAATCTTCAATGGAGCGACTCAACGTTCCTTCTTTGCTAGTTATAAAGTGACGATTTAGAATTAGTAACAGAGGCTTGGGCTCGAACTGTCAAACTGTCAACTTGAGATTTGAATCCGTGGCGGAAGGAAGTAGTTCTGCACAAAAGAGGGTTATAAAGACACTCTGTTCTTATTTATTTACACATTTGTGCCGTCGAACTGTTGTATAAATGCAATATCACATGAGTATCACATGTATATCAGCATGCTGTGATTACCTACGGCCGAATCACAGCCATATTGCACTGCTACTCGTGTGATATTGCCCATAAATATTTAAGTCTTATCTGACTCTTGGTGATTCCATACGCGAGAGACGTCCATACATTTTCTCTGCAATCATTTTTCCAGGGTAGGTTGTCAGGTCTTTCCCTATCCCTCCCCATTACACATACACACACACACACACATTTACACCTACGGACAATTTAGTGTCTCCAATTCACCTATACTGCATGTTTTTTTATTTTGGCGGAAAAATTTACATCTTTCACCTTTATTCAAACATAAATTTGTTATAGATTTTGTAAGTATGGTCTATAGTTCTGCTTGGAGTCAATTGTTTTATTGGTGTTAAAAATGAAACATGCCAAATTGTGTGGACATCATTTTTGAACGGGCTCTCACACAAAGAAATGAACACATGCAAAAACAAGAGAGAACCAACAAAATGTTCTGAAAACTGAATATGTTGTAGTCAATGTATGCTCTTTTTTTCTGTGAGCTTTTGGTTTGTCTATGCATGTTTTTTGCATAGTTTTACAGATATTTTTACACTTACAGACCATAAGTGACACTTAAAATGCAGGAGTACCATTGCTTTGTATAAGGGAAAAAAATCAAGTATCATTTAATTTACACAAAGATTTTCAAACAAAACTAAAACGTTTGTACACACACACAGAATATCCATACATTTACCCAAGAACATTATATCTGAAGTGGACTTGTCATCCGTGTTGATAGATGTGCCTTTAAAACCTACAAAGAGAGAGAGAGAGAGAGAGAGAGAGAAATCAACCTGAGGCATTAGCATGCAGATGCATTTTACATATAAAGCAAACACTGACTCATCTATACATATGCAAATATTAATTTGCATATGCTATGCTGCTGCTACAAACAAGCAGGAAAAAAGCACTTGTCTCAAAAATGATTTATTTTTATAATTATGTTTCAAATCCTATCTGCTTGTTTATTGATCCAGCCATCAATTGGCCTTACTAACGATAATTGCAGGATGCACAGAACATAAAACACGATATGCTTTCATGCAAATCACACCTTATCTATAGAGGCACATGGTAGCCGATTATCGTCACTATACACGGCTCCCTTTTCTTTATGCATAGCCATGAAATAGGCTACTTATTTATTTAATTCAAATCGTAATCTAGTAAGTGAAACAGTCTGTGATGAATGCCATGGTCTGAGGACGGTAGCAGAGACTCAAGTAATTTGTAAATTGTGCTAATCAAACAGATTGCAGCCTGTGGGTCCCTTGCAGTGCCCGCATACTCCCTTGAGTTCATTACAGTAATGAGAGGTGGAGCGACATGGATATGCTGAGGACACTGGCTGTGATATACCGCCCACAGCATCCCCCCACATGCCCCGATCCATCATCTGATTCTCATTTACCTTCACACTTCCAACTGAGACCTGTAATGGAGCGGGCTTCAAGCAGAGCCTGGCCTTTTCCACTGATCCAGGAGCAGTGCCTGTGCTGTAAACCGTTAGTGGCGCGATTAGAGGGGGGGAGGAGGTGAGGAGGTCTCGGATCAGGGCGGCTGATGGGAATGGTGAAGGTGAGGCGAGAGTGTTCTTGTCGCTGCCGGGGCCATATGGAATCTTGCGTTGTCCGTCTGTCACCTCCCACCTTCCAGGCACTGCCAGGTGAGCAGGGACTACATCTTCATTATCCAAGAATGGGAATTTGCTGGCAAGCATCCCCACTTTGGGCTGAAATGGTAGGAGGGGGCGCAACAAATACGGTTGGTAATACCTACAGAAAAAGGGGCGAATCTTTTGATTCTGCAATGCAATAAACACTCATTACAAGATTCTATGCATTTTGCGGCAGTCCCTTATTTCTCATCTGTGGCTTTCATTTCTTTCAGCAGCAGCTGAGAGTCAGAAAATGGCATGGTGTCAAAAAGGGGAAGCTGAGGAGTCAGTCAGCTGTGATAACTGATGTATTGACACAAGGCTTTCCACACACACACAAACACACACACACTCACTCTGACATGTCTAACTGCAGTGTGACGGAAATAGCTTTGAGGTTTGGATGAAAGCAAGAAAGAGGTTATTGTCAGCATTCCCATGTAAGTGTTCATAATTTTCTTTTCAAGCTAAATATAGTGAAGCACTAAATCCATAGGATGCAGTGAATTTAAGCTCTGAGTAGCAGCCAA
This sequence comes from Rhinogobio ventralis, assembly GCA_039654625.1. Lineage (NCBI taxonomy): Eukaryota > Metazoa > Chordata > Actinopteri > Cypriniformes > Gobionidae > Rhinogobio > Rhinogobio ventralis. Next base: position 8,297,323 of record CM077198.1, read on the forward strand.
ATTATTCTCAAGGGTATTTTTGTGAGTGTTTGGTGTCCCCTTGTGGTCAATAAAAGTAACATTAAAAGACTCAGGATGCAGATCAAAGAAAATGGATTAATCATTTGGAGGAAACTTGAGACTAAACCCCCTTTTGTTTCATTTTGTTTGGTAAACCACACACAAAGTCTTTTTTTAAGCACATTAAAAACATAAATAGATTTGGTGATTTTGCCAAGTGGTCCTTTAACCGTACTGTCAAACAAACCTGTTTCTATTCTAACACTAACCAGGTGTGATGTGACAAAATTTAGTTTGTTTGTCCACACTGAAACATAAAAATGGGTTGTGATGTGACACAATCATTAACAAAACACAGCCAGTCAGGGGTGTGTTGCCAAAATCATTATGCCAGGTTCAGACTAAACGATTTCAGCCTGATTGGTGGTTCATGAATAACAATGGGCAATGGGATGCAAGAATCGATCATTTAATATCATAGTGTGTGATGCTTCACAATGCCTCGAAAGAAAGACTATGGCTGCATCAGAAATCGCATACTTTCCTAGTATATAGTAGGCGAAAAACAATATGTGACAAAATAAGTATGTCCGAATTCACGGTACTCATAAAAGAGTAAGTAAAAGGTACCCAGATGACCTTCTACTTCTGGCGAAAAGTGTGCATATGATGGACACTTTACTATCCCATGAGGCTACGGGAGAAGATTTAAGGCTGATTTATACTTCTGCATCGGACCTGCGCCGTAGCCTCTACGCCGTGGGCTACGCACCGATTTTCATTTATACTTCTGCATCCTTGTCGGCGTTGACATGCAGTTACACATGCAGAGGGAGCATGTGTACCCCTGAGGGAGGAGTTCTGGCAGACCAATCACAGCGCTTGCGGTCTGCATAGAATTGACGTGTTGTTACATTTTTGGAGAGGTGCACGTCAGGGTATGTCATAGGCTACGCGCGCAACACACAGCCTACGACGTACACTCGACGCAGAAGTATAAATTGGGCTTTACACTCATACTACACACACTCTTACTATACGCTATAGACCGTACTTTTTTAGCGGCCATGAAGTAATTACTTATTCAAAATAAGTACCTACTCAAGAGAGTATGCGATTTCAGACGCAGCCTATCTTTTTTTTTTTTCAATCCTCCACGACAGGTTCTGTCACATCTGTGACATTGACCAATAAGAGCACAAAAGCTCCATATACCATATTCCATATACAGCTTTCAAACATGGCTAAAGGAAAGAGAGAAGGAATTATGCAATGGAAGAAACGTTCGTGGAGCTATGGTAACAATACTCCTGCCTTTGTGATGTTTCCTTCAGGGACTACCAAGACAGAGTCGGAAAAAAAACTAACAATAGCCGAGGCGCTTCAGCAACCCGGCGAATACTGGAATTAGCATTAAGCTAACATGACACTTTAGTAGCCATTGTTTGTTTACTCTCTTGATTCCGGAAGTCAGTCGCTAGTTCCGCCTTCTCGATGACATCATGCATGTCGTTAAAGATAGCAAGCGATGATTGGTCGGGGAGCAACGTGCAGTCATGTTTCTTGTCCACATCACAACAAGTATATTGTGTAGTCTGAACCCGGCATTAGCCAACTATGATCGAAAGTTCAGCCATTACTAACATAGTTCACTGTTTCCCAAAACCATAATTCTAACCTGTGGTTTCAAGCATAAGTTTTGTCCCAAATTACACTATGCACTTATATTAAATACTCATCCTTCTTCCACAGCATGTGGTCTTTCCCTGTGGAGCCTGAGGCATTTAGCATAATATCTGATTCTAACCTCATAATTATATACCTCTCCTCGTCCATGTTTTGTGTTTAATGTATGTGAGAAGTGTGGGTGTGGCTTTTGAGCGCGCCGCAGCCCAATATAGTGTAGCTAGTATTGCGCTGTTGTGATAAACACTGAGGCTGCATCCAAAATTGCATACCTTCCTACTATATAGTAGGTGAAAAACAGCATGTGACAAAATAAGTATGTCTAAATTAACAGTACTCATAAAAGAGATAAATACCAAAAAATACCTACCTCTTCCGGCGAGATTCTGAAGTGTGCATAAGATGGGCACTTTACCATCCCATGAGGCCACGGGAGAGGATTTATGAATGACAGTGAAGCAACGCAACTGACGCTGGTAAGTCATGTGATAGTGACAACATGGCGAATATAGTACGTCTGGATTACATTCATACTCATACTTTATAGAACATACTTTTTTTTAGCAGTCGTGAAGTAATTACTAAAATACTATTTTAGTACTAAGGTACTAAAATAAGTACCTATTCAAGAGAGTATACAATTTTGGATGCAGCCTGTCATCATCCCTTGAAACCAGAGAAGTGGTTATATGACCACAATTCAAAATCAGGTACATACAGTATAAATGTAAGGAAATCCAGTTCCTGCGCACAAGGTTATGCAAGTTTTGTCAGTTTTGCACTCTTCAAAAATGGCCAAGAGGACAGTGCAAGGACATTGTTTGACATTCTTTAAAAAGAAAAGAACAGAACATAAAATGACAGTGTTTCAGGACATTCCCCTGACGTAACATTAGAAAGAATAAGCATCAAGCATCAAGTATTGATTCAGTAAGGGATCGTTGTCAATGTTTTATTTAATTATTGAAAACGAGTGCAGTCCCTGAGCTGGCAATGCACACATGCATAGGTAAACGTATGTGTCTTTATTCGTGCATCAAGCACAAGTTTAAGCCTCAGTGTTGTTTGATGTTCTCTATGGCCCTGTGTACACCTGGTATTAAAATGCATCTTGGTTGATCAGATCACAAGTGGGCGACACTAAATACAGGTGTAAACGGGGTCTAAAACATTTTGAGCTTGTCCACTTTCAACCACTTCCAGAGGTAGTCGAAAACGTATTCAGCCGGATTGCTTTCATAGTGTAAACACTCATATAATCGAATGTGTTCAAATCGCTTACTCTCTGCTACTGACCTAATGCATAAATATTATGGAAAGTGCGCTAGTCAAATGGGATTTAATCTTTGTTGGCTGAAGACCTACGTTTAGTTTGAAGATGAAAATCTCTCACCATTCCTGCTTTCTAACGCACAATAATAGCACAATCAGAATAAAAAAAGTCATGAAGTGGCCAGATCTGATTATAATTTCATTCGGATTGTAAGGGGTGGTTTATTCCTTTTGTAATCCGATCAAGAAGACATGTAAGCACTTGATCGGATTGAAAACCTGTTTCTGCACATGTGCAGTGACGTAGAAATAGCGTAATGACGTATGAAGCGTGGAACGAGCTGTTCTTCCTGTTGAATGAAGTGTCATAAATGAGTGTCCTGTCATTCTGAAATCGTCTGTGAAGTGGAGCAGGACAGCGTCCCACCAGACTCTCATCCACAGACAACTGATTTTGGGCGCAGGAATGGGTGTTTTTACTGTTTGTAATATAAATGTAGCATGGCAACGGTTCATGTGCTCGTCGTCGCCTAATTAGGACCCGAAATATATATATATATTAAGTCTGCTTTTTAAAACAAAAAAAAGGAGGATATGCAAAAACAGCGGGAAACTCTGTATGTTTGTGCAGTGTGTCAAAAGATTAAATCCGATCAGAAGCTTGTGACATATAAATGCACACATCAACCCGATCACTTTATTTAGCGTTCATGAAAACACTACGTTCGGATTCATCAATCGGAATGAATTCATTCAGACTGAAGCAAAAAGTGTCCATGTAAACGTAGCTACTCACAGCATGTTAAATAAAATTATAAAATAATCCATAATCCGAATAAAATAATCATATGTCACAAGACTTGGATTAAACCGCTTGGAATATTTTATGATGTTTTATGAACTTTTATGAAGCATCAAAGTTTTGGTTAGCTGGGCTTTTAATGGAGGGACAGAAACCTCTTAGGTTTGGAACAATTTGAGGGTGAGTAATGACAGAATTTCCATTTTTGGGTAAACTATAACTTTCAAAAATGAGTTAAAAGGTTAGTTCACCAAAAAATTTTAATTACTCATAATGTCGTTCCAAACCCATATAACCCTCGTTCATCTTCAGAACACATTAAGATATTTTTGATTTCCTGACCCCAGATAGACAGCAACACAATGACCACTTTCAAGGCCCAGAAAGGTTGTTAAAATAGTCTATGTGACTCCAGTGCTTAAATCACTTTTCGTGTGCAAAAACAAACAAAAATAACGACTTTATTCAACAATGTCTTCTCTTCCTTTTACTCTCTTACGTTATTCATGTTGTTGGGCTATTTACACAGTGCAGCGCATCCGGGTTCTGCGGCAGAACGGCGGCTCACTATTGGCTGAGCACCACATGCATGCGTTGTGGTGCTTACGTGAATCGCGTAGGACAGGGGTTTTCAAACTGGGGTCCGGGGACCCCCAGGGGTCCTCCAGAAGGTTCTAAGGGGTCCCCAGAAAATTTCAGAGAATAAAAAGACAAAGCAAAAATGGTTAAAATCTACCGAACATTCTAACTTCTAAATGTTTCTCACCTTTCTTGCTGTATATATATACAGTCAAACCAACATTTATTCAGACACCTTTAACATTTTCTCACATTATCACAGTTTATGTTGTTGAAAATAAGAACTTGTTCTTAAGTAACTTGCCTGGTTAAATAAAATAAATTATTCGCTATAGTTTAGAAAATGGTAATAAAATATGACAAGCAACTGTGTCAGAACAAATTCATCTTGATAATGTCAGATAACTTGATAGAAAGGTATGTAATGGATTACAAAGTACAAAGTTAAATTTAAGTACACAATTAGATGATACCAATTTAGCTGGTGTAAAAGGTCACATTAGCAATTAAAGAAAAAACACTTAAGCAAAACATGGTCTGGTCAAAGTGTCTGAATCATTTTGGTCCCAAATTTGTATCAATTTTACCGGTAGTCACTGTATGAAGAATTTTTTGATATATGTCGTCACAGTCTGCTTTACATACATTAACTATAGTGTCCAGCACACACTAGTGAAAAATTATATATCTGGTGTCTGAATCAGTTCTGGTTTGACTACTTTTCAGAATTGTATATGTTTGCTTTGTATCTTCTCACTATAGTCCCCTTTATCTTGCTCACTGGGGTTGTAAGGCAGTATTCTTAACGCAGTACGCAAGCTGCTTACATACATTTATTGTGAAAGTTGCTTATTCAAATAATTTTAAAGTTCTTCTTCATGTTTATACATCCAACATTAATAGCCAATTTAAGTTTGGAAACAATATGTTGTATTTATAATGTCACACTTACTATTTATCTAACAGTTTAAATGTTTTTTCATACATAAAAAAATATATAGATGGATTTTAGGAAGGGGGTCCCTCATAAAAAGTTTAGTTTGAAAACCCCTGGCGTAGGAGAGTGTCACGGAGGAGAAGAGATTTTTTTTTTTCTCGTCGCTTCATAACATTAAGGTTGAACCACTGTAGTCACATGGACTATTTTAACAATGTCTTTACTATCTTTCTGGGCCTTGAAAGTGGTCGTTGTGTTGCTGTCTATGTGGGGTCAGGAAATCAAAAATATCTTAATTTGTGTTCTGAAAATGAACGAGGTCTTAGGGGTTGGGAACAACATGAGGGTGAGTAATTAGAATTTTCATTTTTGGGTGAACTAACCCTTTAAAAGAAAATGCTCATAGAAAACTCACTATGTACTGTATTGGGGAAAAACAGCATGCCCATTCTTTAAACTTCCTTTTGTGTTCCATGGGGGAAAAATAGCAGCTTATGAGGGTGAACTGTTCCTTTAACCTAAACCAAAAATCTCATCAGCTCATAAGAAGGTTGTTTCAGGATAAGCTACGATGTTACTAGGAACATGTCCTACTTGGCAAAATCACAGTCACAAATATAGAACATTTATATGTGCTAGTAACATCTCTAAATTACATACTATATTTTGAGAACCTGCTTGTCTCTCATTTCTTATTCATAAACCTCTTCTTCACTGATTTCCCTACAGTCTCTCCCTCGCCCGCTGTCTCTGTCTGTGTGTGCATTTAGGATTCGCTGCAACAAGAAGTCGCACAAGTCACATGTCATGCCTCGGCTTCCCTTCATCATTCTGCTCTCGTCCACCACTTAAGGCTATGACAGAATGAGCCTATCATAGATTATTACACGTCACTCCCCCCGTACAAGGCAGAAAGCATTTTGGATTCCTTTATAAGTGAGGCCAGTAATAACAGTAATGCAGCATTGTACAGTAAGTGGATGAAAACGAAAACACAATAAACGGCCAAAAAGAAACGATCGATGGAATAACAAGGCCATCAAACCCTTGCAGCAAACTTTTTAAGTAAAATGCTTTCAGATGGACTGCAATGGTTGCACGGTCATAAATTCAGATCTGATAAATAGAAACATCAATTTGAGCCACTCTAACTATTAATCCTAAAGTGCCTATTTGTAGTTTTTAATGTAGTAAGATCGTGCTTGCCGAAAAAAAGGGAAAGGGATCTCTTTTTAACGATTTTTTATTTGCGTTGTTTTGTGTTGTGTTTTGGCCTTTGTTTTAGCCTCATCTCACATTTATATGGTAAGTCACAGTAAGTCACAGTAAGTGAATTACTGTGTTTGTGAGCAAATCTATGTTTGTAATGAGCACTGGGAGTAAATCACTCTCTATTGTTTTCCCTTTCCTTTCTTTCCTTCTTTCTTTATGTTGGATGTTCTGCTTTGGTGGCAGCCAAGAGAGCTGATTTGGTCTTTCATCGCTGGGCTGACAGTTTTGAGGAAAACTGAATCTCGAAGACAACAACACAAAAAACACATTATGTCAAGAGATTGCAAGGGAACGGAGTCACCGTGCTTAAATCGCCTCTGGTGCTTTCTGAACAAGGAAAACAATTTGGCCGCAAAATTTGCATGCTTTCATCAATTAGCAAAACACATTTTGAAGGCACAAAGACAGAAAAGGATTAGCCTCAGCACAGTTTAGATGAACAGATGAATTTGGCTCAAAGCGCCTACCGTATAATTGAGGACAAATTATATCAAGACAACTAGACAAGCACTTGAATGGCTTTGACTAATGAGGATTCATCAGTGACCTGAGATGAGGCCTGCATGGCTCTTAAATTATATTATTACGCGCCTCTCTGGATTACTTGATTCTGATTGGTCAATCGCAGTCATATATTTCCTTTGGTCTCAACAGAAGAATGCTTACGTTTTCTATGATGATTGAGATTAAGTAAAACTAGAGAACACAGCTGTCCATGGCAACATACTGGTGCTGCTTTTATCTCTTGTATCACTTCTTACTTAAAATGGGAAAACAATAAACTGGTAAGATACAAAGAGACAGATAAGAGAGAACCTAAAACAGATAAAGTCATATTACATTGGAAGACATAGAGGAAGACATATTTCTCTATAGAAGAAGTACCAGATTAAAAAATAATATATCAATTATTATTCTACACTCCCCTACACTACTAGATACTAGGTACCATACCACTTTAGTACGTATCGGGAACACACACTCAGTAATAACTATGACTTTTGCCTCAATAAACTCCTAATGTACTGCTTATTAATAGTTAGTAATGTTATAAACTTTTGGGTGGATTAAGGAATGTAGAATAAAGTCATGGAGAATAAGGCATTAATGTGTGTAATAATAAACATCCAATATCCTAGTAATAACTAGTTAATGGCGAAAATTTACCCCTAAAATAAAGTGTGACCAATAGTACAAAACTTGTTACAATTAACAATTAAATATTAATTATTATTGTTTATCTACTTATTTTATAAGTAGTCATATAAAATGTAGCTGTACTGTAGTGTCAGCAAGGTCATTAATAATAATAATAATATTAAAGGGATGGTTGATTATGATTTCAATTTTTTTTAACTTTAGTTAGTGTGTAATGTTGCTGTTTGAGCATAAACAACATCTGCAAAGTTATGACGCTCAAAGTTCAAAGCAAAGGGAGATATACAATGTCCTTTCTTTTTAAGGACTACAACAAACGGCTGGTAGGGACTACACAAGCTTCCTCCCGGGTTAGTGACATCACTAACCCTGAAATTTACATAAACCCGCCCCCAAGAACACACAACAAAGGGGGTGAGATTATCATGACAGAATATGCTAATCAATGACTTGAAGATAGTTAGCTCCACATCAGCTACATAAATTCATCAACTAACCATTCAGAAACGTCCTGTTGCATTCTACATGTGGTCACTTCTCCTTGAGTCTCTCCATCATTGTCCGACTCCGGTTTGAACATAAAAGGCTGAACAGTTTCATTGCCTGTCTGCATGAGGTTATCAGAGCTGCAGAGTTCATGAAGGTCCGCCCCGGGAGCAGCAGCTCATTTGCATTTAAAGGGACACACAAAAACTGCTCACCCTCAAAAAGTGACAATTTTAACATGCTATAAAAAATTATCTGTGGGGTATTTTGAGCTAAAACTTCACAAGCACACTCTGGGGACATCAAAGACTTATTTTACATCTTGTAAACAGGGGCAATCAACCACCCCTTTAATATAAAATACAATACAGATCGTTGATTCTTAACTGGCCCTTTCTCTTATCTCTCGTTCCATGAAGCACAGCATAGATGTAACCTCAAGTATGAATTCAATATGTGTGTTCTGTTGACGGTTAAACGTGAATTAACCAAACATGACATCTTTATGAAGCATTTATGCAACATTGTGCATAGAACTACATAACAGCAGACTTTATGATTCTTGACATCACTGCCATGGTGCATGACCCACTCTTGGCTACATCATAACTCTGTTTCTGGCCTCCACATGATATTCGCTACCCAACTCGTTCAGATTAATGAGACTGTGCAGTGTGCAAGTTTTGCAACAGGTTCAACAGAAGTGGATCTAATGAAAACATCCAAAAATAAGCCCCCCCCCCAAAAAGAGGCAAAAATAAGATTATGTTTAGCATGAAAAAATATTTACAGTTAATATTTATAGCTTTTGGGCTGACAATTAAGCTTTTTTTATTACTTTTTTTTTTTTACCACAATTAAAATATAATGTATGAATGCATAAGTGCAACCAATCAATTATTAGCATAATTTAGTACAATAAATACTATCATTTTGTATATGTACAATTGTACTGTCAGGAATATTTGGTTCTGTTTGTTCTTAGGCTGCGTTCCACTCCACTTTCAGACACACTCGCAAACTTCCCTAAGCACTTCCCCTTGGGGGAATCCCCACCGCCATTTTGAAGTGTGTTCCACTTTGTGAAGTGGACGAGGGAAGTTTATATGGACAGGCCCTCGTCCCCTTGATTTTGACAGAGGCAGCAGGTCTACTCCGATGTAGACTTCAAGCAGCTCTATATCCCATAATTCAACTTGATTGTGACGTCACAGCAGATCACGCTTAAGTGACATGTATGATATATTAATTATTTTGAGAATGAATCGCATAATAGTGTATAACATATGAATTATGTTCAGATTTAATTGCGTAATACTTGTAGCTACCTTATGTTCACTGTCAAAGTTTATATATATACTGATATTTTGTTTTCATTTTGTAATTGTATTTTTTTTCAATAGTTCATATACCTATAGGATTGTATATACTTTCTCCAACAACTTATATGCATATAGAATGGTGCATAAAACAAGGGTGTTTAAATAATAAATCTGCTCCATAGTGAATTCCACGAGACGGAGTGAAGTTAGCAAGTGAAGGGCATAAACATTTGGAGTGGAACGCAGCTTTAGTTTCACTTTCATGGACTTTTAGTTTGTATTTGGTAGTTCCTGTGTGCCTTTGTTCCAGTTTCTCGCTCCTTGTTTGTTATCATGGACACTAATATGATTTGTCATTAGTTTCAGCTGTGTTCACCCCATTTCATCAGTATATGTCACTCTGATTCAGTTGGCATTTGTCTGCTCTATGTTACGTTAGCACTTGTGTTTATTGCATATGATGAGCTGTCTTTGGATGTATCTTTGAGCTTATTAAAGCATATTGAACTTCATCATCTTCTTCACAATAATCGCTATTACAATTCCTGTGTAAAAAAAATAGAAACATGTGTGTTACATGTATGTGTGGAGTGAACTAACTCATAACACAGGAACTCAGTGACAGGCATATGCAAAAACTGGTTTCTTCTAACCTGCGATATGCTAAAAGCTTCCAAAAATAGACATTATCCAATTATTTATGTTACAATAGACTTATGGTACAATACATTTCATTAAGTGCCTTAGCCTCATTATCTGTGTTAATGCAGGTGCACGGTGACTCATGGGTCCAGTGTTCTTAATTGATATCCGGGGCTGCACAGCTCGGGTCACTGGATTCGCATTGTGTCATTGAGCTTCTACTTGGATATAAACACTGTGAATGAAAAGATTGGAGAGAGAAAAAAAACACAGTCCAAAGTCCCTCCGTCAAGGCTGAATGAGATATCAGATACATCAGACTCAATGAGATAAAGACACCAGTGGTTGGTAGACATATTGGGCACTATTTTAACGATCTGAGCGCATGGTCTGAAGTGCATGGCGCATGTGCATGTCCGAATCCACTTTTGCTAGCAGAAAAAACAGTTGGCGCGCTAGGAACATGGTCCAAAAGGGTTGTATGTAGGCTCTTAATGAGTCATAGGTGTGTTTTGGCCGTAACGTGCAATAAACCAATCAGAGTCTCATCTCCCATTCCCTTTAAAAGCCAGTTGCGCTTGCACCATGGCGGATTTGCTATTTACATGGAGGAATATAGACACCCTCAACCTGACGAGTCAGTTTAAACACATGTGTGTATTGCCATTCGTCATTACTGCAAATAGGTAATTCTGATACATGCAATGACTATCCATTATGACATGTAGGCATTTTTATCTTTATGTACACAATAATGTTATTTTACATTGTAATCCTTTTATTTGTAATATTTGGCATGTTTGTGTGCTGCTGTGCATCCCTGTGTGTGTAACAAGCAGAGTGTACGCGTATTGTGCACCTGCCTATAGGCGTACATTACTAATGCACACTTTAAATAACAAATAAAGGACCAACGCCCACATTGTTTAAATAGCAAATGCACTCGCGCCCATCTGTTCGCCCATGGGTGTGCTGGTCTGAAAACGAGCTGTGTTCAAGCGCATTGCTATTTTGAGGCAACTAAAAATGACTGCGCCATTGACTTTAGACCAGGTTTTTGTTGGTCCATGGTGCAATTGTTTTCAGTTGCCTCAAAATATCAGTGCGAGTGCATTTAAACAACGTGGAGCTGGACGAGAAAATAATAACTGCGTCGGGCTGAAACTAGCAAAAAACACTTGCGTCGCACCTGCCGTCACATTGTACCAGGTGTATGATAGGGCCCATAGACACAACAGAAGAATAGGCAATGCAATGAGGGAGAGCACATACATAGCATCAGCATAAGAGATTGATTATCTATTTAAAGAGCTTTTCACTTTGACATACCGTACTGCACAGTAAACAATTTAAGACAGGTGTTAGGAGAATAAGTGCTTCTTTAAGCTTACACATTGATATTCATAGGAAAAATCACAGTCACGCTTTGGGTACCTCGCCTTTACAGTAAAACCAATATCCCCCCTGGACACCAAAGGAGTCGTAGAGTTTCAAAGGCAGTTTGTTTGTTTTAGCTCAGTTTCCTGTGATGTTTTTTAAGTATAACCCTGAAACACTTCAGGACTTCAACAAACACTTATTTCAAACCAGAGAATTTGCCTGCAGAGAGAGAGGAAGGAAGGAAGGAAGGAAGGAAGGAAGGAACTAACTAACTAACTAACTAACTAACACTGCATATGCTCATTTTCTATAATTTATAGATTCCAATAGTGTGATATTGAAATGTTCAAAAAGCATATAGTTTACTCTGAAAAACCCAGTTCCTTTTAGCAAGGGCTTATTGTGTCTCACAATGTATGAGAGGTGTTCATGCAACTGTATTTGATGGTGTGCCATCTAAAGGCAAAGTCTGACTTAAATTGCACAGATTTTTGAAAGAGGTCTGGGGTTTGTGTAGATGAGTTTGTGGGTTCATATTTTTCAGTAAATGTATTTTTGAGCTGTTCTGAGCATAACAATCGAACAGAAAAGGCCTTATTATTCTGAGGAAAATTGTAGTTTTTTATATATTCATGCCTGAAATGCACTGAAAGGCATCATATCCCTAGTGAAAATAACCTATACCAAAATGTATTTAAAATACGCTTATTTCATACCAAGTATACTAACAAATCCATGAACATATTCACTGACATATCGTTTGAGACTTACTGATATAAATATTATAACTAAACTTTATTTGGAGTACTTCTTTATTGCACATTTCTTAATATCACTATTAGTATAAGGATAGTATGATCTATGTATAATAACAGTCTTTAAATGCAAGATATTTAAAGTGTACCTAAAGTATAGGCCTACTTGTAATAGTTACACTTTAGCACAATCAAATTTACTTCAGTATATCTTTACTATCAGCACTATTTCTGGATAACTAAAGCACAACATTTGTTCCAATTTAGCAGACTTTAAGTCAGTTTAGTATACCAACAGTACAATTGCAGGGCATTTATATTAAGTATCCTAATACTTAATATACCGTGATACTGTCACGGTTGCGGGTGCAGAGAAGAGGCGAGGATTCAAACATAGCAGAAAAGGTATCTTTATTAAATAACAAAATAAAATAAACACAAACAAAACACCCACGAGGGGGAAAACCAAACAGGCTGTAAAACATACACGGAACCAGGAGAACAAAGACGTCATGCAGGGAACAACTGACAGGAACAAATGACATACCAGCGATAACGAACCAGCACAGGACTGAAGACAAAAGGAGATTAAATAGGGGACAAACAAGGCAGGTAATGGGGAAGAACAGGTGGGGCAAATAAACCAATAATCAGATAACAAGAGGGGTGGGGTCAAGACAATAGACAGGAGAGCACATGACACAAGGAACACGTGACAAGCCATGTGCTCACACCAAACATGACAAAACACAAGCACATGCACAGAAAATAACAAAAACACAACATGTGCTAAACAAGACAAGACAGACATGTGACAGATACAGGATACAACGGGGCTAAAGGCACACCTTAAGAAAAAACAAATGTGCTTTTCACTACTCCCATAGTGTATGATTGCAGAAAAAAAAAATGTTTGTATTGAACATTGATGGAGCAACAGATTTTGTGTGAAAATAAATCATAAAAGTGGTTTATTTTGTTTAAAAAAGACAGAGCAAAGGGCACACATTACTGATACAAATACTTAGCTAAAATAATATGTTTTTAATAATGTCTAAGTTAATACTTTTAGCAAAGTTTGTACTATTTTCTGTTTATTTTGATAAATAAAATAATTCATTTTTGTTCAATAAATATACTGCCTTTAAAATATGTTAATATAAAAATATATTTTATATACTCAGAAGAAATGGGTGTTAAACAGAAATGTCTTTGTTCTTACAGGATCCAGGAGAACATGGTTGGGGAGATGACTGGTGGATGGAGTGCATACACCTCACTGGATGACCAGGTAAGTATACAGATGATGGATTGTGGTCATGGGGAGAACAAGGAGGGAGACGCTGGAGAGGAATCAATGGAGGTAACGTTGGAGAATCTTCACGAGAAAGCAAGGTAAGAGTGGATGGGTAGCCCCAACCCCCCAAAAAAAATTCTAGGGGAGGAGCTATGGATTCTGGAGCGAGCTCATGGGCTGGAGTCCACTCTGGACTAAGGACAGGAGACGGAGCCACCACTGGACTCTGGTCAGGGGCTGGAGCCCTCACTGGACTCTGGTCAGGGGCTAGAGTCTTCACTGGACTCTGGTCAGGGGCTGGAGCCTTCATTGGACTCTGGTCAGGGGCTGGAGCCTTCACTGGACTCTGGTCGGGGCTAGAGCCACCACTGGACTCTGGTCTGGGGCTGGAGCCTTCACTGGACTCTGGTCAGTGGCTGAAGCCTTCACTGGACTCTGGTCAGGGGCTGGAGCCTTCACTGGACTCTGGTCAGGGGCTGGAGCCTTCACTGGACTCTGGTCAGGGGCTGGAGCCCTCACTGGACTCTGGTCAGGGGCTGGAACCTTCACTGGACTCTGGTCAGGGGCTGGAACCCTCACTGGACTCTGGTCAGGGGCTGGAGTCTTCACTGGACTCTGGTCAGGGGCTGGAGCCTTCATTGGACTCTGGTCAGGGGCTGGAGCCTTCACTGGACTCTGGTCGGGGCTAGAGCCACCACTGGACTCTGGTCTGGGGCTGGAGCCTTCACTGGACTCTAGTCAGTGGCTGGAGCCTTCACTGGACTCTGGTCAGGGGCTGGAGCCTTTACTGGACTCTGGTCAGGGGCTGGAGCCTTCACTGGACTCTGGTCTGGGGCTGGAGCCCTCACTGGACTCTGGTCAGGGGCTGGAGCCTTCACTGGACTCTGGTCAGGGGCTGGAGCACTCACTGGACTCTGCTCAGGGGCTGGAGCCTTCACTGGGCTCTGGTCAGAGGCTGGAGCATTCACTGGACTCTGGTCAGGGGCTGGAGTCACCACTGGATTCTGGTCAGGGGCTGGAGCCACCACTGGATTCTGGTCAGGGGCTGGAGCCCTCACTGGACTCTGCTCAGGGGCTGGAGCCTTCACTGGGCTCTGGTCAGGGGCTGGAGCCTTCACTGGACTCTGGTCAGGGGCTGGAGCCTTCACTGGACTCTGGTCAGGGGCTGGAGCCTTCACTGGACTCTGGTCAGGGGCTGGAGCCTTCACTGGACTCTGGTCAGGGTCTGGAGCCCTCACTGGACTCTGGTCAGGGTCTGGAGCCCTCACTGGACTCTGGTCAGGGGCTGGAGCCTTCACTGGACTCTGCAAACGTGCAAGTAACAATGTAAAGACATTTTTCAGAAATGTCGCCACAGGCACGTGTAAAGAGCCATACAATATAAGCTAGCCAATTTCCCCCATGATTTTCACTCTCTACTTCGTTCCAGAAGTGTCTATTTCAGTGAGTACTATTATGCAGTATCATCTTAAATGCTGTATTAATGTGCTGTTACAAAAGAAAAGAAAAGAAAAGAAAAGTGTTGTTATGTCCTCAACAAACATAATGTATTTTTATGTCCATGTATTTGGAGAATGTGTTAGGCACGGCTCAGCTGGTGGCCCAGAATGGCTCTGCATAGAGAATATTAATGCATTTCATATTGGAAAGTGTTGCTGAGATATTAACAGTAAATAGATTGCTGCTGTGCAGAGCGTGTGAGGAGGGAAAGCAGATGGAATTCACCTGCTAAGATCAGCTCATGACACACTGAGTGCAGCACTACCTCCTGCTTACTCTCTCTGTTCCTTCGGTATATTTACAGTAGTTCAGTGTCTGATTTAAAAATATGCCTTAATTATGAAACTTTTTTTTAATGCAGCACTGTATTGATATTCCTCCAACATTCATGTTTGGGTTTGTTTTGAACCCTAAATAACTAAATGCAATTCAGATGCTGTATATGCTCTGTAGCTGCATATTATTTACATAGAAAATAAGCTTACTTTAACACTGTTTTGCTCTTTTGCAAGCACTGGTATTTCCTTCTGGAAATACAATTTTTTTTTTTTGTGGATCAGCTGTTACAGGGCTTTGGGGTCATCAGTGCTATGTAGCCTATATAATACCACCTTTTTAATGGACAGACAGCCCTTACAGAAAGAAAATATATTTTCCTATATATGAATGATCAATATATTAAATGATATAACGGTATGTTTGAAAATATACAGAACAATATATTGTGTTAATATATTACAATATATTGAATAATACATAAGGAATTGCCGCTTTCCATATATTGACAAATATGTGACTATATATTTACTAATATATCATAATGTATGTAATTTTTATATTCTGTAATGCATTTCATAATATATATATATATATATATATATATATATACACTCACCTAAAGGATTATTAGGAACACCTGTTCAATTTCTCATTAATGCAATTATCTAATCAACCAATCACATGGCAGTTGCTTCAATGCATTTAGGGGTGTGGTCCTGGTCAAGACAATCTCCTGAACTCCAAACTGAATGTCAGAATGGGAAAGAAAGGTGATTTAAGCAATTTTGAGCATGGCATGGTTGTTGGTGCCAGACGGGCCGGTCTGAGTATTTCACAATCTGCTCAGTTACTGGGATTTTCACGCACAACCATTTCTAGAGTTTACAAAGAATGGTGTGAAAAGGGAAAAACATCCAGTATGCGGCAGTCCTGTGGGCGAAAATGCCTTGTTGATGCTAGAGGTCAGAGGAGAATGGGCCGACTGATTCAAGCTGATAGAAGAGCAACTTTGACTGAAATAACCACTCGTTACAACCGAGGTATGCAGCAAAGCATTTGTGAAGCCACAACACGCACAACCTTGAGGCGGATGGGCTACAACAGTAGAAGACCCCACCGGATACCACTCATCTCCACTACAAATATGAAAAAGAGGCTACAATTTGCACAAGCTCACCAAAATTGGACAGTTGAAGACTGGAAAAATGTTGCCTTGTCTGATGAGTCTCGATTTCTGTTGAGACATTCAGATGGTAGAGTCAGAATTTGGCGTAAACAGAATGAGAACATGGATCCATCATGCCTTGTTACCACTGTGCAGGCTGGTGGTGGTGGTGTAATGGTGTGGGGGATGTTTTCTTGGCACACTTTAGGCCCCTTAGTGCCAATTGGGCATCGTTTAAATGCCACGGCCTACCTGAGCATTGTTTCTGACCATGTCCATCCCTTTATGACCACCATGTACCCATCCTCTGATGGCTAATTCCAGCAGGATAATGCACTATGTCACAAAGCTCGAATCATTTCAAACTGGTTTCTTGAACATGACAATGAGTTCACTGTACTAAAATGGCCCCCACAGTCACCAGATCTCAACCCAATAGAGCATCTTTGGGATGTGGTGGAACGGGAGCTTCGTGCCCTGGATGTGCATCCCACAAATCTCCATCAACTGCAAGATGCTATCCTATCAATATGGGCCAACATTTCTAAAGAATGCTTTCAGCACCTTGTTGAATCAATGCCACGTAGAATAAAGGCAGTTCTGAAGGCGAAAGGGAGTCAAACAGAGTATTAGTATGGTGTTCCTAATAATCCTTTAGGTGAGTGTATATGTGATCAGATATGATACTGAATGTGTATAATATATAGCAGATATATTTACTTATGTAGTATAAACACACATATAGAGAGAAATATATCATGTAATATATTTCATATATTTTCTTACATTATGAATGTTTCATATTTTCAAGCTAGTTAACAATAGCACAAGCTCACCTGCATGTGCTAAAATATTTAGCAAAGAGACTATCACTGTGCTGAAGAGAGCACCGCCATTACTTTTTAAATATAGTAATTATAGCCTTAATGGTGTTCAGCCAATTGTCCACCTCACCACAGCCTCTACTCTTCAGCACAACGGTAACCCCAAAAACTCACACACACACACACACCAGAAACCCTTTTAAATTCCAAAATAATAGAACATTAAACACAAACAGATATTCGCTATATTAATATTGAGCAAAACACATGAAATAACACTTAATTTTAAAATTTACTCTCCTTCAACAGTCAGAAGCAAAGCAGGCTGGGAACTACAAGTCTGTCTTAACTCATTCTGTGAATGTGTGTATATGTGTGTGCATACTGTATGTGTGTGTACATATATTTTCACATTTCAATGGAAACATGTTTGTGCAATATACACTATATTGCCAAAGGTATTGGGACACCCCTCCAAATCATTGAATGCAGGTGTTCCAATCACTTCCATGGCCATAGGTGTATAAAATCAAGCACCTAGGCATGCAGACACTTCTACAAACATTTGGGAAAGAATGGGTCGCTCTCAGGAGCTCAGTGAATTCAAGCGTGGTACTGTGATAGGCTGCCACCTGTGCAATAAGACCATTCGTGAAATTTCCTTACTACTAAATATTCCACAGTCAACTGTCAGTGGTATTATAACAAAGTGGAAGCAATTGGGAACAGCAACTCAGCCACAAGTGTAGGCCACGTAAAATCACAGAGCGGGGTACGCGCATGTTGAGGTGCACAGTGTACAGAAGTCGCCAACTTTCTGCAGAGTCAATAGCTCCAGACCTCCAAACTCAAGAACAGTGCATAGAGAGCTTCATGGAATGGGTTTCCATGGCCGAGCAGCTGCATCCAAGCCTTACATCACCAAGTCCAATGCCAAGCGTGGGATGCAGTGGTGTAAAGCACGCCGCCACTGGACTCTAGAATAGTGGAGACGTGTTCTCTGGAGTGTCCAATCACGCTTCTCTGTCTGGCAATCTGATGGACGAGTCTGGGTTTGGCGATTGCCAGGAGAACGGTACTTTTCTGACTGCATTGTGCCAAGTGTAAAGTTTGGTGGAGGGGGGATTATGGTGTGGGGTTGTTTTTCAGGGGTTGGGCTTGGCCCCTTATTTCAGTGAAAGGAATTCTTAATGCTTCAGCATACCAAGACATTTTGGACAATTTCATGCTCCCAACTTTGTGGGAACAGTTTGGGGATGGCCCCTTCCTGTTCCAACATGACTGCACACCAGTGCACAAAGCAAGGTCCATAAAGACATGGATGAGCGACTTTGGTATGGAGGAACTTGACTGGCCTGCACTGACCTCAACCCGACAGAACACCTTTGGGATGAATTAGAGCGGAGACTGTGAGCCAGACCTTCTCGTCCAACATCAGTGCCTGACCTCACAAATGCGCCTCTAGAAGAAGATTCCCAAGAAGATTCAAAAATTCCCATAAACACACTCCTAAACCTTGTGGAAAGCCTTCCCAGAAGAGTTGAAGCTGTTATAGCTGCAAAGGGTGGGCCAACTCCATATTAAACCCTACAGATTAGGAATAGAATGTCATTAAAGTTCATGTGCATATAAAGGCAGGCGTACCAAAACTTTTGCCAATATAGTGTATGTACACAATAAAGGATAAAACTTTAAGTTGGCTGGTAAAATGGATAAAACTTTATGAATATTACATGTTATGCTATTTTTGTCTTCATTTCTAAATATTTTATATGCATCAATATATAGCCACACATGGTGAATGCATATATTGCAGTGCATTGAAAAATATAAGCACTAGTTTCCCATATATGGAAATGTGTTATGTAATATATTGCATTATATTTTGCAGTATATTTCCATATATTTTTGTTCCGTAAGGGAGACAAAACTATTCTATATGTATTTGTGCTTGCTTGCTTACTTTACATTGTGCTGCCTTGAAGCAACTCGACTGAGAGCCATTTCCTACAAGCAAAGAGAGTGAGATGGAGGGAGAACGCTTTATGCAGCAGCGTTTATTGAGGGCTGTGTTAGAATTCCCAGGCTTCAAATCATGACCTTTAGTTTAGTGGGGGGGGGAGGGGGCTCAGCGTTCTGGCTCAGTAGCGCAACTGACGTTATGTCCCAAAACTTGGCCATCAATCACTCCATCCCTCTGTTTTTCACCTCCTACCACTCCACTCCTGAGGCAGTGCCTGTCCTGAGCTCATGCATATTCATGATGGACATGGGTCATGTGCTCAGGAGGGGCCATCAGTCACTATTAGCACAGCAAGGACTCAGAGAAAGTTTTAAAAGATTCAGTCATAGTTAAAAATTAAACAAGTACTTACAAAACTATGTCTTGAGCCAGGTTCACATTGTGCCATTTTCTCCCTGATTTGGCCGTCTGAGACCAATTTTGAGAATCCTAAAAGATTCTTCTTATTCTGGCTCAAAACGTTAGTTTGACATGTTCGCTGACAGCCAATTAACCCTCTATGGTACGCAATTTGATATCAATGAGGAAAAAGTTTAACAATATCAACAAACATTTTCATTTGTTTTTAATGTTTTTTTTTTTTTTAAGTTTGTTGCCTCAAGGCAACATTGTATCACAACGGACAAATTGAAACATTTGACATTTTCATGTAGAAAAAAGAAATATATTTATTGAAAACATAAATTTCTTTAACCAGACACAAAAACTTTAACAAACACATTTATCCAGTTTTTAATGTATTACAAATTTCATATTTAATAAAAAAGTATAATTTCATATCCAGCTGTTGCTCTCAGGAAACATTGTACCATGTACCATGTGGAACACAAGTATTACCAAACCATCATATCATCAAGTTAAATCTTCATCCTCATCTCCTCGATCTGACTCTCTCCCTGCTGGATTGTCACTATCACCTCATCTTCCTCATCACATGACACCTCATCCTCACCCTCATCAACTGGCAGTTTTATATCTTTTTCAGTGCTATATAAAATGTGCAGATCATAATATGTGCAGTTATAGTATGTGAATTACTATTCTTATAAGTGCATTACAAAATCATGCAACAATGCAAATATATTCAGACATTTCTAACTCTTCTGACGTGCACATGTGCTGAAACAGGACACAGGACACAGGACCCCTCTGGGTCATGTGACCACTTTTTTTTGCACTTTCATTGAATAGTATTTGAGTTATTCTCCCCTGAGATAGGTTTGACCAATAAATGGGTGTCTCATCTGATTAAAATTAAACTAAAATAGACTAGGCAACCCCGTACCATAGAGGGTTGACATTGCGATCATTGTTTGCGATCAAATTTGACCTCCAACGAAATTCTGCCAGTGTCAGAAGTTTTGAGGCGCAGTCCTGTAATGTGGCTTCTCCTACGATGACCGACAAATCATAAACCAATAGGAGCGCAGAACCTGATGACGCAAATAGTGAGACAACAACAAACCACCACTTGCTTCACACACACATCTGCTCTTATTTCCAGTTTCTTTTCAAGAAAAGCCATGACCAAAATTAATGCTAGAGATTGCTTTTGTTTGCTAGCTACCATTTTTATCCCGCATGTAAATGTAGCTCACAGTCACTGAACGTGTCACGGATTGATGATGAAAAACTCTGGATGAGTCTTTTGCGTGCATCCGTTTTTTAACACGTCTTGACTGCTTGCCATTAAAGACAACTGAGATCCCACAGTGTGACATGGCTTACAGCAGGGATCATGTTCGTACAGTCTGAACCTTGTCTTTCGGAACACCAGTGCTGCTTCTGAAATACTACATCTGGTTTGAAACTTACTTCGTGACTATTTAAAAAGTATGGGTATCACTTTGTTTTGATAGTCCACTTTAGACATTCTACTAACTAGAAGTAACTTTGCAGCTACATGTCAACTAACCCTCATTAGATTATTAGTAGACTTAGTAGTCTGCTTATTATATCCTAAAACTTTATTTTGATGGTCCCCCCAACAGACATTCTACTGACTATAAGTAACTTTGCAAGTACGTCAACATATTCTGCTTACCCGAAACCTAATCCTAACCAGTCTACTAACACTCTAATGACTGCTAGTTGACATGTAGCTAGTTGCAAAGTTACTTATAGGTAGAATGTCTAATGTGGAAAATTAAGTGTTACCAAAGTAGGTTCTATGAATGTATATAGTATGAATACATTTATGTATTGGTCATGAGATATGATTACAGAGTCAGTTAATTAATGAACAATCCCTATTAAGTTTTGCTTATTTCGGGTTCAACTCTACGTCATAATTTTTACTCTCAGCCAGGATGCGATTGAAGATGAGGGGATTTCCCTCCCACTGCTTTGATATCCCCCTTTCATTTTTACGTTATGGATGTGTTTTATCCCTACTGTACTTCTGGTCAGATGGGATGCATTTCCCATTTCCGACTGTAGATGGTGATGTAACTTGTCCGGCATAAAACGTGTGACAGATTCTTCCAAGCGAAACGGTATGTAATTTGATTAATATTCCATAATAATAATTTTAGGTCTAATGCTTATAAATAGCAGGTCAACAGTTTTACTGGTCCTCAACATGAGGTGATATTATCTATCCACCTTATTTTACAATGCAGAAGTAATGCAGAAGTAAGCTATTTTGGGGCTAGACTAAAGATTCATTGTCTGAATATCCAGCAAGCATTAGCCATCATTTCACCGTCTCGGTTAACTACAGATCAACTATATAGTGGCCCACTTCTAGCCAAAATAACCTTGAATTTGGTTACATGTTGTTTTTGCCAAAATAACGAGATGTATGATATTTAGGGGTGTAACGATTCACTCGTTACATTAAACGTGTATTTTTTAATCATGAATCGTTGATTTCGGTCAATAATCGATTTAAAATGCTAAAAAACTAATTAATCGCGATTCGATAGCGATTCAGTGCTTTAAAATAAACATTAGATTATATCACATGCGTGAATTAATGGAGACGTTGCACCGTCAACACAGCTCTCCTTCACAGACAAGCACTGCACTCTTTACCACCTTCTACTGGATGCTCGCGCTCCGTCCGTCGCTCTCATTGACACAATTTTGAGCAGCCTACGTTCGAGCTCTCCTCAGAACGCCCACTGCTATCACATGAGCAGATGATAGCTCTCTATCGAGACAGGAATAGTTCTGAGTCAAACCGCTCAAGCCATTGTCAACTGCCAAGTCACCGTGGTCACTACTGTTGAAATAAAACGCTTACATTGCGTGGAAACATCACCATTATTTTATATCAAATAAAATACTGAAGTTTGACGGAAATGGGTCATACAATACCTGAGCGGTTGAAGTAAAACAGTTATGTGAATAATAAATGAAATTTAACTTAATGTCGTTAAACTGAATGTACGAAGGGATAACTACAACATTAACAACACTGAAATAAGAGCGCGCGGTTTATCTGTCAATCAGATGCGCATTAAAGTTGCGTTCGTTGCTATAGCAACAGTAGAGACCCAGCGCGTCTTCTTTCAGAATCATCATAAGGAAAATGTTTCGTATAAAGAGAACAAAGAGGGCTTTTCTTCTATTCCGTGAACAAAAGTTAGTTTAGGATTAGTTGGAGAAGTGCATGATATTCTAGTCTCTCCATTGAAGCATTGCATGTTTAATGTACCTGGAACACTTTAATGTTTAATGTCGTGTAGCCATTAACGCTATCCAATACTTTTAAAGCCTTTTTAAATTTAAAATTGTATTTCTACAAATGCCATTTTTTATAGGCTATTAAAATAAAGTGTGTAATAATAATAAAGTAATAACATGAACTAACATTAACAATTGACAAAAGTTTTTTTTGCCTTGACCCCTGAAGGCCGCTGTGTAATTCACACCCTGACTAAGACACAATGGAGGAAGCATTTTAATAATAAATGCATATAAAAAATGCAGAATTGAATCGAATGAATCGAATCGCATCAAATTTGAATGTGAATCATCGTCTCGAATCGAATCATTCTGCATTTGCAAAAATTGTTCTTGAATCGAGTCAAAAACCTATGAATCGTAAATTGGAATCGATTCGCTGCCTAACCAAAGATTCACAGCTCTAATGATATTCCATGGTTAGACATCTATTACATTTTCACTGACAGCCCAAATTTTGCCTTGTTTTAGCCTAGACATCAGGGCTATGTTTGGACAGCTATTAGACGTCTTTTAAATGAAAAACTGCTTTCTGGAAAACTAGAAAAATGACAGAGTTCATGAACGGTAAAACTATTTGCGCTACAAACCAGTGTGTTTATCATAATAAATTAAATGAATATAATAACAAATACCATTTGCAATATACACTCACCTAAAGGATTATTAGGAACACCATACTAATACTGTGTTTGACCCCCTTTCGCCTTCAGAACTGCCTTAATTCTACGTGGCATTGATTCAACAAGGTGCTGAAAGCATTCTTTAGAAATGTTGGCCCATATTGATAGGATAGCATCTTGCAGTTGATGGAGATTTGTGGGATGCACATCCAGGGCACGAAGCTCCCGTTCCACCACATCCCAAAGATGCTCTATTGGGTTGAGATCTGGTGACTGTGGGGGCCATTTTAGTACAGTGAAATCATTGTCATGTTCAAGAAACCAATTTGAAATGATTCAAGCTTTGTGACATGGTGCATTATCCTGCTGGAAGTAGCCATCAGAGGATGGGTACATGGTGGTCATAAAGGGATGGACATGGTCAGAAACAATGCTCAGGTAGGCCGTGGCATTTAAACGATGCCCAATTAGCACTAAGTGGCCTAAATTGTGCCAAGAAAACATCCCCCACACCATTACACCACCACCACCAGCCTGCACAGTGGTAACAAGGCATGATGGATCCATGTTCTCATTCTGTTTACGCCAAATTCTGACTCTACCATCTGAATGTCTCAACAGAAATCGAGACTCATCAGACCAGGCAACATTTTTCCAGTCTTCAACTGTCCAATTTTGGTGAGCTCGTGCAAATTGTAGCCTCTTTTTCCTATTTGTAGTGGAGATGAGGGGTACCCGGTGGGGTATTCTGCTGTTGTAGCCCATCCGCCTCAAGGTTGTGCGTGTTGTGGCTTCACAAATGCTTTGCTGCATACCTCGGTTGTAACGAGTGGTTATTTCAGTCAAAGTTGCTCTTCTATCAGCTTGAATCAGTCGGCCCATTCTCCTCTGACCTCTAGCATTAACAAGGCATTTTCGCCCACAGGACTGCCGCATACTGGATGTTTTTCCCTTTTCACACCATTCTTTGTAAACTCTAGAAATGGTTGTGCGTGAAAATCCCAGTAACTGAGCAGATTGTGAAATACTCAGACCGGCCCGTCTGGCACCAACAACCATGCCACGCTCAAAATTGCTTAAATCACCTTTCTTTCCCATTCTGACATTCAGTTTTGGAGATTGTCTTGACCAGGACCACACCCCTAAATGCATTGAAGCAACTGCCATGTGATTGGTTGATTAGATAATTGCATTAATGAGAAATTGAACAGGTGTTCCTAATAATCCTTTAGGTGAGTGTATACATTGTTTAAATTTCCACATTTAAGTCTGCATTCAACAGTAGTTGTGATAGTCTTTTCTTCCCTATTGTGGCACATATCCGAGTGAAACAGCTTCTCTACAGGGCAGGACATGAGTTTGCCCTTGGGGCATTGATTGGATTGGGCATTGATGGTTGTGGTTTGCTATTGGCCAATCTCAAGTGACAGTTTGTCCCGTCCTTGCGCCAGTAAACACGTCATCAGAGAAGAGAAGAGATGACACTGCAAGAGGAAGACACCACAAAACTATTATTATTTCCATAGATAACGAGTGAAACCTTGGGCATTTCAATATTATTAATAATCAGATATGCTGTGCAAGAATTGCTGTTAGGTGCTCAAGTCATGTCAGAAGACGCTGTGGTATTACATAATCTTCAGACTAGCAAACATACCTGCATTGATAATTTACGCTTGTGGAGGAGCAGAGAGAGTCAGTACTTTGACTTTTACCCTCTAGGTACAGAGCTGTTTTCTCATTTAGTTATATGATCCAGTTGAGTAATTTAGTGCTTCAGAGATGAAGTTAAGAATTTATAAGGAGGAAGGATCGTAGTGGGAAGTAAAGACAGCCAGGTTTATGTGCAGGGAATGAGAAATACTTGCAGGCACAAGCCTTTAGAGGCCTGCAAGCAGGGGCTGGAATCAACACCCGTCACTGGCGAAATGCAGGTGCTGTTTGTGTAATGTCAGTTAATGGTGTTCATCTGACTTATAAGACATATCGGATTTACATTTGACAAGAAATGGTGTTGTTTATGCAAAGACATTCATTTAAATATAATTTTTTCTGATTGGATGTTAGGGTTAGTTTTTTCTTTACAGAAAGTCAATTGAATGTTAATTAGCAATGTTAACTAGCACATGGCCTAACTTAACCCTCATCCTTCCCTCGGGTCATTTTTTTTTTTTTTTTTTTTTTTTTTAAATTGAGTGTTCATCAGAGTGGTCCAAGACCCTAGGACTTTTGTCGCACTTCAACCATGAATACACACAAAAAATTTACTGGATTCGAGGTGTTTTGTGGTTGAAATTTAAAAAAGTAACAAATCCTTCCCTCCCGGGTCAATTTGACCCCCTTAGGAATGAATGGAATGTGAGGAATGCTTCAGTACATATAGAAAAACCTAAAAATGCTCAAAATTCAAACAAAAAAAAAATACTAAAACTTTACCAAAAAAAAAATATTTTAAAATGTCCACATGTGTATCTAAATGCATACCGAAGAGAAACTGACTTTAGGACCCAGCGGAACAGCTCATTTGCTCCATATAGAGCTATAAGGCCATCTAGTGGCAAGAGTCATGAAATATCATGTTATATTATCTAGAGGTCAGCAAAGACACTCAATGTAAGATATTTTGAGCTGAATTAAAAGGTTATGCATGAAATTGTGAGTTATTTTTAATTTAAGTTGAAAGAATGTGAACAATGTGCTTAAATTATTATTTATTTATTATGTATTGATAAAATCAAGTAATTTAAAGTTATTTAAGTATTTACATTTTAAAATAACAAAAAAAAAATCAAAAAAATATTATCAAAATAAAATGAAATAAGCTTTCTGGACAAAAAACAAAAAAATAAAGGAGTATAATTCTAGGGCTTCGGGTCATTTTGACCCGCGAGGGAAGGATTTGTTACAAAGTGCGAGGGAGGGATGAGAGTTTCATTTGATTTATTCTTGTTTGATTTATTCTTGTTTTCTGCATCTTGAAGTCGTTTGTTGGAGACAGTATGCACACTTGAAGGATGTCTACTTTTCTGTTTATTTATCATAGTGTCTGTAACTACTCAGTTTGAGTTGGAACAGGTCTCACAAGTAGGCTCTGTGATTTTACGTGGCCTACCACTTCGTGGCTGAGTTGCTGTTGTTCCCAATTGCTTCCACTTTGTTATAACACCACTAAAAGTTGACCGTGGAATATTTAGTAGTGAGGAAATTTCATGAATGGTCTTATTGCACAGGTTACCACGCTTGAATTCACTGAGCTCCTGAGAGCGACCCATTCTTTCACAGATGTTTGTAGAAGCGTCTGCATGCTTAGGTGCTTGCTTTTATACACCTGTGGCCATGGAAGTGATTGGAACACCTGCATTCAATGATTTGGAGGGGTGTCCCAATACTTTTGGCAATTTAGTGTACATTGGACCACTATTTATACATTGTGGGGAGTTTTGCTCCAGACTAAAAATCTGAAAGGTCTGTAGGTTACACAAAGCCTAACGTCATTTGTTTCCGTTTAATTATAATACAGATTTGGTACAGTGTTGCCTAATGACAAGCCACTTAGCGGAACTACTTTTATGGTGGAAGGGATTCTAGACATTAAAACTGATGTTAAAACAGCTGATGTTATTTGTGGACACTAGTTAAATTAGTGAAACATCAAAACAAAAAAAAACTGTGTATAGTTAGAGCAATATAATGGAAAGTTACAAATGCACTAGCATCTGCAATATTATTTATTTCTGAGCCAAATATAAATGTTTAAAAACAGCTTTAAAAAAAGCATTCACTGGATGCAATTAAATTGCTACAAAAGTATATTTTCTCCATAAAAGTTACATTTCAGATCAGGATCTTGTTTCAGCTCCCATCATGTCTGCAGCAAAGCATGTTTTCTTTCTGCCTTTCCTCGTGATTATGGGAATACAATTCCCAGTAGATCTATAGACAACCACTTATCAGTTCTTCTCACAATTTAGCACTGAAGCGTTTCAATCTCAAACGATGAGAACTTAATTACTTCCCTGCTACTCTTCACACTTGTTTTCCCAAAGCTAGAAAGAAATAAACTAATTAACAACTTGCATACTGCAATACACCCTGCCTCCAACAACACAGGAGGAGTAGACCAGAAAGTTGTGCTATTAAGCACACAAGCAGAGTTAAACTTTGTAAACAGTCTTGTCCCTTAGGACAGCATGTGAGGGCCACACTACATGCAGCCAGATGGAGCTCGGGATTCTGTCTAATCATGCTGATATTGATTTGTGTGTGTAATGCCTTTGCACATGTGAGGACTTCGGTTTCAAAGAAAGTCATACACATTACCCAATTATGGATTGCACTTGGACTCTTGTTAGTTTTGAGCACTCATGGAGAGCAATTAGGCAATATTTGGTTTGTTTTATTCTATGTGAATATTATTTAGTTCAAAAGTAAGGGGCATTAAAACTCTGGCTATATAATACATTGACATATGCAAATACATCAAAATGCTCACATTGATTGACTTAAGGTGGAGCATTTTATTTATATATTTATCAAAATACTCCTCTCTATAGCTATTTTCCAGCCAATTAACATGCTATGGTCATTGATGGCTTTCCTGAGGTAAATGTAACGTTACGTGACATTGTTCTCCAGCAATGTTTTATTGACCTCTTTCCGCAGCTGAAAAACGCTGATTGATCGATTAAGTATGAGACATATACATTTTGGTAAGTTGTACTGTATTTTTCAACATATCTTTTAATGTTCAGTCGTGTTTGTTTACTATTAACTAGTAGTAAAGAAAGAGTAAGAGATGATCGGTTCACGTGCAGCTTCATGGCACCAATGTAACCCCTCGCCCTGCTCTGTACGGGCCTCGAACCCCGGTCAAGTCAAGTCAAGTCAACTTTATTTATATAGCGCTTTTTACAATGCAGATTGTTTCAAAGCAGCTTCACAGTGTTAAACAGGAAAATAATGAACAGAATTTGATTCGGCTGTACAGCCGCTCTGGAGAAAACGGTGATGTCATCAGCTCATTTCAATTATCATATATATTCAAGTAATGTAGTTGATATAATTTAGTTTAGTAATTAAATTTATTTGGATATTTATTTGAAAATTTTGTGTCCCCAACTGAGCAAGCCAGAGGCGACAGTGGCAAGGAACCAAAACTCCATCAGGTGTCCTAATGGAGAATAATAAACCTTGGGAGAAACCAGGCTCAGTCGGGGTGCCAGTTCTCCTCTGGCCAATTAACAAACAGTGTATGTTTATTATTTTGGCAGAAGGTCAAAATAATAAACAGAAGTAATAGGTCAGAAGTAATATTAGATTGGATTATTCGAAAGATCGGAGGCATCATACCGGGTTTATTGAGGATGGCGTGTCAATTAAACAATTATTAAATAGGAATATTCGAAATATCGGAGTCATCACGCCGGAGATGGATCCATTGAGGATGCCATGTCGATGAGCAATTTCAGAGGGTAGACTAATTGACACGGTCTCTGCAGACACTTCAGGGATGCGTTGGTAATGTCTGGGCGCTGGTCCACCATCTGATCTGGATACGGCCCGGATCCGGCTGACTGCAGTAAACCTCGGGATAAACAGAGAGACTAACATTAGCGTAGATGCCATTCCTCTTATGATGTAACGAGTACATCAGGTGTTATGGGAAGTGTTCCCGGTTCTGGCTGACCTAGTTAATGCAGCCTAACAATTTGAATAAAATATTAATTAAAATGTTTTATGTGTATGCCATAGTAAAGAGATGCGTTTTTAGTCTAGATTTAAACTGACAGAGTGTGTCTGCTTCCCGAACAATGCTAGGAAGGCTGTTCCAGAGTTTGGGTGCTAAATAGGAAAAGGATCGACCGCCTGCAGTTGATTTTGATATTCTAGGTATTATCAACTGGCCAGAGTTTTGAGACCGCAATAGACGTGATGGAGTATAATGCGTTAAGAGCTCGCTCAAGTACTGGGGAGCTAAACCATTTAGTGATTTGTAAGTAATTAGCAAGATTTTAAAATGTATGCGATGTTTAATAGGGAGCCAGTGCAGTGTTGACAGAACCGGGCTAATATGGTCATACTTCCTGGTTCTAGTAAGAACTCGAGCTGCTGCGTTTTGGACCAGCTGCAGTTTATTTATTAAGCGAGCAGGGCAACCACCCAGTAGAGCATTACAATAATCTAGCCTTGAGGTCATGAATGCATGAACTAACTGTTCAGCATTTTGCATTGAAAGCATATGCCGTAATTTAGATATATTTTTAAGATGGTAGAATGCAGTTTTACAGATGCTAGAAACGTGGCTTTCAAATGAGAGATTGGTATCAAAGAGCACACCCAGGTTCCTAACTGACGACGAGGACTTGACAGAGCAGCCATCAAGTGTTAGACAGTATTCTAGGTTACTACATGTGGAGTTTTTTTGTCCAATAATTAAAAATTCATTTTTTTCTGAATTAAGTTGCAGGAAATTACTAGTTATCCAATTTTTTATATCAGCTATGCATTCCGTTAATCTTGTGAATTGGTAAGTTTCGTCAGGGCGTGAAGAAATATAGAGCTGAGTATCGTCAGCATAACAATGAAAACTAACGCCATGCTTCCTAATGATATCTCCCAGTGGTAGCATGTACAGGGTGAAAAGCAACGGTCCTGGTGTGGAAGTCGGACACTCTTACAGGGAGGCTAAAGACCATCGTCAGTCGCTAGAGCGCCTCTTGAGGGACAGGCGAGTGAGGTTTACTCGCACAGCCCTTACTAGCTGGTCTCCGTTACACATTTACTCGTCTCACTTGCTCAAAACCAATTCAGTATTCCTAGAAATTAATAAAAACTCAGAAAATTCCTCAAACCTGCAACAATTAAATGCTAAATAATACAAATTATACATTGTGTATTTATTAAATCTAATTGTATCTTTAATGCTGACCTTTGATTATCCAATTCAACCATACAAATAAGAAAAAATGACTTTAAACCACATTTGTGTTTTATTTTTATTTAGTTTTTAGTTTTTTAAGCGTTGTTGTTATTGAATTTATTTTTTGTTAGCAAGACCAGTCCAGGTGAGAAAAAGTAACGCAAACGTAACATAACACATTACTTTCCAAAATTAGGAACTAAGTAACGCAATTAGTTACTTTTTTAAAGAGTAACGCAATATTGTAATGCATTACTTTTAAAAGTAACTTTCCCCAACACTGGCTATGAGTAACCCACTTCTAGACAAAATAACCTTGAATTTGGTTACATGTCGTTTTTGCCAAAATAACTTGCGAGATGTATGATATTCCATCAAGTAAGCAAAGTCAACAGTGATTACAAGGTGTTTGGTTTCATTTCTTTGACATGTTCATGTTCTAGATGACTAGTCTATTCTTGGCTATGGTTAGACATCTATTAAAATGTCACTGACAGCCCAAATTTTGCCTTGTTTTAGCCTAGACATCAGGGCTGTGTTTGGACGGCTATTAGACATCTTTTAAATGAAAAATTGCTTGCTGGGTTCTTACCATGACATGCTGAAATATTATCTTTCAATAAAACATGTCATTGCCTTTTTCAAATTAAAGTGTGCACGTAAACTGCATACATTTTGTGTAACTACTTTATAATTTAAATAAATATTGCAAATGCTATGACGGCCTGACATATGTCAACATATCATGTTTTCAATCAGTTTTTGGCTTATGGACAGACCCCCTTAGGTCATCATTGAAAGGTTTGAATAGTTTGAATCATCAACAAATCGAAGAGATGTTAACACCTGAGTTATTTTGTAGTGGAGTGCAACAGTATGAAACACTGCTGAATATTTGTTAACTACTAGACGCTTTTTCAGTCCTTTGTATAAAGCCCTGACAGTATGAAGGAGTGAGAGCACATTGTTTCTGACAGTCGCAGGGAACACAAGCAAATATCCAATCTCACAATGATATTATGGTGCAATGCACCATGCATCTAGTAAGATCCACTGTCAACATCTTCCTTTGCTGGGCCCCCATGTACAATAATCACTGCAGCAGACAAGAATCTTGGACATGTTGGGCTGCAGTGGTAGTTGAAGAAGCTGTGCAGAGGGTTCGGAAACATGCCAAACTTCCATTTCTTTGCTTTCCCTACTGTCAACATGAATCACATGAGACTACAAACCAATGCTCCTAGAGATTTTGATTGGCTAAGATCCATGTGCCTATGGGCCCCATGACTGAGCCAAACATCTGTAATGTTGCCTCAAAATAAAAAGCCTTGTTACTCATTCAGGAGTTTGTAAGCTGTAGCCAAAGACACAGTGGGTATGGCGTCAGACCTCGGAGTGGCATACATTTTATATAAAAATGACCACAATATATTAAAAGGGAGACATAAATTGTCCATGGGAAATATCGTGACTTGGGGAGTTGTTTCTTCATGATCAGCAAAGGTCAAGAAGTGCAAAGACTATTTTGTCATGGATAGGGCAGGGTCCCGAGGCTACAGGTACTTCCCTCCGGGCATCCTGGCCCTATAGCCACAACATGTGTTTTAAAGTCTGGAACGTGGGCCTGGCAACTCATCCTTTAGTGGCACAGGATTCCTACCCATTCCCTTCAAAGATGCCATTGTGCATACTACATGAAGAAAGACTCCAGTCCCATGAGGATCACCTGAGGTCTCTTGCCAGTTTATGTTAAGTTGTGTTCATCTGTGATAATTACCTCGATGGAAAAAACATGCAAGAATCAAAAACCTTTGTTGATCACAGAGCTTGTTTTTATTGATAATCCAAAAGCCTATGGGAACATCCTATTTGGTTTTTGTTGAGGGAAGCAGTGTGATGCTACTGCCGGTTGCCCTACACCGTCATACCTGCACCACTTTATTGACACCACCAACGACCTTGTACACCAGAGGTGTCCAATCCTACACCTGGAGCGACGTTTCTAGTTATCCTGAGGTCCATGATTAGCTGGTTCAGATGTGTTTATTTGGGGCTATAGCTAAACTCTGCCAGAAAACAGCCCTCATTAGAAGAAACTCCAGGGCTGTGTTCAAAATCGCCACTCTTCCCTACATTACTTTACTAATATAGTTCACTTGAAGGAGTGAATGAAAACGAGTCAATGAGTGTGCCGGAAGGGCTGACGCTTTTGAATAGTTTCTGCTTGCTGTTTAACAATTATTTGAAACGTAACAAAACGGGCAGCTCCAGTAGTAATGAAAAGATTTATCTTGAACTAGCATGTGTAAGTTGTAATTAAACAATTTAATAATCAATTAAAAATTAATTTATACCTGTATGATATTACGCTGCGCGGTTTGGAAAATGGATGGATGGATGATTCAGCTGCGGGCACCATCTCCTGGCGAGATCTCTCCTCTCAAAGTGCATTATTGGTATTCTCTAGCCATTGAGCCTACATCAGCTGTATACTCGTTATTGCGGTGCATTGTGGGATTGAATGAGTGCCCTCAATAACATCCACTATGGTTTCGGACACCACTACAAATGGCTGTCCCCTTAAATAGTGCCCTATTTAAGGGTATAGGGGGCGATTTCAGACACAGCCCAGGACCTAAAAATGGGTTTGTCAGACAGAGGAGACTAACATATTGTGCAATGTAGGGGTCCTCCAGAACCAGGGTTGAGAAACACTGCTTTACAGCAAGGATGCCAAACTCTGCTCCTAAAGGGCAACCATCCTGCTGAGTTTAATTTTATCCCTGCTCCAACACTCCTGTCAGTAGTTTTCAAATAATCCTGAAGTCCTTGACTGGTTCAGGTGTGGTTAATTAGGGTCGGAGCTAAACTCCGCAGGAAGGTGGCTTTTTCAGGAGCTGGGTCTGACACCCCTGTTCTACAGCATACATATAAAAAAACAGCACCTGACAAGACTTTTAAGTTGCAGTGCCTGTGATTGTTTCAGGTAGAAGCTATGCAGAGGATACAGAAACATGCCAAACAAAATTTCTTTGCTCTCTACTGTCAACATGAATCACGAGTCAACATGAGTGTGCAAATCCAATGCTTTGACTGGATAAGATCCCTGAGCCTATGGGCCCATGACTGAGCCAAATATCTGAGTAATGTTGACTCAGAACAAAAAAGTCTAATTCGGGAGACTGTAAGTGTTAGCCATCATTCTAATCATATTTAGCAGAATCAAAGGATGTCCAGAAAGCAGGAAGGGCATGCGTTAACATAGATCTAAAGTGGAGAAACTTAGTTTACCTGTGGGATGTAGGGACGTGTGTCATGGATTGAGGCTAGGTCATCAGTTATTGCACAATGTCACTGATCTTTTTAATTTGTTAGGATGTTTTGGCATGCAAGTAGAAGGACCAGAGTTTTAGCTTATCATTCAGAATGCCCAAACTGCTCCCCAGAGTTTTCCAATGAAATTTCAAAGACTTGATGGTTATTTGTTGAAAAAAATATTCGTAACCTTGGGAATAGGTCTTTCTAAAGACAGAGGGAGTGTCTCAGAGAAGATGGCCTACATTTTCATAACTGTAATTGTGACATAAAGACCTTAGGGGTCACATAAATCATAACTAAGAATGACAGCATTACTTTTTATCCTTAAACACCTCCTAGCTCTGTATTGGATAGAAACTCTGAATGGGTTCAATGTAAGTCAAATGCCTCTGTGATTTTCAGAGAATGTTCTTGACCTTCTCTTTTTTTCCACAGACTTTCTTTTGAACCCCATAGAAGCATTTTTTAACAGCAAATTATGCCAAATAACATACAGTGTTCTGCTTTTTGGTTGCAGACAATAAAAGAGAAAAGATACTAATAAGCAAACCTGTTCCTATAGGCCCTTAATGGAATTCCTATAAGGCCAAACAATATACATAAAGTCGTGTTCAACATTGTTGCATGATCACTAACAGGGAATACCTGCTGTTTAAATGCAAAGTGCTCCATCTGTCAGCTTGTATGCTACACATTGCTCTTGCATTGGGTTCATCATGATCCAGATGCATTTTGACAGCCTCTGCTGGAGCGTACAGGTTATTCCTGTACGAGGTGTGCAGGTCACAAAGCGCTTCTGCTATTGAGAAGAAAGTGACACTTCTCAGATTTAGTAGCCTCTTATACAGACTGAATTCTTTGAAATAAGCAAGTTTCTTTTGATAAAACTATGGAACTGAACTAAAGCCCCTGCAGAAATTCAATTAAGTAAGTCTTCAACATAATTCAAGGATTGTGCATTGTGCTGTCTATAGGGATTTTGGGGGCTTTGGCAATACAAAGGATTTGGGCTTTATTCAATTAGCTCTTGGAAATGCTTTTCCAAAGGTCAGACTGGGAAGCAAAACAAACACTGCTCTGTTTATGTGCAGTGAGAGGGCCCTCTTCTTTACCCCCTGACTTGCATTTAAAGCAAGTGGCATCAAAATGAACCACAGTGGTGCCAGTTTTCTTGGTTTGAAGCTGTGCCAGCTTTCGCTTCGATCCCTCTCCGCCTGCTCATCTAAAAATGATTATGCACCTATAATGGTGCCAATAATAGCAGCAGAGCAGATAGCTAAAATTAGTATGTACTGTTGCAAAAGTGTGATTTTAGTCTATGTAGTTATATATAGGTGCTATTAGACCAGCTGGAACAGACATGGAATTAACTCAAAACTAGCAAGTTGACTGTATTAATGAACAGTTAGTCTCCATTGGGAGCACTTTAATAAATGTTAATAAACACAGCTTGCTAGACTGCTTGTAATGTCTGAGTTGCAGACTGCTTACATTTTTTTTTTTTTGGAATTATGACTGACTGACGGAAATTAAACTGGACCTGTGGGAAGTTTCTTATAATTGCTTTTTAGAATGGCTGCTAACAAAATATGCAAGTTCTGCCTGTAGAAGAAAAAGTATTATGACTTTTGTTACGCACAAGCCTTTGCCTTCATTTTGTATAGGCATTTTCAGGAATAATAAGTGATTTTGTTTGTTTTGAGTTCAGCTTGGCTGTTGATGCTTCACTTGAATGAGAAAGGTGAAATCTTCTGAAGCTTGATTTGTGACCCGTGCTGGCAAAAGGAATCAGAATGTGCATGGGCTAATTTCAAGCTACAGGCAAAACTTTTGGTCGAATTTGAGATTTTCACAAAAATGTGTTAATTAAGCCCTCGTCTAGCGATCCCAATGCTCCAAATAGCAATTAAACATCTAAAAGTTTTGTACGTTTTCTAAGAGGAGTACCTTTCCTTTGTCCATGAAAAATGCTGTTTTTCTCTGCTTGCTTCTCCACGACTGGCGCTGTGCTTGTAATCCCCTCAGCACAGGTATCGTTTTAAAGCGCAGCATTCCAACTTTGTGAATATTAATAGCGAATTCTCGATGGCCTTAATCTGAATCAATGAAATGTGATTTTCAAACTCATAGTATTCACACAAACATTATCTGTTATGTCTTAAGTGAATGTTTAGTTAACTGTTGGGGAAAAACATCTGACATTATTTTAGATCCGTGAATTATATAGATCTGTAGGTTAATATATAGGCTGTCTGTCTCATTAATGTTAATCAAACAATTGTGGTAATCATGGGTAATATAATATATATATACACTCACCTAAAGGATTATTAGGAACACCTGTTCAATTTCTCATTAATGC
The DNA here is from genome assembly GCA_039654625.1 of Rhinogobio ventralis. NCBI lineage: Eukaryota > Metazoa > Chordata > Actinopteri > Cypriniformes > Gobionidae > Rhinogobio > Rhinogobio ventralis. The sequence continues at coordinate 8,333,614 of CM077198.1, forward strand.
AATTATCTAATCAACCAATCACATGGCAGTTGCTTCAATGCATTTAGGGGTGTGGTCCTGGTCAAGACAATCTCCTAAACTCCAAACTGAATGTCAGAATGGGAAAGAAAGCTGATTTGAGCTATTTTGAGCGTGGCATGGTTGTTGGTGCCAGACGGGCCGGTCTGAGTATTTCACAATCTGCTCAGTTACTGGGATTTTCACGCACAACCATTTCTAGAGTTTACAAAGAATGGTGTGAAAAGGGAAAAACATCCAGTATGCGGCAGTCCTGTGGGCCAAAATGCCTTGTTGATGCTAGAGGTCAGAGGAGAATAGGCCGACTGATTCAAGCTGATAGAAGAGCAACTTTGACTGAAATAACCACTCGTTACAACCGAGGTATGCAGCAAAGCATTTGTGAAGCCACAACACGCACAACCTTGAGGCGGATGGGCTACAACAGCAGAAGACCCCACCGGGCACCACTCATCTCCACTACAAATAGGAAAAAGAGGCTACAATTTGCACGAGCTCACCAAAATTGGACAGTTGAAGACTGGAAAAATGTTGCCTGGTCTGATGAGTCTCGATTTCTGTTGAGACATTCAGATGGTAGAGTCAGAATTTGGCGTAAACAGAATGAGAACATGGATCCATCATGCCTTGTTACCACTGTGCAGGCTGGTGGTGGTGGTGTAATGGTGTGGGGGATGTTTTCTTGGCACACTTTAGGCCCCTTAGTGCCAATTGGGCATCGTTTAAATGCCACGGCCTACCTGAGCATTGTTTCTGACCATGTCCATCCCTTTATGACCACCATGTACCCATCCTCTGATGGCTACTTCCAGCAGGATAATGCACCATGTCACAAAGCTCGAATCATTTCAAATTGGTTTCTTGAACATGACAATGAGTTCACTGTACTAAAATGGCCCCCACAGTCACCAGATCTCAACCCAATAGAGCATCTTTGGGATGTGGTGGAACTGGAGCTTCGTGCCCTGGATGTGCATCCCACAAATCTCCATCAACTGCAAGATGCTATCCTATCAATATGGGCCAACATTTCTAAAGAATGCTTTCAGCACCTTGTTGAATCAATGCCACGTAGAATTAAGGCAGTTCTGAAGGCGAAAGGGGGTCAAACACAGTATTAGTATGGTGTTCCTAATAATCCTTTAGGTGAGTGTATATATATATTTTTTTTTTTTTTCTTTTTTTTTTTTCCTATAGATATGGGTTTTAATTTGGTGTGTGTCAAATTTGGTGGTATTACCAGGGATTTTAAGGTATGATTTTGTTTTGGAACCTTCAGAAAACTATTTCGACTTCAACTCAGTAATTTTTTGTCTAATTCCAACACATTTAGTTATTTTAATAGAGAATATGAAAATAACAATAACTCATTTTTGAAAATTTGCTCATTGCGACTCATTTTGCCAGCACAGGTCACATTTTGTTTATCGTGTCAGTTATCACAGATAAAAGACTGTCAAGCTGGCTTAGGATCTAGCATCTCCATTTTCATTTTGCTTTGTACAGTGAATGTGCAGTGGCTGAGAACATTCTAAATTCCCAGAGTAATTGAAGAACTTAGTCCTAAACATTGATTTTACATTTAATCAGAATAAACTATTAAGCATTAGAGACAATGTATATTTTATTCATATACCCTCCAACAGATAATTCATTAGGTTTCATGACAATAAATTACAAATTTGTAGTGGATCTTTTTTTTTACATTCTAGCCATACTTTAAAAGTTTTGTCTCAAACTGATAATTAAAGATTTAATTGTTAGTGAACTTTTTTTTTGTTAGTAAATTTGTTCCTGACCCCATTTCCGTTTTTTGAATTTCATATTAAAAAACCTGATCTTACAAGCCAGTTTTGGAAACCCATATCATGTTCATACCAGGATGGTGGTATGAACATAATATTCTTTTCCTTTTTTTTTTTTTACTCTTCTTGTACTCTTTTGATGTGTTTTGAGAAATGTAGTATCAGTTTTATGTGCGCCACAGATGTCTGAAGATAAACATATACTTCATGATATTTGCAAAAGAAAATATCCATTACCTAGTAAACTATATTTAAAAGCTTTAAAAAAAGATTAGAATGTGTACACTCACATGTTGTCACAGTGTGTCACGGTTTGTTCATGTTCATGCTTCATGTCTTTTATTTTCATGTTTATTTCACAGTCATGCTTTCTGTTTTGTCATGTGCTTCCTGGTTTGTCATGTGATTCCCTTGCCCTCATGTGATCCTGCCATGTGCTCTCTTGTCATGTGTTCTGTTGTCATGTTCTCATTGGTTCATGGAGGGATTATTGTTCACAGGTGTGTCTTGTTTAGTCATTAGTCCTTGTGTATATAAGACCTCATGTTTGCCATTGTCCTTGTCAAGTATTGTTATGTGTAACCCACTGTTGGTAAGTGGTCAAGTCCAAATCCAGTCCAGTCCAGTCCAGTCCAAGTCAAGTCAAGTCAAAGTCAAAGTCAAGTCAAGTCCACTTTCAACTTGCCTGCAGTGGATCTGTATGCAAGATGAAATTGAAATATATTACTATTTTAATTGACTTTCACCACATTGCAGTTTAACTTTGTAAATATAAAAAAGCATAACTTCAAAACCAATTGTAACCCTAAAAATGTAATTTTTCTTATGGACACTCTTAAATAGCATTGACCTTTCAACACACTGTCAGGTATCTCACCTCACCTGGAAAAAGACTATATTTAAAGTTTAAGACAGTGAAGTTTGTTTCGTTGTTTCGCATGGCATGAGGCATCATCAAAGTGAAAAATGCCGATCTGACTATCAAGGTCTCATCCTTGAGGTCTACAAAGGGTAAGATAAAAACTGACGCAACCTAGTGCAAGTCTGGCAAACAAAACCATTGTTCTCTATTCAAATAATAAAGAATGTAATGCTTGTCATCCTCTTTTTTGGATTAAGCTTAGGGAGCTTTTGTTTCAAAACATGAGGGGTTGGGGATCTTTGTACAATGACTAATGTATTAGAGAAAGCAGTATATAATGTAAGGCTTCTTAAAAAATGATTCTCCTTGATCTAGCCAGAAAAAAGTCTTATTGTTCTATACTTTGTTCTGGGTGCACCAGAGAACTGCTGTGTATCACACACACATGAAAGTAGTCTATTTTTACGAGCAGTTATTTTTCTGTTTGCAAAGATGTGGGACAGTATATCCACCTCTGCCTCTGCTTTCGCACCAGAGGAACTAATTATGTTCCTTTCTTTGCATAATTCAAAACAGTTTATGGTAATGGCAGGGTGGAAGTGATTGCCTCCTGTTTTTTCTGGGCCAAACAGTCTTATTTTTGTGCTAACAACACAGCATTTATTCTGATACGCCTAATTAGGTCTGACATCTTCAGTGGACCCCAATATCTAATTTCACAGGCTTGAGACCTGTGTCAGCAAAAAAACTAAAAAACCTTTAGGACGCTTGCTTGATGCTTGCAAGCTTTCGCATCTCTCTACATTTTTCTACACTGAAACAAAAATATAAATTTAAATGAAAAAAAAAAATGTTATGTATGATATAATATGAAGGAAAAGATTGCCGTATGGCCTGGTCAACGCCCCCTCCGTATTCCAGGATTTCATGCACGAGGTGCTCCGGGAGTTTCTTCACCACTCTGTCCTGGTATATATTGATGACATCCTGATCTTGATGATATCCGCAGCTTGGCCGAACATCGGCAGCATGTTTCAGAGGTCCTCGAATGCCTGAGGGAATTCCACTTGTTCCTCAAATCAGAAAAGTGCCTATTCCATCAACCCTCAGTGCAATTCCTTGGCTATCACATCAGCAAAGGGGGTATCCAGATGGACGAGGCGAAGGTTTCCGCAATCCGTGACTGGCCTACACCTAAGACAGTGAAAGAATTACAACGTTTCCTTGGGTTTGCCAATTTCTACCGCCGGTTCATCCACAACTTCAGTTCCATCACCAATCCACTCACCAACTTCCTAAAAGGCAGGCCCAAGTCTCTGTCCTGGACTCCAGTGGCCACCGACACCATGCTATTGCTGAAAAAGACTTTTTTCCCCAGGACCCAGAGAAGCCATTCGTGGTGGAGGTTGACGCATCCACCACAGGAGTAGGAACGGTGCTCTCGCAGCAGCAGGGGTTGCCTCCTAAACTCCATCCATGTGCTTTCTTCTCCAAGAAACTCACCCCCTCCCGGCGGAAAGAAACTATGATATTGGCAACCGAGAACTGCTGGCCATCAAGATGGCACTAGAGGAATGGCTGGCTAGAGGTAGCTCGTCACTCTTTCATTGTGTATAACGACAAAAAAAATCTGGAATATCTCAGAAAGGCAAAACAACTGAATCTGCACCAAGCTCAATGGGCACTATTCTTCACCAGATTTAACTTTACCATCTCATACAGACCTGGCTCCAAGAACATCAAGGCAGACGCTCTGTCCCGTCAGTTCACTCCCAATGATCCAAATGAATCACCAAAGCCCATTGTTATCTCTAGCCTGATCGTCAGTCCCATCCAGTGGTCTCTGGAGTATCAGCTAGCCGAGACTAACGCCAATACTCCGCCAGGGTGTCCGCCAAATCGTACCTACATTCCCAGAACTCACCGTACTCCATTGGTCCTCTCTGTTCACTCCTCCATGTGCACTGGCCACCCAGGGACCTTACAAACTCTCTCATTGCTTCTGGTGGCCAGGAATGGCAGGTGACGTAAGAAGGTTTGTCCAAGGATGCCTGGAATGTACCATCTCCAAGTCACCACGTCATCCACCAGCAGGTAAACTCCTCCCTCTGCCTGTGCCACAACGCCCATGGTCACCCCTAGGAGAGGATTTCATAACAGAACTACCTCCTTCAGACGAAAATACCTGCATCCTTGTCATTGTTGATCGTTTTTTCCAAGGCATACCGGTTAATACCGCTGAGAAAACTTCCTACGGCCATGGAAACTGCCAAACTGATGTTTAACCATAGTTGCCCTCGCCGTTGTGGGGAATCCGTGGTGCCATCGAGCACAGCTGAGCAGAGTCTGACACTCAAGGCATTGGGCTGGAGTGGCTTGCCGGGGGGACAGACAAATTCGCTGCTGGCCGCCTGGGTTCTGGAACATGCTACCGTCTGCCATTATGGGGAGGAGCAGGGAATGGGGGACTCTCTCTGTCTACTAGGTGGCAGAGGAGTCCACCAAGGGGTATCTAGTGCTACCGCCAGGCATTGCATAGAAGTTCACCTAGCCGGTGGAGGACCGGATGGCAGTGCATTTTGGGTATTTTTTCCTCTCTCCCCTCTCTCTCTCCTCATGCTTCCTTCTTTTCTCTCGTCTCGTCTGTCCTTACCCCCAGGTGATGTGGCCGCCATGACTGGCTCCCCCCGGAGGGAGGGAGTAGAGCGCAGTCTCGAGGGTACACCCCTGCCTACGAGGGGTGATGGGGGTATGTGGCAAGCAGGACGAGGCTGGTGGCACGGTGTTAATGAGCCAAAACAATCGGCATTGTGTCTCTCACAGAGGAGCTCCGGGAGCATAAAAGAAGCAGCAACGACAGTGAAGGATGAGAGAGGACCAGGCCTGGGACATTTATGTTGTGTTTTTATTATGTTTTTATGCGGCAGTCGTCCATGTGGGGCTACCGCTTTACTTTTGTTTTGTTGGTTGTTTATTTGTGGATTAAAGTTTGTGAAAAGTCCTTCTTCCTTGAACTACTAACTTTGCTACAGTAATATGAAGGTTTTTATTTTATGTTGTTTTTGTGAAGTCAATCTAATGCCCCAAATGCTTTATTAGTGGTGTATGCTACACTGTAAAAAATATGGCCTAGTGTTAGTATGAATACATTTTCTGTATTGATTTTTCATAAGTGTTTTCCCTGTATTTTGAATCACATATTATATTGTGTAATGTTTAAGGAAATGTCCATAAACTTAACAGAAAATGTCTATAGCAGAAAATCACCAGTGCATTTTCCTGTACTTGTACAAAATACCTGTTACTTTAAAGTCCTGTACTTTTTTTTAAATATCGCTATTACTATTGGGGGTTCATATAATGAAAGTCGAGTTTTTAAAAATCACACAAGCTGCTACTAGTACAGGAGGCAAAATATCCTCGGAGGTATTCAAGAAACAAGCACACAAATCTAGTGCCATGCTGAATTGTGTAAATTAGTACAGCCACTATATTTCAATAAAGTGTCTGTACATTTCTGTTCCAGTGTCAAAACACTGAGTGACCACTATCCTTACGTGTCTTCAAGCAGAAGTGCTGGATGAAGGTTTGTTCATTGTCTGTCGATGTAATTGTTCATTAATGGTAGTGAACGAAGAACCCAGTGGAATCTTTATGCCTACAGGCATGACCAGACCTATAGCCTCTATGTGAGTGCTTGCCTCAGCATATTAGTAGGATCATCATCGCTTTCTGTATTCACAGAACATTCTCTTCAATATACAGCCAAAGCAAACTCCCAAAACCTATTAGCAATAAAGTGCATCACAACACCCATTGATGTATGTAGCTTTAAAGCTGCATCTTGTGAACTTAGGCTAGGCTTAAATTTGCATGTTGTTTTGTGTTTGAAATCTCAAAAGCATAATAAGCTATACTATTCAAAGGTTTGGGGTTGGTAACATTCTTCTTTTTTACGTTTTCTTAAGCTCGCCAAAGCTGCCTTTATTCTATGAAAACTACAGTAAACACAGTAATATTGCGAAATATTATTACAGCTCTTTTTTTACTCAAATATATTATGAAATGTAATTTATTCCTGTGATCAAAGCTGAATTTTCAGCATCATTACTCCAGTCTTCAGTGTCACATGATCCTTCAGAAATCATTCTAATATAATGATTTGATGCTCAAGAAACAAAATTAGTATTAGTAGTATTATTAATATTAATATTATCAATGTTAAAAACATTTGTGCTCCTTAATATTTTGTTTATAAGAATTCTTTGATGAACAGAAAATTAACAGAAATGATTTGAAATATGTTTGGCAACATCATAAATGTCTTTACTGTCGCTTTTGATCAATTCATTGGGTCTTTGGTGAGTAAAATAATTAATTCCTTAAAAAAAATGAATAATACTAATTGACCCCAAACCTTTGAATGAAAAAACATCTGAATGACTATCAATGGAGAAAGATGCTATTCGAACCTTGAACTCTTGGTGGCAATGGATGGTAACACTCCACACTCATAGTAATATTTTATAATAAAATGTATAGATATGAAGTATACAGTTCAATTAATGATACAGCTATTCTTCACTGGAGCCTCTTGGGCTCAAGAACTTTCACAGGAAACTAGTGCCACTCGATAAAAAAATAAACCTAACCCTGGTTTTATATCCCACTGGGCAGGATTGTGTGAGAGATCCTATCTAAATAGTTCTCCTCATATGATGTTTTCTTCTCCCTTCACTTTCCTCTCTCTGTGTCTCTCCTCATCTACTAGGCAGGGGTCACCTACAGTTCATTAGCAACTTTAGTAATCAATATATAATGTTCAGTGTGAATTCTATATCATGTTTGGAATAATTTAAAACAACCCAGTGCAACTGGTCAGAGAAACTCTAGGCTTGGTGAGCATTAAAAGTCTCTAATGCTCACCCAGCTTGCATTTATTTAATCAAAAATAAAGTAAAAACAGTACTGTGAAATATTGTTATTACAAAGTAACCGTTTTCTATTTGAATTTATGTTAAAATGTAAAATGTAATTTTCTGTCAATCATATCACTTTGAGAACTGTCACTATTTTTCATTTGGTGCTGCTATAGAAATTGCACACTTCACCTTTAATTGAGCACTGGATCAATAAAACACGTATACACACGAAACACCCTTGCAGTGTATATTTGTTAAATTTTGAAATTTGAAAATATTTATGACATAAAATCAAGACAAACGCTGGATATGATTATGCGTTGCTTTTACTCTACATTGTGAATAACTTTAGCACCTTTAATGCATAATAAATGAGTATATTCAAGTTTAGTATAATCCAATTTTTACAAAACCAATCTTTGAGTCTGTTTCATCCCATGAAGCACAGGACCATGCACCAACAGTTTTAATTAGACAAGAAATGAGCCATCAAGAGCAGCCTTCACATCCCAAACGCCTAAGAGAGCTCACTGTAAGGACAGAGAATGAAAGCTAAAGTAACCTTAAGTACATCTAACTTTATGAACTCAGATATTCTCCAATCACCATAAAATCACAGCCAGTGAGAATACATCAACCTTCCTATCCAACCCCTCAAATACAGAGGTCTGCTGAGCACAGGCCACTCTTCTCATTTCAACAGCACTTTAAATCAATGCCTTTGACGATCCTGCAGTGATTAGACCACGTGTTTAATGACTGCGCTTTGATTGCGCATGCTGTGATGCTAAACTGCAGGTGTGTTGAATCACCATTTGCAGATTATAGGAAAAACAAAGAGAATGATTTTGATTATTGCTGCTCCTCATGGCTAATTTTTCATTGTAAGACAATTGCTCAAGCTTCAAAAAAAAAAAAAACACTTAGACACTACTTTATCTAGGCATTTGTTTAACTCTTTCCCCACCAAACACTGTTCACTGTTATACGGTAGGGGGGCGCTATGACATCTGGTGGTGAGAGTATATGGAGGGTATACCATGGGTTCTCTGGCACACATGGAGTCTTTAAACACTGTGAAGCACCTGATGTGAGCTTCAGTGGAAGGTTCTAGTTCACATTATCACTGGATCCCACACAGAACACAAGTCTGTGCTGAGGAGTGAAAGTATTTATCACAACCCACTGCATAACCCCTGACAGTAAGTCATTTATAAATGTTTATCCCCTTGAAAACAAATAAATTACTCTTCTTAAAATTACTGTTTTAGCATCCTGCATGTGTGTGCTTTTGAACACAGACCAGCTTATACCGATCATTTACTAATGATTTGTTCGTCATTTATTCAAGATTAACCATTGTTTATTGAGATGATGCTAAAACAATTTGTACATAAATACTTCAATGATTTATAAATGATAAATAATGTATTAACTAATAACTCATCAAACATCTGATCTGTTTTTTATACATTTTTTTATGATAACTTACAGCACATTTGTAAATCGTTAGCATATCACTTATTAATAAGTTATAACAATATAGTCATGTTTCGTAAGTGATTACTTCATCATTAACTAATAATTCATAAATGACTTATGACTGAATTAACAAAACATTTACAAACTGTTAGCTTATCACTTATTAATCATTTGCTCAAAAATGATCAAAACGCTGGCGGTGGCTGGCAACTTAAAAAAATGTTTTGCTGCCATAAAAATGTTGGACATAATAAATAACCTCACAGCTTGTAGGAACTTTTTTGTAGGAAAGTTTGATTTACATACAACACTTTTGTCTAAAAAGCAAATGTACCCAAATTTCAATAGATTCAGTGGATGAATAATTCAAGAGATCAGTACATTTACATAAACTGAATATTAAGTATTAGGATCCACGTTCTGTCTTAATCTCCAGGCCTCTGGTTGAAAAACAGTCTGGATAATAGCAGGCGGACAAGCCGGCAACTGATCTAAACAGTCCATGCGCCAGTGGCTCAGCATGATGATTCAATCCATTTTATTTTACCTTGGGAGATGCTTTAATGATTTCCCTGCAGTGACCACTTAAAAGACCAGAGCTTCAGTGGTCAAACATGGTCTTCAAGGCATTCTCTGTTCCTTTAAGACAGAAAACAAAGGGTATGTGTGACCCTTAGCTTTGTTGCTTTGTTAAAAGATTCCCCCATGTTTTGGTTTGCATTCTGATGGGACACAATTTCTACAGCTGTCATAATGAGCCAATTTTTTAATTGTAACCAGCAGCAAAGCTCATAATGGCCATAGGAGCTTTTGGTTTTGGCAACTGCCCTGCAATTGGGCCTCTCCATTATCTTTATTGAGCCTGATGTTACAGAATACTCAAGTAATTATGAACTCAGCATGGAGCTCCTTTCTTTCTTTCAAGGAAATAACTCTATTGATGATTATGTGAGTCATTTTTGTGTTTTATCCACTTATTTTCATAGTGTTTGATTGCCCTCAAAGACATTTTTTTGGAAAGGATTAAATAAACCAGTAAAGTCTTGTTTGCCAGGAGTAGAATGGCCAGTAGTCAAGTTTATTAACTTAACTCTATGCCTGAGTGGATCTTCCTACATGATGGGTGTGATGTAGGAGAACCAAGAATCAAGGCATCCATCAGCACCCTCACACTGGCAAAAAGTCCCAACAGTCCCTGAGTTTTTTTTAGTTTTGTCCAGGATTGCCCTCCAGTTACGGAGGCTCCTTTTGTTGAGTCTTGTCTGAAGGCTGTCCCTGAGTTTACTGTCTTGACCACTTATGCGCTTGCCATGTCTGCCCAAGTTACCCTGTCTGTGTTTTTTAGCCCCTCAGTCTTAACACCATGGCCATAGTCCAGGCTTTCCTCCGCCACCAGCCCTGAAGCATCCATTTACACCCAAACTTTGCTTCCCAAACCAACTGCCAGTTGCATAAACACAGCTTCTAGTTTGGCCTACTAGTTAGCCATGTCTGGATTCAAATTAGACCTTGTAAACTGTACTTTAAAAAGGTGACTGACTTTTAAAACTAGTAAAAGCAGTTTATGAAACTGGCCACAGGTACTGTCAATTAAACCAGTGTCACACCGAACCGAACTGGAAGCGATGGACACAGACAGTTTTGTCAGCTCACATCGCCTGTATCACTAGTGGATGGGAAAGGGGGACTGAGTTCAAGGGAGTCCAGAAACATTGGGGGGCCCATAAAAATCTCCCCCAAGGGCCCTTACAGTGTAATAAACTGTACATGGGGCCCATAAAATGTAGCGATGCACTTCTGGGCCAAAAATGTGTGCTTGAACTCACAGCAACAATTAATCTTCACTTTCTTCATTCCAGACAATGTTAATATGAAACTATTCACATATTGAAATGCTCAGATAAGATGAAAACGTAAAATTTCTGTGTGCCCTCTTGACTCATCACTTTCACTATTCTTTTCGTGCACTGGTTCACTAAGCACTGGTTTTCCAATTAAAGTGATCTCTGACTGCCCAACACCGTAATGCTCAATCGAATGGGTCTGACGTGTTAATGGTTAAAAAAACAGCATAAATAATGGCCAGACAGACGCTCAACAATGACCTGACAATCGGCTTGGTGTGTCACACACACACACACACATATACAGGGAGTGCAGAATTATTAGGCAAATGAGTATTTTGACCACATCATCCTCGTTATGCATGTTGTCTTACTCCAAGCTGTATAGGCTGGAAAGCCTACTACCAATTAAGCATATTAGGTGATGTGCATCTCTGTAATGAGAAGGGGTGTGGTCTAATGACATCAACACCCTATATCAGGTGTGCATAATTATTAGGCAACTTCCTTTCCTTTGGCAAAATGGGTCAAAAGAAGGACTTGACAGGCTCAGAAAAGTCAAAAATAGTGAGATATATTGCAGAGGGATGCAGCAGTCTTAAAATAGCCAAGCTTCTGAAGCGTGATCATCGAACAATCAAGCGTTTCATTCAAAATAGTCAACAGGGTCGCAAGAAGCGTGTGGAAAAACCAAGGCGCAAAATAACTGCCCGTGAACTGAGAAAAGTCAAGCGTGCAGCTGCCAAGATGCCACTTGCCACCAGTTTGGCCATATTTCAGAGCTGCAACATCACTGGAGTGCCCAAAAGCACAAGGTGTGCAATACTCAGAGACATGGCCAAGGTAAGAAAGGCAGAAAGTCGACCACCACTGAACAAGACACACAAGCTGAAACGTCAAGACTGGGCCAAGAAATATCTCAAGACTGATTTTTCTAAGGTTTTATGGACTGATGAAATGAGAGTGAGTCTTGATGGGCCAGATGGATGGGCCCGTGGCTGGATTGGTAAAGGGCAGAGAGCTCCAGTCCGACTCAGACGCCAGCAAGGTGGAGGTGGAGTACTGGTTTGGGCTGGTATCATCAAAGATGAGCTTGTGGGGCCTTTTCGGGTTGAGGATGGAGTCAAGCTCAACTCCCAGTCCTACTGCCAGTTTCTGGAAGACACCTTCTTCAGGCAGTGGTACAGGAAGAAGTCTGCATCCTTCAAGAAAAACATGATTTTCATGCAGGACAATGCTCCATCACACGCGTCCAAGTACTCCACAGCGTGGCTGGCAAGAAAGGGTATAAAAGAAGAAAATCTAATGATATGGCCTCCTTGTTCACCTGATCTGAACCCCATTGAGAACCTGTGGTCCATCATCAAATGTGCGATTTACAAGGAGGGAAAACAGTACACCTCTCTGAACAGTGTCTGGGAGGCTGTGGTTGCTGCTGCACGCAATGTTGATGGTGAACAGATCAAAACACTGACAGAATCCATGGATGGCAGGCTTTTGAGTGTCCTTGCAAAGAAAGGTGGCTATATTGGTCACTGATTTGTTTTTGTTTGGTTTTTGAATGTCAGAAATGTATATTTGTGAATGTTGAGATGTTATATTGGTTTCACTGGTAAAAATAAATAATTGAAATGGGTATAAATTTGTTTTTTGTTAAGTTGCCTAATAATTATGCACAGTAATAGTCACCTGCACACACAGATATCCCCCTAAAATAGCTAAAACTAAAAACTACTTAAAATATTGATACAAAAATATTCAGCTTTGATATTAATGAGTTTTTTGTGTTCATTGAGAACATGGTTGTTGTTCAATAATAAAATTAATCCTCAAAAATACAACTTGCCTAATAATTCTGCACTCCCTGTATATATATATATATATATATATATATATTTAAATTGCTTAAATTGCTTTGCCGCAATTTTCACAAGCAATTGGTACATTTTCTCTTAGTACTAATATCACAACAGATCATCAAAAGTGCACTATTTTCAAACATTTCAGTATATTTTCAATTGTGTTAGTACTAGTGCTGTCAAATCGATTAATCGCAATTAATCGCATCCCAAGATTATACACAGTACACACACATATATTATTTTGGATTCAATTAATCGCAATTAATCGATTTGACAGCACCTTTTCACTAAACAAAATAAGTGTTTCATCTATATAAATGTTTCATTCACACTGCCTTTCGTAAAGCTCTTACTATCAAACTTTTGATTCACATCTCTTCTCGTTCAGTTTAATACATTTGTGTATTATTTAATCCAACTGAATTTAATGGTTAATCAATGAATCATTTGGTTCTATATTGACAGTTTCTATAGAACTTGTTTGCAATTTTCAATATGGATTACCAAATGTAATGAATTCTGTTTACATAAGTTATTTATATTAGATGATAACCACTATGTTCAAAGTGTGTGTGTGTGTGTGTTTATGAACATAGAGCATGAGACATCAGACTGATCAGAGATTTATCAGTATAAGGGAGACAGATGGCATCAAATACAGCATTTTACATTACAGTATGCCATGTGATACTGTAAACAGATTACCATGGTCGAGGCTGCCACATTACTGTAACTGTAACTCACCCTTCATTGGTCAACTACATTATAGGTTCATATTGTACAGTCGCTACAGTGAGAACATTTACTGTTTTGACAGTAAGCTCTGTTCTAGCACATAACCTCATGGCCATTTCATAACTTCATCACACCTTTTGATATAACACACTAGATATATACTATTACAAACATTATGGATTCAATTACATAATGTAATTGTATTTTCTAATGTGGCATCTGTAGCCTGTATTACTGTAATTAGTTCAGAAACAAGGGTGATTTGAAACATGTATCTTGCATTGTTTGCTGTTGAATTAAATGATTGTTAAAAGTACTAAACTGAAAGAAGATCATACTGTTGTTTCTGTGATTAAACCAAATGTTCTCATTACATATTACAATAATCTTGAAACGATTATGTAGAATGAAAATGTGTACAACTGAATGAAAGCATGAGATCAGGATTTGAAAGAATGACTAGCTGCGTTAGTTTGGATTTTTGCGTTAGTTTTGTACAGTTTTGAAAATGTACACCTTACTTGTGAAAATAGTACCAAAGCGAATAAAAAACTATACTAGGAAGAAAAACAAAATGCTGTAAATTGTAAAAATTGTGCTACAATTATTGGGGATGCCCCAATAGGATTTTTTTGGGGGGAATAACGATTTTAACAAACAATTATTGGCCGATACCGATATTTCACACTTGCCCTCTTATTTGAAAATTTGCCATTAAAATCAATAGTGTTTTGATCATGTTTTAAATCGGCAAAGTAAAAAAAAAAAACTAGCTAGTTTATTGCTGCAGATAATTTCTAATGAACATAGACTGGATCCATTTAACATTCAGCAGGCCAACATAAATACATAAATACAACAGAACAAAGATACATATGAAATAAACAGTGCTTTTTAGGTAGGTAAACAAATGTTAAATAACACTGCATATTCTTCACTGTATAAATTAAATACATATATTATTATTACATTGAGACGTAGCTAAATTCTACTGTACAATATATTTCTGTCACAATTACTTTGTTAAACAGAACTTTTATTTTGATGGGTTGCCGTGAACACCTTCGAGCATTTTTTTTTTGTGTTTATGATATGACGATAGATTTTGAAACGGTAAAATGCTCATAAAGTGACTGAAGATTCATGCATTCATGTCCTCGTATATTTAGGTGGCAGAGGCTCAAAAACACTGTAAGTTTCAGTGTGTGTGAGGTAAATTAAATATTTAAGTCTTTATTTTAAAACGCAGTGCAGGTGCACAGCCAACATTATGCAGAGCTATAAGTGTGCTGATTGGTTGGGCTGCGAGAACTCCACGAACCTATGGCGAGGCAGCGTAACTGCACAAACCAATCGGCGAGCATCCCGCCGCTCGCGAGCTGAGCCCGCCAAAATGGGCAGAGCTACTGGCTATACAAGCAGCTCATTTCGCCATATTAATCAGATTTATTCTCCTTCAGCGACGACTCACATCTCCGCTGATTTCTCCTGCTCTGAAGCCCTTCTCACCATCGATGAATCCGCCTCAGACCGGCAAAGCTGACATGAGGGCGAGCACAGACGCCGAACGTCTCTGCGTTCCCGCCAGGGCTGTCGAAGAGCAGAGCCACTCGAAGCCGCCTTGATGAATGGTTCCTGCCGGGGCACCAACAGGTCCCTTGTCAACGATCAGCAGTCATGCTGCGGCCGGACCACCCCCAAAAAGAGCTTGTGTGTTTCCCCCAGCCCCCTCTTCAGTTCAGGCGGCTGGGAATGTTCTGTTTGCAACCAAAGGGCCCGTTCCAGTTCACGCTGTTTTTACAGCGAACAAAATAAAACACAAAAATGTTCAACAAAAGAGCACTTTTCTTCTTCCAAACACATTAGCGGTCGGCTCACGACCGCCCGCCTCTAAGCTTTATTCAACCCCTAGCCACTCGGGCCGAGGCCTGGGAAGTCATCCCGATGTGTCAGAATGGGTTCTAAATATAATAAAACGAGATTACTCACTCCAATTTGCTTGCAGACCTCCGTGCTTTCAAGCCATGGTCAACACATGGGTAAGGAGCAATGTGGCTCACGTCCTCCACACCACAAGTGTCAAATCTACTAGCGAAGAGAGCTGTTGAGACAGTTCCCCCTCACAGAGCGAGTCAGGCTTCTACAGCCACTACTTCCTTGTGCCGAAAAGGGACGGCGGCCTCAGGCCTATCCTGGATCTCAGACAACTGAACAAGGCATTCATGAGACAGCCATTCAGGTTGTTAACAGCCAAACAAATCATCTTGCAAATTCGCCCAGGGGATTGGTTTTTATCAGTGGATCCGTTCTTGAGATTCGAGTTTGAGGGGGTGGCTTATCAGTACACAGTCTTGCCATTCGGGCTGTCACTGGCACCTCATACATTTACGAAATGCATGGATGCGGCTCTCTCCCCCCTGAGACATTCTGGCCCGGTCAGAGGCCGAGTTACTAACTCACAGATCCTGGCTCCTCAGCCATCTGGAATGCCTTGGGCTCAGGATCAACTTATCCAAGAGTGTACTGTCCCCCAGCCAGCAAATAACGTTCCTGGGAACAGTTTTTAACTCTGCCCAAATGAGAGCCTGGCTTGCGCCAGAACGCGCTCTCATCATCCAACGCCTAGCTGCTTCATTCAGAGCGGGATCCTACCTCCCCCTCAGAACTTTTCAAAGGGCACTGGGCCTTATAGCCTCTGCATCGACAGTACTCCAGTTAGGCATACTGCGTTTGAAACAGGGAGCAGACATGTTGTCTCGAGACAAAGTTCCCCCCAGGGAATGGTCTCTCCACCCTTTAACGGTTCAGCTAATCTGGAGTGTCTTCGGGAAGGCAGAGGTGGACCTCTTCGCCTCAGAACACAACTCTCACTGCCCAAAATTATTTTCAAAGAACAGGGATGCACTGGCCCACGAATGGCCCAGCCTCCCCCTTTATGCATTCCCTCCGGTCTCGATGCTCCTGCAGGCCATCGAACGGATCAGGGAGAGGCCTCTACGCCCTTAAATGATCAGTGTTCACCAGCTGGTGCTTAGCTCGGAACCAAGACCCCTATTCATGTGAAGTACCACTGGTACTTTCATTTTTACAAGAGCTACTGGACGTGGGTCGTACCCCATCCACGCTCAAAGTATATGTGGCGGCCATAGCAGCTTTCCATGCTCCTGTGGCCGACCAATCTCTAGGAAGAAGCGACATAGTTGTACGCTTCCTCAAAGGGGGCAGGAGGCTGAGCCCGACTCGTCCCCCTTCTATACCCTCATGGGACATATCCACGGTCCTCAGGGCCCTCAGTGGTCCCCCATTCAAGCCGCTGCATCGGCCGAATTAAAGCCACTTTCGCTCAAGACCACACTCCTACTTACCAGTCCCTGCATTGGCATGCTCAACGAAAGCAAAACCAACCTAGGCTCATTGGAAAAACGTGCCTGTGGCGACATTTCTGCAGAATGACATTACGTTGCCTCTTGCACATGAGTCCCGTGAGTGTTGTTAAAAGCATGTTCAGTTTTATCCGAAACAGACGAATGTGAATTTTACATTTTATTACAATTGTTGTTGTACGTATCATGGCAGTTCGTAAATGAAATGTCCAGTGAGTAGCGCTAAAATGTTAATGTTCTATTGCATTTGAAAATTAACCATTTATTAATAATCTAAACTCTACCCTAAACATAACATAAGGGCCCTATTTTAACAATCTGAGTGCATTGCCTGAAGCGCATGGCACAGGTGCACTTATGGCGTGTCTGAAGCCACTTTTGCTAGTTTAACTATGAAAAAACGATCTGCGTCCCAGGCGCATGGTCCGAAAGGGTTGTACGTAGTCTCTTAATAAGTCATGGGTGTGTTTTGGGCGTAACGTGCAATAAACCAATAAGTCTCATCTCCCATTCCCTTTAAAAGCCAATTGCGCTTGCACCATGGATTTACTATTTACATGGAGGAATCTGCAAACGGAAAGACTGAATACTTCTTCAGAGAGGAATCCTTTTATTTTAAATATTTAAAAAATTTTGTGTGCTGCTGCGTGTCCCTGTGTGTAATAATCAGAGTGTACGCGTGTTGTGCACCCGCTTATAGGTACATATTACTAACACGCCCTTTAAATAACATAAAAAATACTGCGCTATAGACTTTAGACCAGATTTTTGTTGGTCAATGGCGCAGTTGTTTTCAGTTCCTCAAAATAGCAATGCGCCAACAATGCGCCTGAACACACCTCGTTTTCAGACCAGCACACCCATGGGCGAAAAGATGGGAGCGAGTGCATTTGCTATTTAAACAACGTGGCGCTGGACGTGAAAATGATAACTGCATCAGACTGAAACTAGCAAAAAATACTTGTGTCTGGAGTCGCATTGCGCCGGGTATATAATAGGGCCCATAGTGTTAACAAAAGCAAACATAAGATAAAAAAGCATTTCCAGACACAAGTTATGATTGATTTTGGAGGTGTGTGCCAAGGTGGTACTGTGTAATATAAAAAGTTCCTTCAAGTAATTTTAACCATAGACTTTATTTTACTCATACATCAAATACCAGCACAAACACATTCGAAATTTCAAAGGGAACCCATGATGAATTAGTTTCCTGTGTTGTACGCTTCAAACTGATGCCGTGGCTGAAGATATTTAACAGAGTAACGCCTAAGGAATGAGGATGTGCAGCTTTTTGTGAATAATTGGTTGAATTCTGTGCAAAAAAATTGTGCAGCTGCAGATTCAGATCCCATGCAGGCCTTGGGATAACCTAGACTTGGTTTTCCAGTCTGTGATTGAATTTGCGCTGACATAAATATGGACAGTGGTCATGCATATGCTTCACTGCAGTAATCCACATCATAATGTCTCCTGCTCAGTAATTGATTTGGCTCCAGGCTGACACTTGCAAAACATGGATAACAGAGCACATAGCAATCGTAATACATTGTTCATTTCAATTATGAATCAAAGTTTACATCAATAATGTATTCTTGATATCCTCAAAAACGTGTTCATTGAACTTGCTGGCAACAGCAAAATGCATCTACTCGGCTGTAGTATAAAATGTATGTGCTTATTATATCTGCTAGTTCATGTTTTGCCTCAGGTAAAATACCAGCCTTTTTCATTAGTTAGTATTCAGAGTTGGTAAAAGCTGCTTTCTGAAATGATTTTAACATTTGTTTACTGGTTTAACATTTCATATGCACATTTAGACACAGTATATTAATACAAAACAACAAAAAAGTCATGTATCAGAAATTATGCACATATTTCAATTTGTGATTCCATATTAAGACATTTTGTAATTGCAAAGTCTTCATTCCTGAATTAAATCTTTCATTATGTCCGGACAGAGATTAAAAATAAATTTCTATGCACTCATTTGTATGCTGGGCCACAACTAAATTTATGAGTATATTCAAATCAGAGAAGTTGTATGTATAGGCATCATTTAGCGAGGAGAACCATATCTTATAATAAGGAGCAGGCTGCAAACTTGGGGGAAAAATAAATCTCAGGACTTCAGGAGTGACAAATTATTTAGGTAAATATATTGTAACAATTGTTTCCTTTTTTGAGTAGATGTTGTTGTATCTGATGTAATGATTTTAGGCTGTTGCAAGGTGAATAATTTACTGGACGTGACCCGTTTGTAACCTGCACCAACCATAATGGATGGATGGATGGCAATGAATGAATGAATGAATCAACCATTCCAACTGAAAATGTATTAGTTTTATTTATTTACTCTTAAATGCAGTTAGCTGAAATTTAGTGCATTTTTTGCACTAAAGTAGGATTTAAGTACATCTTTGTGTAATTTCATAATAACTTCTATTGTCTTTGGGATATGGTTAAAATGTACTGCTGAATTTACTGACAAGCATTTATGATAAACTAAAATATATTTGAATGTCATTTCAATGTCATTATACGAGTATATAATGTATTTAAATATATTTGTAATTACACATTTGTAATGTTGTAGTTTCCATAAACATATATTTAAGTGTAACAATAACACAGCCAAATTAAGTGTATTTCTTTAAAGCATAAACAAACATCATTAAATGCTCTTTAAAGTCAAACTTTGGTTACACTCTATTTTAAGGCACCTTTATTACAGTGCAATTATAAAAATAAGTACAGAGGAATGTTAATTATCAACATGTAGGGTACAACGGGGATAAAGGCGCACAGGGGTAAAAGGTGCCTTTGATTTTATTTTCCTCTAAACCACTAGATGGCACAAAAACTTGCCTCGCCACTTCCCAAAACATCCACTTTTCAAGATGCACGTGGAAATTTGTCTGATCTTTGACGTGATCTCGGGCAGCAGCGCAAAGTTGATTCTGCGCTCATTTGATCTAATATTTGATGTTTTTTAAAATGTTTAAGTAGCAAATAAGAATCAATAAAATTATTTGATATGATTTGAGACATAGTCGTTTTAATGGTTTTCAGTTTTGTTCAAGGTAATTAAAGCAGCAGTTTTTCAATAACGGAAGAATATGTAAAAGTATGGTATTTAGGGTAAAAGGCGCTAATTATAAAGGCTAAATATAAGGCACAATAATTAACATGATAATAAATATCTGGTCTTTGAGATAATCACCATTTTTATAATGAAACCATCATATTTAAAAATATGGTATTAATCATAACATATAATAAAATATATTTTATTTTTACTACTGTAAATTAAATTATTATGGGATCTCCTTCAATGCTTTTAGAATATTTACTTTATAAAATAATTTTGTTAGTGATTGTTTTGAACAAGTATTAACTTAGATATTATTAAAAACATATTATTTTAGCTAAAGTATTTGTATCAATACTGTGTGCCTTTTGCCTCATGCTGCTTTTACCCAAGCGGCAACCTCCCGTGGTCTCTCTTGAATCCAACACGGAAGTGCCTTAAACTGCAATTCATCGACTGGCCGCTAGAGACAGGCTCCAAATCTGTATCTCCCCCATGTAAAAATGCCCAACTTTACAGCAAAAAAAAATTTTTACAGCCTGATACAAAAAGTGTTTTTGGTCTATATAGCTAATTTTGCCCTTCATGACAACTGTGAGGGGGTGAATTTTTTTATAACTCATCCGTTTAAATTATATTAAGCCTTAAAGTTCTGCATAATTAAGGGTGTGGCCACTTGAGTTACAGGTGGATTGCCGTTTGTCTGCTGTCTGCTAGCCATCACGTCACCTCAGCTTCACCCATGTCCCGCCTCTTTGCCCATTTTCGGTTATCCGGGAGTGACGCACGGTGACGCGCTGCCAAGATGGCGATGACTGGCTCCGCCCACTTTAGGCTTAAAAAATGCTCTTCAGAAACCTACAGCTGATTTCACAGACCATAGTTTTATACAGTCTATGGTTTTACCCCTTGTGTGGGGTAAAAGGCCATACATTTATAAAATTTTTAAACCAAATAAACCACTTTTAGGATTTATTTTCACACAAAATCTGTTGCTCCATCAATTGTCAATACAAACATGTATATATTTTTTCTGCAATCATACACTATGGGCCTTTAGCCCAATTGTACCGGTTATGGTTTGATTTAGGGTTACTTGCTTGTCATTATGCAGAATTTACTGTTATTGCTATATAAAGTACATGTGAGATGTGAATTAGGGACACAAAATAAGTGTTACCAAAGTGTTTTTAAAAGTGTACTTAAGTGTGTTAAGAAGTAGTGTAAGTACTGTGTAAGTACTCCTTTATTTCATTAATATTATATGATCTGCAAGTACAGTTTTTACATTTATGATTTGAAGTACAGTATAAGTGCACACTCAATACAATTAAGTGCCCTTCTTTTTTACAAAGGAATACTGTGGAACCATGTCCAAAAACGTACTCTGTTACTAACGTAACCTCAGTTCCCTTAGATACAAAACGAGTACTGCGTATTTAATCTTATTAATATAAATAAGACAAGACGCTACGGGGAAAACTCCTTTTTCTCCGATTATGAAGCCTTTATACAATCACGCAATGGATACTGCACATCGATTGGTTCGTAAAGTGAATGACTTATACTTGAGTGTCTTGGAGCCCTTTGTTAAGTACTGCGTCGTTCGTCTTATTAATATAAATAAGACAAGGCGCTACAGGGATAATACAATCACGCCATGCTAGGTAAGATGACGACTAAATACAGTGAGAAGCGCTTAACAAAGGGCTCCAAGACACTCAAGTATAAGTCATTCAGCAGAACCCCATTACTAGGACCTCTAGGGGCCTAGTTTATGTATATATGGGGCAGACAGTAGTTACTCCCAGTCGGTGAGTAACAAGAAAGCACATGAGTGCAGTAGGTTTATGCAGAAAGGACCTGCGAATGAAGTGCAAGGACCTCTAGATTATAAAATCTAACAAATGTGGACGGTGAGGCCCAGCCGGCCGCCGCAAAGATGTCATCAATGGAAACGCCAGATGACCACGCCCACGAGGAGGCCATGCCTCTCGTGGAGTGTGCTCTGGCTCCCAAGGGACATTGAAGGCCCAAGGGGGAGTGCACAAGAGCTATGGCATCTACTATCCATCTAGATAGTCTAGGCTTTGTGACCGGAAGACCTTTCCTCTGAAGGAAGGTTGCTCCGGGACAGCTTGTCCGCCCCTACATTCAGCACGCCCTGTATGTGCGCTGCTCTCAGAGAGAGTAGATTGCACTGAGCCCACTCTAGGATGGTTTTCACCAGAGCGAAGAGGGGTTTCGAAAAGAGGCCATCCTGGTGGTTTATGAAGGACACCACCGTCATGTTGTCTGATCTGACTAAGATGTGGTGCCCCACCAGAAGAGGAAGAAAGACCTGGAGAGCTCGATATACCGCCATCATTTCTAGGCGGTTGATATGTAGCTCGCTTTCCAGGTTGCTCCAAGCCCCGAAGGCTGGGCGGTTGTCGCACAGAGCTCCCCAATCTGTCTTGAAGGCGTCTGTGAAGACAACTTTCCTCTTGTCCATAGCACCTATCGACACGGCTTGCTTGAACCAGCAAGGGTTCGTCCAAGGGGCCAGGGCTGTGACACATGCCTGGTTCACCTTGAGTGAGTAACAGCCATGGTGCCAGGCTAAGGACGGGACCTGCGGTTTCACCCAGAACTGCAGAGGGTGCATATGAAGCAACCCCATCTGCAAAGCTAGATCTGCTGAGCTCATTATGCCTAGCATTTTCTGAAACATTCTGAGCGGCAGAAAAACCCCGGGTGTAAATGTTTGCGTGAGCTGCTGAATGGCCAGAGTACGCTCTGGAGTGACTGTGGCCCTCAAGAGGGTTGAGTCTAAAATTATCCCCAGGAACGATACACGTTTGCTGGGGGATAATGAGCTCTTTGCAAACTTGACCCTGAGACCCAAGCACTCTAAGTGGTTGAGAATAACGGATCTGTGGAATATTAGTTCCGCCTCCGACTGGGCCAGAACGAGCCAGTCGTCGAGGTAATTTAGAATGCGTACTCCAATCTGTCTCAGAGGGGAGAGAGCCGCATCCATGCACTGCCGAATGGCAGAACCGTATATTGATATGCCACTCCCTCGAAGGCGAATCTCAAAAACTGCCTGTGATGGGGGCTATCTGGATGTAAAAGTAAGCATCTTTCAGATCCAGAGTAAAGAACCAGTCTCCCAAGCGTGTTTGCGGGAAGATCTGCTTCAGAATGATCCTTCTGAATGAGCGCTTTATTAGGGCTTTGTTCAGATGTCTGAGATCGAGGATAGGTTATTTTTGGGGACGAGGAAGTACCTGCTGTAAAAGCCTGACTCACTCAGTGCTGGGGGAACTATTTCTATAGCTCCTTTCGCCAGCATGATGTTTACCTCAGAGCGCAGGACATGTATATCCTTGCTTTCCACTGAGGTTTCGACCGTGCCGTTGAATAATGGGGGTCTTTGAGCGAATTGGAGTACATAACCTCGTTTTATTATGTTCAGAACCTAGGCTGACACTCCGGGGATGGCCTGCCAGGGGTGGCAGGAAAACTGGGCGAGGCATTTTGAAGGGGTGGTCCGGCCGCAGCGGGACTAAGCCTCCTCCTCATCCTTTCTCAGCCGTCAGGCTGGCTTCTGGGCTGCAGGGTCCAACACTATCTTGGGTCGGGGGCCCTGTCGCACCGGAGGGGGGTGGCGCCTAGCAGAGTGCGAGCGCCGTCGGAGTTCAGAGCTTGGCGCTGGCTTTGGTGGCTGGCGACTTGTCCCTTGGCATCTGCTGCTGAGCTGGCGCTGATTTGGGGCGGCTCGTGGCAGAGGGAGTGGAGTGCTTGGGCAAAAAGTGTCGCATAGCCTGGGATGACTTTTGCGCTGCCGTAAACAGGGCATAGATGGATGAGCGGCCTTGGTTTTAAATTCCAATGGCGGCGGGAGGACACAAATGTGCAGCCACAGCCTCGTCCAGAGGTGATAACTTCTCATAACCCTTCTGCCTGGCGCCGTCAACAGAGGTGAGAGTGTGAAAGGCAGAAGAATGAAGGCAGGCTGAGTAGGGAGCGCGGCATGATTTTTTCAGCTCGTCGTGCACTTCTGGAAAGAAGGGGCGCTGACCGCTGAGAGGGAGCTTGACGACGTCCAGGCAGGAACCACTCGTCTAAGCGGCTGTGCGTGGGTTCATCAGGTGCAGACCACTCTAAACTGAGCTGTTCGGCCGTTTTGGACAGTACACGATAGAGCTCTGAGTCACTAGAAGCCCTGACGTCAATAGGCTCCAAAGACGCAAGGGGGCGGGGTCATGCTGCGAGCCCAACCACTCCTCGGCCTCTGACGCTTCTAACGACATGCTGTCATCCTGCGGCTCGTCATCAGATCCTCCGAACGAGATGAATAACAGAGGGACGTTGGTCTGGATGGGAGAAATGGACCTCTTCAAAACCTCTTCCTGTGGGGAGAGCGAGTCACGTGTTGGCTGAGCCAACGTGAGATCGCACTCGTCCGACCGCTGAGATCCTCTGCCCTGCTTCCCGGGAGGAAGAAAACAGGAGCGCACAAGGCGCGTTCTGAAAAGACTCATACTCTCGCGTGGGACTCGCCCAGACATTGCACGCAGTCACTGTGCCCGTCATCAACACTCATAGCGCAACATTTGCAACAACGTTGCTAAAATTTTCTCTTTTATAAACGCTCTGAAAGGATACACCGAAGTGCACTCGCACGGCTGCAGGCGGCTCGTGGGCGAAGCGCTGACCAGGCTGCAACACAGCGGCGTGGAAACAGTGCTGCTTGAGAGCGGCGAGCTGATCTGGCTATTGCAGAGTGACGGGTAATCAGCGCTGCACGTGAGCGGCGAGCTACTTGAGGGCGACGAGCGGGATAGAGAGCGGCTAGCAGGGAGGCGAGCTGATCAACTGCACAAAGACGAGAAGATCAGCGGCGAATCCAGCTGCTTGCAGGTGAAGGCGGCTTCAATCCGAGTTTCAACAAAGAGATGTTATCTGCGTCGCTGAAGGAGAATAAATCAATTTGCCATGATGAAACGGGGCTTTTATAGCCAGAGTCTCCGCCCATTTCGGCGGGCTCAAGCGGGCTCGCTCACCATTGGCTTGCGCGTGCTGCGCCGTCATTGGTTCGTTTTCTTTAACTTTACGAACCAATCGACGTGCAGTATTCACTGCGTGATTGTATAAAGGCTTCAGAATCGGAGAAAAAGGAGTTTTCCCCATAGCGTCTTGTCTTATTTATATTAATAAGACGAACGACGCAGTACTCGTGTAGTATCGCAAGGGAACTATGAATTCCACCTCACAAAGAGACATTTGAAAGTTTTTTTTTTTTTATCGTCTTTCAAGAGCATGCATTTATAATGAAATGTACATTATAGTATAAACAATTTTTCCTGTCATATACAAAATACAATATGAGCACACTAAACAATGACTGCTTGAGTTGAATTGTTACTGTGTAAGCTTGCAGTCAAGCTGTACAGTAAGTCCATGTTTTCTGTGTTTCTGACAGAATTAACAGTCACAGTTTGAGAGGTCAGGGTTGTGTACAACTAGCTTCAGGGTTTCTCTTTTTTCTCTCTTCATGTGTGTCCATGTGTACTTACAGTATGTGATGCTTCTGGTGTTGATGTGTATTTGTGTGCGAGTGTGCTCCATATATAGCCTGCCCTAGATATTTATCCATTTTCTGATATTCTTGGCTTCAAAATAACCTCTTCCATCGATATCCACTCTGCATTGATCCCCAGCAGATCCAAAGGTGCCTCACCTTCAAAAACGGTTGAAAATAGCTTTGAGCGTTTGCACCTCAGCTGAGACACCTTCAGTCACCAAGAGAGCTTCTCTAACATTGTCAGACAGGTTTTCACAGGGTTCGCTTGTACATGTGTGACAGTGGCAGACAAGCTCTATGAAGCAAGTCAGACAGACAACAAAAGAAAAAATGACAAGGCCTTGACCCCACATTGCCCTGATCACAGCGCGGTGATGGACAAGTCAGCTAAATTAGACACTGGCCATCACTTTCTGCACCATTCTAGCGGCCTAGAAGTGCTCTCTTTGTCCCAGGGTCTCTGTCACCTCAGCCGTGTTTCAAATATCTGTCCGTCCATCGAGGTGACAATCATTCCAATTTCTTGTCGTGAAATGGTTGATTGACATCTGACGGGATTAGTAATGAAATATTACATTTGCTGTTAGGCGGTGTTAAGGGATGAACATTAATTATGTCCAAGAGGTGATGATAACATAAAAATCTGTGCAAAAGGCCTTTATGCATTTTTAAACATGACATGAAGAAAGTCAGACTGGCATAACACTGCAACTGGACACCTGTTTTTAAATCATATTTCTGAAATATTTTTTTAATAATTTTCTAATCTTGTTTTAGTCTCTCTTTTTTTAAAGTGCCCCTATTATGCTATTTTAAAGGCTCCTAATTTAGTTTTGGCGATCTCCTACAACAGGTTTACATGCTTCAAAAGTCAAAATGATTCTCTCTAAATCCCTCCTTTCCGAGAGCTACTCTGCTCTGATTGGCCAGATGGCCCAGTCTGTTGTGATTGGTCTAACACGTTGGAAACAAACACCCACTACCATAACTGAACTTCAGCTCCAGAGGCTGCCTAAAGCTCAGCGATTGTACACACAGTAAAGACAGCAACGATGGCGTCGATTTTACCATCTCAATCCTAGAGCGAGTCTGAATCGATGATGAAACATTGGAAGAGTTAGTTATTCAACCCGAACCTCCATCGCAAGGACGACTTAAGCAGGACGTTTCTCAGTGATGCTACTCATTTTGAGGTACATTATGAGTTGTTGCAGCTGTATTTCC